>VWZF01006464.1:81532-140979 GCA_013396755.1 Sclerurus mexicanus | reverse complement strand
GGAAGTCTCCCCTTCCCTCAGTCCCTCTGCCAGAGCCCTGGAGCCAAATCCTCACGTATATAACTCCCATCACCATGTCCTCCCCGCAAATTGCAGCCCCAAACCCTTTGCAGACACATAGGGGAGACACAAGGCACACACACACACACACACACACACACACACACACACACACACACACACACCCCGCGGCTGCACGATGGGAGTGTGGGGACAGAGCCTGGACCGATGGGAAGTTTCTCCTATTAAAGATGCTGAGGAAGGATAGGAGGAAAGGGGAAAAAAAAATTCAAATACAGTTGGAAGACACCAGGGAGGTGGAGGAAGGAAAAGGGGAGGAGGAAGGGGAGGAGGGAGAGAAGGGGGAGTGGGAGGTGGGGAGGAGGGATGCAGCCCATCGCCCGGCGAGCTGGAAGGTGGGCAGCGGCAGCGCCGGCTCCGCGGAGCTTATAAAAGGCAGGAGCGGGTCTCGGAGCGAAGGGGACGCGAAAAGGACCCGCAATCTCCGCGCATCCCCGCGGGGGACCCCGAATCCCAAACCTGGAGGATTTTCCCCCCGACGGCAGAAGGAGCCCAGCGGGAGCGGGGCCGGTGCCAGCCATGCCCCGGGGAGCTGGGCACAGGGGCAGCTAAGGATGGTGCCCAGCCCACGTCCTGCCCTCCTCCTCCTCCTCCTTTTTCAGGTAAGATGCTTTCTTTAAGTCTTCTTCTCCCAGAAGAGCCCTCGTGCCCCCTCCCCATCACCCTCCGCTCGCGTTCCCCGCAGGGACTTGGTCCCGTTTCTTTGAAGGATGGGAAAAGTAAAAGGAGAAACCGCGACACAAAAGGGCCCTCGGGAGAATTCCTCCAGTCGGGGTTCGGGGGGGGCTTGGCAAGAGCTCGCCATGCCCAAAACTAGCGGGGCGGGGGCTGAAGTCGGTGAAGGGATCGTAAAAGCGGGGAGAGAACCGCAGGCAGGTCGTCCGAGCGCAGCCCAGCGCTCCTCGCACCTCCCAGTGAAACCAGCTGCCAGCACGCTACTGGGAGGGGGTGGCCGCTCTGGGGGTGACAACACAAGAGCAGAGCTTCATTGTACCCCCTTGGCAGATTTTCTAAGGAAAGCCCTCCTTTTGCCCCCACCCGCAAAGCCCAGGACTTTTCCCCTCTCATTTGCTCGCTGTGGAAGTGTAGCCACTGCTAATTTTGCAGCGCTGCACAACATGCAAATGCTTTGTCAGAAGCGATATCCCTTCTCCTCGAGGGCTCATCAGGAAAGGAAACATCCCCAGCCCAAGGCATGTTTAAATCCCAAAGCCCTGGCAAAGGACGGGAAGAGGTTTCCAGTGAAATCTTGACTATTTTTTGCACAAGCCTATGGAGGCGGTTAAAATGAACAGGCTTGTGACTAAACCTCTGTGTTAAAGAGGGTTAAAAGAGCCAAGCTGCCTGGCTGGCTGCAGAACGCTGTCTGAGTGGCCCAGTTGCGGATGCAGAGTTAAAACAGGAGGAAAAGCAGAGGCTCAGCCCATCCCTCGGGCTGTGCCCCCCCTCCCCTTGTGCCCCCCATTGTGCATCACTGGCAGCAAGAGCAGAGGAAGCATTAACTGCCCCTCTGGGACAGGAAAGTTCTCACCTAAGTGCTGAGAAGAGCTGATATGCACCAAGAGACCTCCCTGCCAAGTTGGTGTTGCTTTTAAAAGCTCCTCTCTCCTATCACTGCAACCCCCTAAGCCTGATTTATAGGAGCTCTTTTGCTGTTAAATTCACTAGTTCAGGTTTGGTTTGGCTCTGATGTAAGAAATTAAGGTGAGACAGGGCAGAATCTCTTCCCCTCCCCAGCCCAGACCCTTCTTGGCCAATCTGTGGGGACAGCACAGACCTACAGTAGGGGCAGGTTCTGATGGGGACAGCCAAGAGAGCATGACAGCTGCTGAGAGCCTCTGTGTGAGCAAAAAGTGGTCCTAAAAAAGCCTAAATGTGCTGAGACACAGCTCCCAACCTTTGCCAAACCCCCTCAGGCTCCGGGGATTCCCTAGGCGTCCCTAGGAATTCCCCGAGGATGGGCTCCTTGTGAAGATGGAGCACCAAATCCCCAAAAAGCTTCCAGCATTTGAGACAAAACCATCCCTGTGCTGGGGCTGGGACCAGGAGGGGGTCCCAAAAACCAGCCCAAGCAAAGAGAAGCCTCTCCCATCTGGCTCCGAAAAAGAAACACCCAATCTACGAAACCCCCCTTTGCAGACCAGCTGTCTATTTTTATTTACAAAGACATGGTTTTAAAATTCAGACCCTCTTCCAGAACAACCCAACCCTCTCCTGGGGACAGCGTGGGCTAAAGGACCATGAAACTCCAGCTTTAAGTGAGCACAGCCCTGCAGCCAGGTGTACCTGCAGCAGCATCCATCCTGTGAGTGCAGAGACCTGCAGCAGTCCAGCTCCAGCAGGGCTCAGCAGGGACAGATCTCCCGTGCCTGGGCAGATTTTGCATCCTGCAGATCCCTGGGTTGGCACAGTTTAGGTGTTTCCCATGCACCTGACCAGCAGCTCCAGTTCAGCATCAATTTGCCCACCTTGCCATGCTGGGTAGACATCCCTTGTGGGGGGCTCAGACAGCCAGACCAGGAGACAGCCAGCCAAACTTGCTGCAGAATGCTCCCTGGCACCCTGCAAGTCATTTAAACAAACTAAAAAAAAGTGATTAAAATAAACCAGTTCACCTGCAGCTCTGTCAAGAGCTGATGACATTTCTGGGGCTGAAAAAAGCTGCAAAAGCATTGTATGAGAAAGCTGAGTTTGATGCTGGGAGTTTTCCCCCCTCTGCCTTGCTCAGCTCCAGCAGCAATAAGCCCAAAACCCAGCCCTGATCCCTTTGCTGCTCCAATCCTTGCATAAGATGTGGAGCTGCAGTGGCAGGACGTGCTGACCCTGGGGATCTCTCCCAGTCCTTGCTCTCCTTCCAAGCCGGAGTTGATTCAGTGGCTGTGAAATCATCCCCGCCGTTTCCCATCTCCGCCGAAGAAGTGAATGGAAAAGGCACAGCCTGTTCCCAGAATAGCTGCTCT
Source organism: Sclerurus mexicanus (assembly GCA_013396755.1). Taxonomy (NCBI): domain Eukaryota; kingdom Metazoa; phylum Chordata; class Aves; order Passeriformes; family Furnariidae; genus Sclerurus; species Sclerurus mexicanus. Next base: position 137,938 of record VWZF01006464.1, on the reverse strand, counting down.
GTCACCATAGGAGGAATATATAGGAAGAGGATGAGAATATCCTGCACCAGCAGCCCAACCCTGCCCTGAAATCCGGCTCTGCTCACCCAAAATCGGGCACAGGGCTGCCCCACAAGTTTGTTGCGAGTGGCAAGCTCAAGCTGAGATCCGAGTCTGCAGCGTTTAGAGAGGCTGAACCCGTGGTTTTATCTGAGAGAACAGGTTCTAAACCCAAAGAAAGCACCAATCGAGCCCCAAATCATGGGATTCCCTCTCCAAGCAGAGCCCTGGAGCTGCTGTCCAACGCCTGAGAGCTGTCACTCATGAGCAAGTGGCTCTTTCTCAAGATGGAATAACATACCCAGGGGCCCATCTGTTGTTTTTCATTTTTCCCCTAACTGTATTCTGAGCTGATAGAGAGACCCTCCTTCTCTGCAGGGTGTCCTGCTTTATCTCCAGGCACCCACCCAAGAGCACCTGCCTCCCTTCCAATGACACAGGGCAAAGGGGGTTGGCATTTTGCAGATCACACTCCCTCTTCCACCCCGAACCCTCCCCTGAAATCCTGCACTATCCGCCCTGGAAAGGCAATGGCAGATGCAGCTTCGGTGTGGCCAAGTTTTCCTGAGCTGTGAGCGCAAATAAACTGAAAGAAAATGATAACTGAATTAAATTGCGGATGTTCACCCCAGGGTACAACCCTAAAAAGGCGATGGGTGAAGGAGGAGGTCTGGGGCAGCCATGATTTGGGGTTTGAGAAGCAGCTGGGGAAGAAAATCTCCGTTCCCAAATCCTGCGAATGCACGTGAGTCCCACATGTGTGATCTGCGGGAGAGTTTAATACAACCACCCTGGAAACCCATGTTTGTGCCCATCACTCCAACTCTTCCTTAGCAGCCTTCACCCTGGAAAATCCAGATCCTATAAGAGCTGCCTGGATTGTGTCCCCTTCCCCAGCTTGTTTGTGCCTTTGGTTTCCAATACCCAAGTGCCATTAGTCATTTTTCCACCTGTCCCCGAAAGTCCATGTCTCCCTCGACAGATAAATGAAGCCAGAATTATTTATGGCAAGACAGGGAGACCAGAGCTTAATCCAGGAAAACCTTTAATTGCTCATAAATCAGGTTTTACAGGGCATTCATTTAGCCCTGATTGATATTCTTTTGTTAGGATCTGCATCCAGCACACTCAGAGAGAGACTCCAAACAGAATAAATACTCTCACCAAAGCCTCTGTCTACACACCACAGGGACTGGCCCTCTGATATGGATAAATTAATAAACTTGCAGATTTTAATGCCAGATGGAGGTGTCGTCACTGCTGCTCTTCCCCTGGGTATCATCAGCCGTGGCAAATCCCCCCGTGGCTCTTGCTTTGAGCCTCATTCTGCTGCCTGAGCTTTGCCTTGTTGCTGGCAAGGCTTTGGGCTTGGTAGTGCAGTGGGGGGCTCAGAGGAACCCTGAGGTCATGGGGGGCAGAGCAGGGCACTGCCAGGTCTTGGACAGGGCTGTAAAGAGGGTCCTTTATGGGCCAGATGCTCCCTGGAGCTTTCATTCATGGCTTGGACTGGGGGTGGGACTCAAGCCCTTGAGGTGGAGGAGGTAAGAAGCTCTCCAGCTGCAGAAGACAGTGCCTGGAAGTCAGAGGAGACAAGGCAAAAGGATCCCCCTGGAGCAGAGTGAGGGCAGAGGACGGGGAGGGCTGGAGACACGCTGAGCACCTGCCCTTTGAGGGGCAGCCCTTCCAGTGGGGCTGTTCCAGGCTGTGGCATTGGCAGGACCTGCTGCTCCATCCCCTCCCTCCCCGCTCCACGGATGCTGCTCTGCCATCCGAGATTGGCATCCAGCTCTCTTAACACTCACTGTATTTAACACCCAAAGTCTGGCACCTTCTACTGCAGGCTCAGAGCCAAGAGCAGGCTCCATCCCAGCCTAATGCCCCCAGGGAACCTCAGCAAAGGCCCGGGGCAGTGGCTGCTCAGCCCTTCCCTGCCCGAGTGTTCCAGGAGGTCTTTGCTCTTCCACGGTGGGCACCAAGCCCAGCCAAGCTGGGGAGCAGAACTGTTGGGTGACAAAGGTCCCTGCAGAAGGGTGGCCGGTGTTGTCCTCACTCTCAAGAAGGTCTTGGTGGCCATCTCGACCTGCCCAGCTCTGTGCAAAGCCACTGGCTCGTGCTGCTTCATCCCACTAATCGCTCCGCTCTCCAATTACAGCCCCGTGGGCAGTGGAAAACCCAAGACCCATCCTGGATTGCTAATTAGGCCACGAGCCATCTATCTGGCTGCTCAGAGCTGCCAGCCCTCCCTGCCACGCAGATCCCATCTTGTCTGAGGCAATAAGATACCAGGGGGGCACAGGCTGGCTCTGGGTAGTGCAGTGCGGGGAGGTGATGCTTGAGTCGGATGTGGATGTATTAATTAATATCCGTGGATTGCTCTGGAGAGGGAAAGCACTGCAGGGGAACATTAATTCCTAATTGTTATTAATTGAATTTTGCTGCTGGGTCAGTGGCAGGTCACGGAGACTGATGCTGTGTGTGTGACTGTGCTGCCCACCCTCCCAGTGCTGACCCTGTCCCAGCCCACTGTGCTGCATCTCTTGGCCCAGGGGACCTGCCACCCTCCCACAGGAACAATGAACAGCTCCCAAAAACCCAGCGGGGTTTGGAGCCCTGGTTGCACCAGGACATGGCTGGTACATCCAAATCAGAGCAACCTGAGCCTGAGAGAACTGAGGCAGGTTGCCCTCAGTGCCTCAGTTTCCCTTCTGGGACAGCCTTGGCATGGTGGGTGGTGGGACATGGACCACAGCGGGTGTTTGCCGGGGGTGGGATGCAGCAAACACGGGAGCAGTGTCAGGTTTTGGTGTCTGAGCCGTGCAGTGAGGACTGGCTGGTCCTGCTGCAGAAAATGTGGGGCTGAAAGGAAGGAGCTGGTGCTCTGTGAGGTCCGAGGTTAAACCAGCACCCTCAGCCTCTGCTGTGATGTAAAACAGGGACGTTAGCAGAGCCTGGAAGGGATGCTGAGGCAACAGCAGAGGGGAGAGACATCGGTGGCTCCTGATGGAGGAGAAGCTGCTGCCAGTGTGGGTCCTCATGCTGCCAGCGGAGCTTCCAGCAGAACCATCATCCCGGTGGGAGCAGCTCCCCAGGCTGACCGGGACCTCTGTGCAAAGCAGCTCCTCCTGGAGGAGCAGATTGCCTTCCTTCCCGGGCAGCTGAGGCTCGCCAGGATTTTGGCAGTCCCAGAGGGGTCATGGAGCGTTCCTCACTGCGAGCAGCTTTTGCCACAGCCTGTGTGAAAGCAGGGCTGGGAGGGCAGAGGGACATGGCCCCTCTCTGGCCCGAGCACGACCCACTGCCGTGCCAGGGCTGTTGAGGTGAGCTTGGCTCAGCCCAGCCAGGCTGGGACCCGCTGGGCACCATGTGGCATCTTACGGCAGCGATGCCCTGGCAGGAGAAGCTCCTCAAGGACGGAGCTTTGACCTGTTCTCTCTGCAAAGCATGGGGAGGGCTTGCAGTAGCACACAAAAGAGCAGAACAGGCGAGACCCCGACCATGAGGTGCCAGATCAGGGTGGGTTTGCCTGGGGCAGGTCCCCCTTGCAGCTGCCACCTCGCCCAGCTTATCCCCCTCGATGGGCTGGCAGGAGTGGTACAAAACCTCTGCCTCTGTCAGGAGCTTTGGCTACATTGCAGAGAGCCTGGTAAAAAAGCTCTTAGCATTTGTTCTGGGTTTGGGGAAGGGTTTTTTCCCCTCTCTTTCTGCCTTCTGTAGCTGTTTCAGCTCATTTGCAAAGCCTGCAAAGAGCCAGCCACTGCGCTCCATCCACACCCAGCTCTAGCTGTAGCCTGGGCCATGTACTGCTCAGTGCCAGGACCTCTCCCTGTGTCTGGAAGGAGAACAGGCACTGCCAGGCTGCATCGGGCTGTGATTAGGAGAAACACATCCAATTAACACTTGAGAGCCTGTTCAGGTAGGCAAACCGCCCCAGCCCTTTTTTTGGGAAGAACCTTTTTGTCCCAGCTACCTGTGCAAAGACCCACCAGGTGTGTCGAGCTCACGCTGTGGGCATCGAGGCAATGGGGAGCAGGGGGGAACAGACTCCCTACACCTTGTTTACTCCAATTCTGGAGTTCGGGTGGTGTCAGCTTTCAGCAAGGAGACCCAGGAGGTGCTGGGCTCATGCAGGAGCAGCACCCCAGGAGCTCCGTGCAGTGCCTGCTCCCGGGGCAGGGTTTAGCTCCCGGATCCCCTGTGCCATCTGAAGCAGTCACAACAAGGGAGCTATTCTCAGCTCCATTTATACGTCTGCTTGACATCTCTCTTGCTGTCAAAACCAGCTTCCCAAGGCAGTAAACAGTTGTTTGGAAAAGAGCAAGTGGGTGCTAAGCTTGTCTCGGTGTCTGAATAAATCCTGCTAATGCTTTGGTAAGGCACGGGGCTGGCTGGATGCGCCAGCAAGAGCAGACAGTGTTCCTACAGCTGAAGGGCAAGAGGAGGAATGTCTTCTCCCTGCTCAGAGCAGTTTGGGAGCTAAATGGCACTCAGGAAAGGGGATCAGGCAGTAGGAACCAGCCTGCGGGGTGGGGAAGGTGGAGGTTGTTGCTCGTGGTATCAGTTCTGTGCGGCCCAACATCGGACGCCTCCCAATGAGGAGAAGGGAGCTTGCCTGCAAGCAGAGGAGGGGCAGCCCCTCCTGCCTCCAGGCTCAGGGCTGTTTCCCAAGGGATCTGCGGGTGCTGTGTTTTGGGGCACAGCCCTGCTGTTCAATCAGTGTGTTTTCTCCACGGGGTTTGGTCAGTCCTTGCAGGGAAGGTGAAAGAAGTGGAGTTCAGCCTCATCCACCGTTAGAGCTCGTCCCCTGAGCGGAGGGAACCAACCTGTCCCTGAGCCAGAGGAGAAAGTGGGCAGCCGGTCAGGAGGAAATCTGTGTTCTTCCAAACACCAGCTCTTCTCCTCCCCTCATCTGCCTCTCAGGTGCTCACCATCCCTGTGCCACCCTCACAATCCCTTCATCCCTGCAATGGCCTTTCTCACTTTTAGTTTCCCCGAACTCCTGCAAAAGCACAATAACTCAATAATTGTTTTTTTCCAAAATACCTTCCTGCGTATGGTCAACGGTTTTCACTTTTAGCAGAGCTGCAGAGCCTTCCAGGATAGATCCTGGTCAATGCTTCCCAACACAATGGGAATGTCAGTGTTTGCCAGCAATTCTCCGGAAGAAAAGGCTTTATCCCGACCCAGTTGTCTGTGGATCAGATCTCCTTAAGGACGTGTACGAACATCTTCCCACTGACAGCTTACAAGGCTGTGATTTCAATAAGGGATTGCAAAGCCCGAGCGTGGTGTCAGGCTTATCATGTTTCCCCTGTCTGCTCTCAGGGCTCAAAGATGCAAAACCCACCAGTGCTGATTAAAATGCTAAATAGCAGAGGCTCCAGGGCTCAGCAGGGGCTGTGCAGGGCTGCAGGAGGGTTTGCTGGGGAGAGGGGGAGGTATTTGGGGCAGGAGAGGATCAGTGCAGGGGAAGCAGAGCAGGGAGCAGTCCCCCAGCCCCGGGCTGGATGAGCCCAGCTCCCCTGGCAATCCACCCTGTGCATGGGTACCTGTCCCCTGTGCAGCTTCGGGGGTGGCAGCCACCAAGACAAGCTCAGATCTGACCCAGGGAGGGATTTGGGGCTGAGGAAGCAGCACCTTGCCCATATAACCCTGCCTGGCGTCTGCTCTCTCCCCATCCAGGTGTTCCTCCTCTGGGCTAGCCCGGTGTCAGCCTCCATCCAGGAGCAGTACTGCGAGAGCCTGGCTCCTGTCACCAACCACAGCGGTGAGTGTCCCACGTCCCCAGCACACCCCAGCCACCCCTTGGGGACCAAGCAGCAGGGATGGCTGGAAGAGGGTGTTGGGGGTGTCTCTGGGCTGCTCTGCAGCTGCTTGGATCCTTTTTGGGGGAGGTGGGATGTGCTGAGGCTGCGTCGCTGCTGCAGCAGCCTCCTCTCCTTGCCAGGTGACAGTTGAGGCAGGTAGAAGATGCAGAGCTCAGGAGAGCTAAAAATAGAGAAAATAAATGTCTGTTGGGCTGGGCTTTAGGGGGAAGTAGCCAAAGAGACATCTGTCCAGCCTCTGCTGCCCATTCTCTGCCATGCCCAGGGACACCAGGACACCCCTGCCCAGGGGTGATGGCTGGAAGTTGTGACTTTCTGTGGAGGCCACATCACCAGTGCAGTGTGACCACCATGTGCTCAGGGCTTGGCCACCCTCTGTCCCCAGCACTCCTAGACATGTGCCACGGAGCACTTTGGGAGGTCACCAGCCACGAGAAGCTTCTGGGGACGTGGCCATGGCTGAGCGGGGTGGGAGCAGCAGGGTCATGAGCAGCTCGCTCCTCCTCAACATGATGCATGGGTTTGCATCCAATCAGGTCAGGCTTTGTGCCAAAACTGGCTTTTAGCCTGTATTCAGGACGTGACTTGGATGTCACCTCAGCGGTGACAGGTCTGGTTCAGTGACAGGTTTCGGGGGAGGAGAGGTGTGAGAGGGAGTGGAGCTCACAGGGACAAGGAGAAAAGTCCTCCCCAGCTCTGGGATGCTGCAGGGTTTGCTTTCCCGTGACTGAATGAAACCAGAGCCATCACGGTGAGGGGTGGCCATGGGGACCCAGCACGGAGGGATGGCTGCCAACCACCCAGCTCCCATTAACAGCTGCTTAGAGACTCCTCCTTACCAAACCACAGCTTGGCCCCAGCTGATCCAGTGCCTGGCCAAGCCCAGGCCACCACGGAGCCCTGCAGGGAACATCCCAAATCCCAAGAGACGGAGGCAGAAAGCCAGGGCAGAGCAAAGCTGCTGGTGGAATGGCAGTGCCTGGGTGTCTGCTCACCCAGGAAACCTGGTCATCACTCATGTGCTTTGCTCCCTGAAGCTTCCATCACTCTGCTGCTCCTTGGCCGTGTTAGGCTTTGATAAATGCTGACCCAGGGCAGCAGGCAGGTCCCACAGAATCCTCATGGTCTTTTCCACCCACTGCTGGAACCTCCCAGCCCAGGGGGGAGGACAGAGAGGGGGGAGAATGTCTGCTTTGGTTTGCTGATGGATGTGCCCTGCAGTCCCCACCACCCCCAAGCAGGGAGTGCTGCTTTCCGCAGGGATTAGGCTCTGCTCAGGGGGGATTTAGCGGCGTGATTCCAAGCAGGATTTAGTGCACCTCAGTGCCCATCCCTCCGACACGGGGACAGCTCGTCAGGTTTCAAATTTGCAGAATGTCCACAGGCTCCCCGCATCCGACCTGTCATCCCTGAGCAGCTCATTAATTTGGGACGGGGCTGGCACACGTGAGAGCTTCCAGCTGCAGAGGGGGCTTAGAACGAGAGGTAGAGAGAAACTAATTGTCTTCTGTCTGCTCGCAAAGCGGAGCTCAGCGCCTCCCCTGCTCCTTGGGGGCCATTTAAGCCCTGCCTGACGGAGGCAGCGATTCCTAGGCAGGGATATTTACGAAGCCGGCAACTTCGTCTGGAGGCTGTTTAACACGGAATGCTGGGGGGAATGATGCTAAGGAGACTCCGTTTGTGACTGTCTGCACCGACCCCTGGGAAGCGGCACATGCTGGTACCACGAGCCCGGGGATCTCTTGGATGCAGCGAGGGGCAATGCCTTGTGCCTGTGGGCAGCATGCCCGCCCGGGGAAACAGCCCAGCTGGGCTCTCCTCCTGCCCTGCTCAGCGGTCCCTTCATTACTGGATCTCACCCGTTTGAAGGGGGATGCGTGGCTGGGCAGTGCCAGCACTCTCGGAGACACATGCACTGAGCTGGAAGGGTCTCTGTCACGGCAGTGGGGTGGACTCGGACTGGGGTGATGCTCACCAGGTTCAGGCAGTGCGAGAAAACCCTCATCCCAGGCGGTGGAGCAGCCCTGCCCTGTCCTGCCCTCTTATCACCATGGCTTTCCCCATCTTCTTCCAAGTCCCCGGTGCAGGGTGATATCCCTGGGCTCCCTGCACAGGTGTGTTGCTCCAACCTGGTATTAGAAATGTGCATCAGAAATATCTCTTGGTGAGCCCCTAATTCTGGCCAGGGCCCCCACACACATCTGGACACTCCGTCAGGAAGCTGCTTCCCACTGTAGCAATGCAGCAGGAATATCAGGCTGCACCTGAGGTCAGCGTGGTGCATTTGGAAAGTAGGATCTGCTGCACCCCCAAACATCTGGAAGCCAAGAAATTCCTGCCTCAGCCTTGAAAAGGACTACAGCTTAGGATCAGCACCCCTTGTCTGGGTTGGATGGGTGCTGTCCCAAGGGCTCCCAGTCCACACATTCCTGAATTTCTCTCACTGATGGTTTCAGCTCCCTGAGGTCTCTCAGCCTGCCACAGAGCCCAGCACAGAGGGCCAAGGTCATTTCCAGCCTTGGATCAGCCCAAGGAGTTGCCACCCAGTTGCCAAGCTCCCTGCCTGGTCCTGTCTGCACGATCCACTCCTTTAAGCCTGATACCACAATCAATTCTTCTCCTCAATCCAGTGTGTGCTCAGGAGAGGGAGGGGAGCACAGATGATGCCTTCACAGCAAAGAAAGGTTTCCTGCCACTGCAAGTTCACCTCAAGCAAAGGAAAATGACACCAAAGCGAGGGAGAACTGAAAAGAAATGTCTGGGGTTTTGTTGGGTTTTTTTTTCTTTAACTGGAGGTTTTCTCAAGGGGAAATGGAGCGTAGCTTTGCATTAAATAAAGCAAATTTAATTGGTCCGGATACAGCAAAATCCTGTGGCTGAGAAGCAGCGAGTGATGAGAACATTTCCTTCACAGGCACTTTATCAGACAGGTTTGGTAACACCTTTCCCAGCGGGTGACAGTTTGACCAAGAGCTTTTCCACCCACTCCAGCTCAGCTCCCCAAAGCGCTGACGCTGCTCCAGCAGCCCTCGTGCCACTGCTCTTTCATTCACTCACTGACTCCCCTGGGGGGAGACTGGAATTTAAATTCATAAAGGTCAAATTAACAGCATCAGTGCCTCTTCTCCCTTCAGCCTCGTTGGCATCTCTCCCACCAAGGCAGAAATATTAATAAAGGAGCTGAACGGGCGCTAAAGAGGCAGCAATGAGTCCTGGCAGGGATTGAGGGAGAGACATGGTACTGGGGCAGGTTTGGGAAGTAACAAATGTGAACTCACCTGTATGGAAAATGACAGTGTTTTAAGTGTATGCTGGTATCGATAAAGCCATCCCGCTCCATCATCTGGGAAACAGGGATGTCGATAGCAACTCTCGGATGTTCAGAGATTATACTGTAGTGGAGGAGGGAAGATGATGAGGTTTTTCTGGTAGGAAACAGTGTCCTGGCACAGCCCAGCGTGAGCAGCAGCTCCAGCAGTCAAACTGTACTTCGGACTGGATGCAGTGAATTCCCTGCCAGCCACTCTGTGCAGTTGTAGCCAAACTAGAAGGCTGTGCTAGGAAAAGTCTGCCAGGGAGGGATTGAGCTGCTCTGCTCACCCACCACCAAATCCCAGCCAAAACCAGGGAATAAACCACTTGCTGCCGCCCTTGGTTATAGCACAACTCCAGCCACTCCGTGGGTCATATCAGGAGAACATGATACACCCAAAAGCCAACCCTCTGCATTTGATATTCAGTAAATTTATGTGCTGTAAAGCTGCACATGGATCAGTCTTAAGTGACAACATTGAGCATCAGATACCACCAGCACAAGTCAGGTTTGGTGACTCCTATTTATTTTTCTCCAGAGCAGCAGCAAAGACTCAAGGGGACAGTCAGTGATAGCAAATAGCAACAAGCCAAAAATTCATTACAAAGACACTTTGCTATCATAACACTTAATTAGCCGGGCTAATTATTTTACATCGAGGATCGTGGAACTTGAATGCTTGGGAGGATTGCTGGGGATTTATTAAAGGTAAATAGAAGCACCCAGTGCCACCAAAAGCAGTGCTGGATGTAGGGTGTGAGCAAGGGGGTATTTTGAGGCAGCCACAGCTTCTCTCAGCCCTCCTGAGGACCCAGCCCTGCCTCAGAGGGAAGACAAACAGCTCCACAACCCCAATTCTACCCCATATTAACACAAATTGTCTCCCAGTGCCATTTCCCTCAATGCCTCAAGGTGTTGCTCAAGCATGTAACACCTTAGTGGTTCCACAGGTGGGACAGCACCTCGAAATCAAAACAACATCCCCCCAGAGGCCCTCGCTGAGGGGCAATAAAGGTGTGAAATGGCTCTTTCTGCTCCCCCAGTGTGGTGGAGCTGCCTGGCAGGGACGGGCAGCTGGTTGTGCCTGTGCTGCAGCGTGTTTTGATTAGATGTGGAGACGAAGCCCTGCTTGCCAAATGCAAATGCTGCAGCAGACACACAGGGGACAGCTCGGGGAGCCAGAGGCTGGAGGCAGCAGCAGTGCAGTCACAGAGGACATCGGGGATGGACAGAGAGAACTGTGGCTGAACAAGAGCTCGGGACAGGTAGTGATGGGAGACAACAACACTCGGCTGTTTCTCAGCCTCTTGAGACACCTTAGATAAATAACCCCATCACTCCCAAGGACAGGAATGAGCCTGTGGTTCAAATTTCCATGGTCTCCCTTGGCTCCTTCGCATGCAGAGGGGGAGGGAGACTTCACCCTTCACCCCTTCACTGCAGTGTCTGTGCACGGCACCAAAGTAGGGGGCTGTGCTGGGGCACAGCTTTGCCCAACGGAGATGAGGACATGTTTACCAGCATGGTTTTATCAGCACAAACTCCGATTTCCTCCCCTTCGTACCATCCCAGCAATGGCTTGGTGGTCCAATAACCCTTCAGCCCTCCTCAAGAGCACCGTGGCCACACGCCTGGTGGGGCTGGCCCAGGATAAACAGGCTCCATCCTCTTTAAATTTGCTCAAAATCTTTCGGCAGATTAGCTGGGACTGGAGAGCTTTACCCTGCCAGGATTCACACGGTTGTGTGGCTTTAGCTCGGAGCCACCTCGGGGGCCTCTGCAAGCGTTGGGAGCAGGATGGAGAAGGATGTTTTCTATAAACAGATGGGATATTGCTACACTTATCCTGAGACAGTTATTGTGATATAGTTGTTTCCTTGTAAGTCCCTGGACAGGCGCTTTTTTCCTTCAGAAGAAAGTAAACGCTTGCTATTTATTCCAAGCGGCACAACCCAAAGGCAGTGGGGTGACAAGGGATTTGAGCCACTTCCCCTGTGCCACATTCCCTGTTCCAAAGCAGGACCGGCTCCCTCCTACCCCAAATTCCACGTTTCTCTGCGGGAAGAAGCCAAACCAGCGGGATTGAGTGCAGGTAGGAAAATTCATTGCCCTTTCCCGCTGTAAATCTGCAAAGCCCAAAGCTGTGCAGCCACCAGAGCTGGGAAAGCGGGAGCAGCCAGAGAATAATCCCCCTGCAAACACTGGATGGGCTGCCGAGCAGACAGGCAGGCATTTAGCACTGATACATATCATTTCCATGCTAAACACTGCTCCGGAGCCAGGTGCCACCCGGGAGCAGCTGGAACAGGCACTTGTGCTGGGCAAAGGGGATCTCACAGCCCTCATGGCACTCTTTGCTGTTTTATTTAACCCTTCCCCAGCAGCAGGGTGGGGGGTTTTTTTCCTCCCTATGTGATGGAAAGAGCAGCATCTGCTTTCTGCAGCTTTCCTTCATCGAGCATCTCGCAGCGCGAGCCTGGGAAAAAATATTCCAGCCACCCACTGGATGAAAAACTGGTGGGGCAGACCCAGAAATGCTGCTTGTGGCAAAGCCTGCTGAGCACAGGGTGAGGTGCCAGGAGCGTCCCACAGCCCCTGACCCGAGTGTCACCCCACGACACAACCCTGACCCGTGGGACGACGAGGGGGTTGAGCTGGTGATGCTGCTCCATCCTCACTGTGGTGGGACTTGGTGGGATCCCCTGGGTTTGTCGTCCTGTCGCGCTCTGACAGTGCCAAGCAGCATTAAATGAAGTGCCTTGGAGATGGGTGGAGATATGAAATCCAGGCCTGAGCAGATGTAGCCCAGAATGATGCTCTGCCTGAACACACCATTGGGTTCGGTCCTTCCTGGCATTGCTGTGAGTTTGTTCCACTGATGGAGGGTCATCGTTGCTGTTTTCTGGCCCTGCTGCCCTTCAATTACTGACTCTCCTCCCTGAGCAGCGTCTGTCTGTGCCCCAGCACAGCCCCTGGGATGCAGGAGGAAAACTGAGGCACAAAGGGAGGCGGAGAAAATGAAGTTTGTGCTCAGCCCCACCAGTCCCAGGGTGAGGGGTTTGAGCTGCCCTGGCCATTAGCGCTGTGTAATCCCCACTTCCCTCCGCTGGGTTATTCCAAGTGAAGCATTTCCCACTCCAGACATTCACGCAGCTTCTCACCTGGGCGGCTCACTGGGAGACCACTTTTAATTTAACTTTGTGCTCAGTCGAAGTAATTACTGGTTGTTTTTATTTTTACATGGCTGAATATAATCATAAAATTTTAAACAGGGGCTTCATTTGTCTGTGACCCTCTATTTCTCTGTCAAATTTGGGTCAAAAACAACGAAGGAGCTCAATAAATGCAAATGGATGCAAAAGGCACAGACACGCACTTCCACGTGATTAAGGGCACCTTGTTTGCTATGAAATAGAGGCTTAAAACAGTTAAGTTAAAGGGGAGGTTGCCACAGCAACCCTACACATTAGCAAAGCTAAAAGCAAAGGTCATTGTTAAAATTAATTTCCCCCTACAAGCTCTGGGAGGCAGAAGGTAACACTCACCACGCTGCTGCTTCCCTGTCTCACATGCTTGGAAGTTGTTTTCCGTGGCTAAGATATTTGAGGAAAACACTGGAAATTTGCTCTGAGAACGTCCCAAAATAATTTGCCAGGTAATCAATGAAAACAAAGATTCCTCCATTAAAAAAACTTTAAAAACACAGTATTTTCTTTATTTTCTCTTTTATTTTGGTCACTCTTTAGCCACCTTCATCCACAGGAATTTCCAGGAAAGGCTCTCAAACAGCAACCACGAATCCGAGGGGGGGAGAGGAAATAACTGTGTTCTTGCACCCGAGGAGCTGTGGATTGGGGTGTTTTGTCTTAGGAAACGGCAAGTCCTGTCTCTGTGCCAGCAGCACAAACATCTCTGGTCCCCAGGAGTGGTTTGGACTGAACTCTGCCCCTTCCAGTGTCTCCTGCCCATCCATCTGCTGCTTGTCTGGGATCGTATTATATGGATATTACAGCCATTGTGCTTCCTGCCTCGCTGGGAGATGGAGCTGGGACATATTTAGCTACAGTACATGTTGTTCTAAATATACACAAATTATACACAAAAAAGCCTGCAATCTGGCCTACCTAATGCCTACGTTAGCACACTTGTGTAGCTGGGAAAAGCACACAAGCTCTTCTTGAAGTCTGAAATAGAAGCAGCAGATTTGAAGGGTTTTTTTTTCTCCCGGGAAAGGCTGGAAGAGACCAACGGGAATGGCTGGGAAGGAGATCTTGCAGCCAGGAGGTGTGAGAGGGTTGGAGGAGCATCACGCCCCAGAACCAGGTTGGAGTCACCACTGGGGAAGAGAAAATGTGGCTTGTTGCCTGTTGTGGGGCTGCAGGGCAAAGTCATGGCTGAAGGAAGGAGCAGGGCTGGAAGACCAGAGCTAGGGAACCCCAAGCCTAAACCCAGGCTTGGGTAAGAACTGGGCTTAATCCGGGTATTTGGAGAAGACAAGGATGGCTCAACCAGCTCTTGGGAGTCTTCATTTGGTGTCATCCATGAGGGTCTTCTTGCGGGGCTGAGCTCGATGCAGCGCTGCAGCCCCAGCTCTCCGGACAAATCCTGACCCTCCAACAGCCTGGGGGTGGCCCGTGGTGGCCCACAGACCCCCAGTAAGCCTCTGCCCTTGTCCCCACAGGTCCCCAGTGCAATGCCTCGGTGGATCTGATCGGGACGTGCTGGCCCCGCAGCGCCGTGGGACAGCTGGTGGCTCGGCCCTGCCCCGAGTATTTCTACGGGGTGCGCTACAACACCACGAGTAAGAGGGGCGGCACCCGTGGGGCCGTGGTGGGGGGACACCAGTGGCAAGGCATCTCTGGGTACCGAGCTCTTGGAGGGGCTCTGTGGGACCCATCAACCAAGAAAAGGAAAGAACCCCTCAGAGCCCAGGTTTTAGGGAGCAGCAGCTTTCTAAGCAGGTCCCCCTGGAAGGAGGACAGGGCTGCTGTCCCCACCTTGGGGACAAGGGAAGAGCAGTGAGCCCGCCCTGCTGTTGGAGGTGGCACAGGGGGGTCTGAGCAAGGGCTGGGGGAGCTTGCAGCTGGCACGGGTGGCTGCGCTGTCGCTGCCAATGATGTGCTGGGAGCAGGGGATGAAGTGAAGGCACATAAAAATGCCCAAAGCCATTTCTAGCACAGGTTTGAGTTCCTGACCACCCAAGTGCTGCTTTTGATGAAAGAAACATCTTATTTCCCAGAAAAAAACCCATCAATTTTTTCCATCCCACACGTTGTTGCAGGAGCGGAGCCTCTCCAGGTATTGCAGGAGTCTCTCTGCATTATTCCCTACCTGTACCTGTCTCCAAGCCCTTCCCAACCCTGCCCCAACCCATCTCCCTGATGAGGCTCAGGGTCTCTCCTGTTCATGGAAGCCCAGCATCACCCCAGTGCCGCCATCACCCCTCTGCTCACACCAGTCACAGCTTCTTCTGGGGCCACCATGGATTTCCTTCCCAATTAGCCTTGCCCCTCCCTGTCCTCGCTGGGGGGCAAAAAGCTCCTAATCCTTCACGCTGTGTCACAGCAGCACTCTCAGGATGGCACATGGTCACCCGAGCAAACAGCAGAGAGAGTCAAACTCCTGCTGCTCCCACTGCATCCCAGTGGTGGGACTTGTAGGAGTCCTCCAACAAAGTGTTGGGGGCAGAGCTTGAGCGGCTCTGAAACATTCCAAGGGTTTTTGTTCTGCAGTTGTGACCGAGGCAGCAGCTGAGCTGCCTTCAGAGAAAGAGGTGGCACTGCCCTGATGGCAGTGGCAAGAGTCGGGTCACATCCTTGTGCCCATCCCCACGCTCTCTTAACCCTGGGATGGGCACCCTCTCTTCCAGACAATGGCTACAGGGAGTGCCTCGCCAATGGGAGCTGGGCAGCGCGGGTCAACTACTCCCAGTGCCAGGAGATCCTCAGTGAAGAGGTAGGACCTGGAGGGCCCCTCGCTGGGCTCTTGGCATGAGGGTGAGGGACAGATGGTGGAGGTTGGGAAGGCAGCAGCATCCAGGGCAGGAGTGGCCCGTGGGAGCTGCGGGCTGGGCGTGCAGCAGCATCGCAGGTCTGGGGTTGCACATGACAACTATGACCCCCTTTCTTCATTTGCATTTTTATGCCCTGTCAGAAATAAAGCCGCCCCTGTTTCCACCCCCCACTGAAAATCCAAAGGAATTGGCAGTATGAGGTCCCCAGGGTACAGAGCAGTGAGTCCTCCAGCTCCATCACCCGCCTGGCACGGCACTCAGGGCAAACCCCATCCTTCCCTGCTGGCAGTGAAATAAAGGAGATGTTTAGGAAGCTGAAAGGTATAAAAAATGAGGATCAAGAATTACAAGCCCCTGAGCTGGTCGAGCCACCCTTCAGAGCAGAGGAGAAGAGATATGGGTTGTTCATTTGCAACTGATACCACCTCTGGCATTGAAGATGCTGATGCCTCTTGCCAGGAATGGTTTTCTCACTCAGTTAATTGCTAATTCACAGGTTGGATGAGTGCCTAACAGCGGGAGTGATCAATTAATTTAATTATCACTCACACCTTCCCTCTGCCCGAATTCATCCC
This sequence comes from Sclerurus mexicanus, assembly GCA_013396755.1. Classification (NCBI taxonomy): domain Eukaryota; kingdom Metazoa; phylum Chordata; class Aves; order Passeriformes; family Furnariidae; genus Sclerurus; species Sclerurus mexicanus. The sequence goes on along the minus strand of VWZF01006464.1, from coordinate 122,176 downwards.
AGCCTCTCAGCTGCCCCCAGGGCAACGGGGGATGAACTGAGACTGAGACATGAGACTGCAGTGAGCTCAGCTGAATTCCAGCAGGGTTTCCCCAGAGGATGTGTTGGGGATGTCCCACCACTGGCAAAGATGATGTTGGGGCAGGAATTCTTGAGCTGTCTTGGTAGGAGTGGGATGTAAAGCCCGACTGTTGTCTCCTCTGTCCACATCAGCCCCATCTCCTTCCCACCCCTGTGTCCTGCCCCAGGGTGGGCTCCAGCTGCTTTCTGGAAAAGGACCCCAAATTTGCAGTGCAGCTCTGAGCTGCCGTGGTGGAGAAGGTGGGTTCGTGGTGGTATTGTGGTTCCTGCTGACCCCTGCCCGTGTCCCCCCGCAGAAGAAGAGCAAGCTGCACTATCACATTGCCGTCATCATCAACTACCTGGGGCACTGTGTCTCGCTGGGGGCCCTCCTGGTGGCCTTTGTCCTCTTCATGCGCCTGAGGTGAGTGACACAACCGTGTCCCTGCTGGGGGGATGAGCCCAGAGAGGTCACTTCAGGTAGGGATGGACCCAGCCCTTGGGTTTTGCCATATCCTCCCCCATGGCCACTACTGTTGGGGGATCTCAGAGGGATCCTGCCTATCTCAGGGTTGTTCTCCTCCTGCTGCTTTCTGAAAGCACCTGGTTAAAGAGGCAGATGGTGCTCCTTGGTGCCTTCCATCAGGTCACCCTTGGGGTCCCAGCTAAGACACTCAGCTCCACAAGCAGCCCTGTGATCTCATGGTGCCTTGTTCCACCCCTGTCCAGGAGCATCCGGTGCCTGAGGAACATCATCCACTGGAACCTGATCGCAGCCTTCATCCTCCGAAACGCCACGTGGTTTGTGGTGCAGCTCACCATGAACCCGGAGGTGCACGAGAGCAACGTGGTAGGTGCAGCTCTGCTGGTCTGAGCCCAGTCCTGAGCAGCTGGGCTGTGTGGGCAGGGTGAGGAGCCCGAGATCCTNTTCCCATCTAGCCATGCCCTCTGGCAGTTCGAAGCCAGGATGTGGCTACAGAAGCAACTTCAGGTGGCAAACAGAGCTGTCTGGTGGTTGGAGGACACCCCAGGCGTGTGAGAAACGCGGGTTCAGTCGCTCTGCCGGGCTCTGTGCTGCTCTGTGCATTGTTTCACCACTGTAACTCAGAGCTCTACGAGCCCCATGTCTCCTCCTGGCAGGTGTGGTGCCGCCTGGTCACTGCTGCCTACAATTACTTCCACGTCACCAACTTCTTCTGGATGTTTGGCGAGGGCTGTTACCTGCACACGGCCATTGTCCTCACCTACTCCACCGACAAGCTCCGCAAGTGGATGTTCATCTGCATCGGCTGGTGTGAGTACCAGGAGCCCCCTCACCCCGGGTTTGGTGGTGCCTGCTGCCCCCTCCATCCCCTGCACCCACATAGCTGCCAAAAGGGTGCCAGGAGGGTGGGATCTGCACAGACACATCATCCCACGGGGTGGTTTGTGGGCGAGAAGAGCCCTGTCAGAGCGGGATCTTGGGGGGATGGTGCCCCCTGAGACTCACCTTTGTGTTCCCCTGCAGGTATCCCCTTTCCCATCATCGTTGCCTGGGCCATTGGGAAGCTCTACTACGACAATGAGAAGTGAGCCTGACTGTTTTCCTCCCCTCTTCCCTCTCCTATCCCAAGTTCCCAGAGATCTGTTGTGCCAGGGGCTCTGGCAGGGATGAAAAAAGGATAATATTCTTCCTTTCTTTCTTTTATCCCACCTTTCCTCTCTCCACAGCCCTGCCCCTGCTTGTTTCTCCTCAAAAGGCAAATGAGATCTTTTTAAGGGAAAAAGGCAAGATTAAGCCACAGCTCCTACAATAGCTTTGCTAAATGGAGCTGGGATTTAACCAGCAGAGATCTGAACTACCCCCACCTGGGCCATTTTCACAGACACCTGCAAATGAAGGTCTTAACAGGCACCTGAGAGTTCATCCCTGGGATTGGGAGGGTAAAAGGAGCTCACTGAGATGAAAGGCAGCTTGTCCTGTTGTCCAAAGCTGGTTTTCTCCCCCCTAATGTCAGCAGCCCTGTGCTGCTCATGCAGGCACAGCACTGATTTAACAACCCCAAGGAGGTGCTCCCAGGACAGGGACCCAGAGGGTTTGCTGGGAGCAGAGCCAACCCACACCTGTGCAAGGTCATGGAATCACAGAATATCCTGAGCTGGAAGGCACCCCCAAGGACCATCCAGTCCAACCCCTGGCCCTGCACAGACACCCCAACAATCCCAGCCTGTCCCTCAGAGCGTTGTCCAAACCCTCCTGGAGCTCTGGCAGCCTTGGGGCCGTGCCCACTGCCCTGGGGAGCCTGGTCAGTGCCCACCACCCTCTGGGGGAAGAGTCTTTTCCCAGAATCCAGCCTGACCCTGCCCTGACACAGCTCCAGCTCTTCCCTGGGTGCTGTCCCTGTCACACAGAGCAGAGATCAGAGCTGCAGACCCTGGTGAGTCTCCCTTTCAGTCCCCCTTTCTCCAGCCGAATGCACCAAGTGCCCTCAGCTGCTCCTCCTGTGGCCCTTGTAGACCCTTCCCCATCATTATGTCCCTACTTTAATAGCTTTCTTATATTGTGGTGCTCCAAGGACTCGAGGTGAGGCTGCCCCAGTGCAGAGCAGAGTGGGACAATCCCCTTCTTTGTGAAGAGGTCAACCCTGCTTATCCTACAGTAACCAGTTCCCACATCCATATGGGGCCCATTAAAACCCCCACAAGCCTTGGTGCACCTCCTTCTACTGGGTTCCTGGGGAAGCCATTCCACAGTGGCTACTTGGAGCTGTAGTGCCTTCACCCCACAGCCAGTGGTTGGCAGTGGACAGCAGGGAATCCGGGCCACTCCCACGGCAGGTTTGTCCCCAACCCTGTCCTTGCCTTGCAGGTGCTGGTTTGGGAAGCGAGCAGGAGTTTACACCGACTACATTTACCAAGGCCCCATGATCCTGGTGCTTCTGGTAAGAGCAGAGTGACCTCTTGTGCTGAGCAGGACTCCTTCCACCTGCAGGTGGGATACAGCTACTCCTGCACAGGGTCTCACCCCCTCCTTTGGCTTCACTCTGCTCTGGCTGGTCCTACTGCCCCTCACCCAAGCCGCACCCTCAGCCAATCTGGGCTGGGTATGGGTGGCAAATGTGCCTGGAGATCTCACTCTGACAGGGAGGTCCCATCAGCAGACTCCCACGTGCCTCAGTAAGTCCCTCCATCCCTGCCCTGGCGCTGTTTGGGTGCAGGTGGGTGCTTTGCCGAGCACTTGCAGAAGCCTGGGAAGCTCAGCTCCATTCCCTGGCGCACCTCCGCTTGCTCCTGGCTGAGCAGTGATGCTCGAACTGCGAAGCACAGTTTGCCGGGACTTTGCCCTTTTGGGAAGGGACAAAGAAGAGCAGTGGTGGCAGGTCACAACCTGGGGGTCCAACCCGTGTTTGCAGAGGGAGAGCCGTGCACAAGGTCCCCAAGCTATTCCTCCCTGCTTTCCCAGTGCTGAAAAAAACCCAAGGGAGGACTAATCAGCAGCCTCCTGGAATAATTGATCCTGCTTCCCATTTCCCAGCCCGTCAGGTAGCCAGGCCATTGCTAATAAATGTCACTTGTGCTCAGCTCCAGGGCCAGCTTCCCGTGCCCTCATTAGTGATTCTGCAGCAGGAGAGCAGCCAAGCAGCTCCTGGCTCTGATGGCAGCCACTCCCTGCCTGATATTCCTCCTCTCCTCCAGCTTTTTCACCTTCAGCCCTTCCTCTAACACTCGTCTTTCCTTGCCAGTCTCCTGGTGTGTCCCTGATCCTGTGACCAAACTCCTAAATCTTATTGCTGAAATGCTTTAAAAACAATAAATCAGGTGCACTGGGAAGGCAGGAGGTGAGGTTCAGGAGGAAACATTCCCTTTTCTCCTGGCACAGCTCATGGCTGAGGAGATGGGAGGAAATGTTGGAGGAGCAGCCACTAAACCAGTGACCCACTTTCCTTCCAGATCAACTTCATCTTTCTGTTCAACATCGTCCGAATCCTCATGACAAAGCTCCGAGCTTCAACCACGTCAGAGACAATCCAGTACAGGTAAGAGGCAACCCTGCAGAAAGACCTGGCTTCCCTCCATGGTTAGGGGATGTGGGAACAGCCCCATCAGCCAGCTAGCAAAGTGATGGGAACGTGGAGAGACATCTCAGAGCGCCTCAAATGCTCTTCGGAGGCACGTGGCTGTTAAATCTGGGGTTGTTCAAAACTCCTGGCCAGTGAGAGCCTTGTGATGGACAACATGGATGGCTGGATCTGCCTTGGAAGGGAACCCTTGGGATTTGAGTCTCTTTGCAAAAGCCTGTCCTGGTGGGACCTGATGAGCTCTCCAGGCTCGGAGCTGCAAATCCTGGCACGGAGGTGAGAATGAAATCGCTGCTTGACAGCAAAGCAAAGGCTGAGGAAGGAGTGAGGAATCGATGCCACCCCAACACCTCCTTGTGAAGGAGAAGACAGCACTCCCACAGCACAAGGCAGGGAGATGTAACCCTTCCTTCCCTGCTGGGCAGCATTTTGCAGGCAACTTGGGAGGTGTGTGCTCAAAGCATCCCTGCAAAGTTCCTGGAATAGGAGAAGACACCTTGGTCTTCATCAGTGCTTCTCTCTGCCTCATTTTGCGGGAGGGAGTCAGGGAATCTCACTGTGTGCTGGGCAAAGAGAAGCAGGTTTGGGGTGGAGGGTGGCTTTTTGAGCTGACAGTGGAAAAATTCTGGTTCTGTTATCAGGAAACACCAGCTTTCCTCCTCCCTTTTGAGCTGGGAGGGACAGTTCAGCTTGGGGTGAGCAAAGATAAAGGCTGGCGTCAGTCAGCAATTTTTTGGTATTTGCCTGATTTTGGCAGGGCAGGTTTTTCACCTTTGGGCAGGAGAACGTTTTGTGGGACATAAAGACTTGGAGAGTTTGATAGGTTATAAACTGTGCAGTCCCGCTTAAACCAGCAAGGGACAGCCCTGGGGGGCTCCTGCTCACCTTAGATGATGTTTTTTGGTAAGAGAATGAATGGATTTTTGCTGCCACAAGAAGAATGTGCCTTCCCATAGTTTTCCAGCCTGAAGACGGTCCTGTCTTCAGTTACCTCCAGTTCCTCCATGTCATCAGTTTGTGTCAGGGGCTGTGCTCTGCTCCAGGTCTCGGATGCATCCCAGGTCCCAGCCCCTGCCCAGCCCAGCCCCACCAGGGCTGACCTTCCCTGTGTTCAGCTGCTCTTGGAATCTGTCCGTTAGCAGGATCTTTAAGCAAAAAGTGATGACTTGGCGTTGTTCCTGTCCCCTGATCCAAAGGAATGAGATGCCAAGCCCTGGGCCTCCCCACACTCCCTGTATCAGCACTTTGCCTTTTCACCAACCACACTTGTAATCTCATCAAGTAAAGATATCAAATTAATTACCTGAGATAAGGTTTTCATAAACCCGTGTTGAAGGGTGCGAATTATTATGCCCTCCTTAATTCCTTTTTAATCGAGCCGCAGATCAGCCAAGCAATCATTTCACGCCAGCTCAAGGTCAGCCCTCTGCTCTCCACTGCCCTTTTCTGGATGGAGAAGCACAGCAGGTCCCAGTGCTCCAACCAGCCCAGTGCCTTAGGGGTTGCACTGGGAAACAGCTCAGCTTTGCTCCCTCCTCCCCTGGTTTGCCAGTCCCGGCCACACCAGTCCTGCTGGTGCTGGGAGTGGGATGGGAAGGATCCCCATGCCCAGGGTTGCACTCCAGCAGCTCAAATCCATGTTTTCTCCCCAGGAAAGCAGTCAAGGCCACACTGGTGCTGCTGCCCTTGCTGGGGATCACCTACATGCTGTTCTTTGTCAACCCGGGGGAGGATGAGATCTCCAGGATAGTCTTCATCTACTTCAACTCCTTTCTGGAGTCCTTCCAGGTATGGTCCTCAGCACTGGCTTTCCTCCCAGTCCTCCCACCAAGGGATGTGGAGGAGTAATGGAGCTGATGCCTCACCCAGCTTCTGCCCCCTCCCAAAAACAGACATCCCCAAACCCCAGGGCTGCTCCAAAGCTCCTGACCTGGGGGTGCCTGCTGGATGTGACTCTGCTGTTTGTCTCCTCCCAGGGTTTCTTTGTCTCTGTCTTCTACTGCTTCCTGAACAGCGAGGTGAGCACTGGGGGGTGTTGGGGAGTCTGCACCCTTCCTTGCAGGGAAACACATGCTCAGCCTGAGGCCCTGCCACTGCCAAGGGTTTGGAGGGTGCTGGTCCCCAACTTCCCCAGCTGACGGTGATCAGGGTCAGTGCTGAACCTCCATCCCCAGGCACATCTGCAGGCACAGACTGTGCCCAGATGGGAATGGCAACTGCTGGTCTCTGCCTTTGGAGGAGGAAAATCCACCCCCGAGAACAGATGGCCCTCCCAGGTGACAGGGGTTCCTGGGACCCCCGGGTGGGGTGCTGAGCAGGGTGCTGAGCAGGGTTTCAGCAGCATTTCTGGTGGGCAGACTGAGGATGGGGCTGGCTGGTGCCTCTGAACAGCTGAGCACGGCTGCGTGGTGACCAAATGTCCCTGTGCCCCCAGGTGCGCTCGGCCGTGCGGAAGCGCTGGCACCGCTGGCAGGACAAGCACTCCATCCGTGCCCGCGTGGCCAGGGCCATGTCCATCCCCACCTCCCCGACCCGCGTCAGCTTCCACAGCATCAAGCAGTCCACGGCTGTGTGAGCCAGCAGACGTCCTGTACGGGATGGGGGGCACGGTGTCCTCCTGATGTGGGACCCCCGGGGTGGCACAGCACGGGGGAGGGTGCTGCCCGTGCCCCCCGGACTCGCTGCGGCCGTGGGAAACCTGCGCAACTCCTGCCCCACCTGCTGCACCAGACCTGGAGGACAGGACAGCTGAGAGGCTGCTCGGTCGTCTCCCTGGCAGTGGTGTGACCTGCTGGGGTGGAAGAAGGGGCTAGAGGAAGCTGGAGAGGATGCAGCAGCCTCCCTGCCCGCTCCGCCCTGGGCACGATGCCCCGTGTCGCTGCCTCTCTCGAATTTGTCACCGTCTTGGGGTGACAGGATACCAGGACATTGCTGGGACAGCTGATGGGGCTAAACCCTGGGAAAGTGGGCCAGCCTTCCAGTGAGCACATGCTGGGATGCTGCTCTGGTGTGGGAAAACCCTCGGAGGGGCCAAAGCCCTCTGAGTTGGCAGAGGATGGATGGATGGATGGATGGATGGATGGATGGATGGATGGATGGATGGATGGATGGATGGATGGATGGATGGAGAGCCCTGGACTGATCACGGACGTTGTTTTTTGTGGCTGGGTTTTTGTACCACTGGGGTAATCTGAGCCCTGAGGGGGCTCTCACTTGAACCCTGGGGGCATCTCTACCACTGGGGTTATTTTGAGCCCTTCCCTTGCCCCGTGCTGGATCTCCAGATGTCCTGTAGCTGCTGCTTGGTCTGACCGGGTCACTTCTTATCCTGACACCAAGGGTGGGGGGGTGGAGGAACGGGGAGGGAGCCACGCAGAGGACGGGGCTGGGTCCCAGCGACCCTGAACAGCCACACAGAGGGGGCTTGGGCTGAGGTCACTGTGTGGTGTGGCCCAGCCCAGATGGATCCACGGGTCTCTGCAAAGCCCCTGCTGACCCTGTGTCCCTGCTCAGCGGGTGGAAAGGGGAGCCCTGCGGTGAAGTGGTGGCTGAGGTCCCCAAAGGCAGCTCCCACGGGGACACGGCTCTGCTCCCCTTCCCCCTGCCCTGCTTTTACCTGTGCAGGTGGGCCCTGTGCCAAAGCTGCTCCTTGCTCTTGTGCAGGGGATGGGACCAAACCATCCCCACGCTGGGGTTAAGTGCCTTGGAGGAGCAGCAGCCTCCCTCCCTCCCTCCCTCCATCCATCCATCCCTCCTTCCCCATGCTGGGGACTCCAGATTGTCCCTGATCCCCCCTCCAGGCCCTGTTCCATGTGGTCACTGAAAGCAGCTGAGCAGAGGGGTCCATGCAAGTAGAGGGATTTGCCCTGATGTCCTCAGAGCTACGTTTTCCCTGCCCCACAGGTCTGGGGATGCCCAGGCAGGGGACAGATGCCAGAAGGGTTATGGGACCAGTCTGCTCCTGCATCCCAGGGATTTTTGTCACTGGGGCCCTACAGGGTCTGGTGTGAGCCCCTTCACACTTCTGTGCCTCAGTTTCCCCACGATAAAGAACAGGCATAAGTGTTTCCTGCCCTGGGGAGATTTAAGCATCTTTGAACTCACAGTACTCTGATTTCCTCAGGATACACCAGAAAGGAAGAAAATCTGTTTTGTTTTTTTCTTTAGAGGGAAGGCATAGGGAAAAACTTCTGGGTTCTTTCTTTAAACATTTGAGAAATTCAGTAGTCTGAAGCAAATTCCTCACGTTTCCCTCCCACTTTGATTTCCTCCCTGCGTGTCTCCAGTGCAGCCAAAACAGAAATACTCCATTTGCCTCCAGGAATGCACTGGGAGGAGCAACGGCTCCAGGTATAACAGAGTGACCCCAGTGAGGACCGTACTCTGCACTTGGGGCAGCTTTTAGTCTTTGTACGAGTTCATCCATCAGCAACAGGCTCAGAAACTGCCCCTTATCCAATATACGGGTGAGAAAAAGACCCTCAGAGTTATGCAATGGGAAAACTGGCAGGTCCCGGCTCTACAGACACTTTCTGCAGGAAGAGTTCCTCTGCTGGGTGCTCCGGCAGGAGCTAATAAAGATCTGCTGGATGTGAAGAAGGGGAAATGCCCCAGGGAGCTTTTTTCATCATCCCTCCAAGTGATGTCGCCAAAAAAAATTATGTGCTCTGCGTTCAATTTGGAATCTTCTAAAGCCGGGGTCTATTTTTGGCGGAAAAGAAGCTGGAAATTGAAAAACCAAAGAAAGAAACCCAAACCCAGAAGCATCTGTGTTCACATCACTGTTTTTCCCTTCTCCTCTTGGTGGTCTGCCCCGACTGGTGTGACTTCGCTTTCCGTAGCTGGAGAAGTGTGTGTGTTCTCAGTCCTGTTTGATTAAAACTACTTGGATTCCTCTCACGTGGACTTTTGGGGTGTGTTTCTCTTTTGGAAAAGTCAACCGCATGTCACCTAAGGGGGGTGAGGACCATCCCACATGCAAGTGCCACCATGAGGGCTGGAGAAACTCCTCCAAATTCTTCCCTATTGCCAACTCAGCTAGTACAGAATAAAAATGTAATGTGCTTTGGAGCAGGAGGGAGGGCCAATTAAACTCGAATTTCATTTCATAGATCAATGTTTACAAGTGAAATTCAGACACAAACAGATTTCTGGTCAAGCTCTTCTGATGCAGAATTAATTTGTGCATCACACAGAGCCTTGGAGAGAGCTGTAATTTAGTAAGCACCATGCACATAAATAATAATTACAGGTTCCTGCTGATTACATGATTGTATTTTAAGTTATCAAGGAACTCTGAGATTAATGACCTGCCAATCCTGTGCTCTTGATGAGGCTGGGGCCTCTTGAGATCATTCTGGGTTAACCCTTCATGTTCTCTCAGGGCTGGGAAAAGCAAAGTGGGACCCCAAGGGTGGGACCTCGTGGTGCTGTGGGATATCCCAGTGGGATGAGGCAGACTCACAGGGCCTGTCCAGCACACGGAGATGGATTTTTATTTATTTTATTTGATTAACACATCCAACCCACCACGGAGGTTGTCTCCAGTCCTGATGTTGCTCCCCAGCCTCACCCCCATGACCCAGGGTCAAAATCTGGGGGTCCTGAGTGCCCTGTGCTACATCCCCAGCCAACCAAGGAGAAAACCTGCCATCCAGAGCCTGAATGGAGGCAAAGCTGATGAACCTGGTTCCCTGGGGAGGAGCTGAGCTGAGCTTTCATCCCACCTTCCAGCCAGGCTGCCCTGTGCAAAATCCCCCCACCTGAGCCAGGACCGCCCAGACCCATGGCCTGATGCACTGTCCCTCAGTCAGAGTGTTTAGAGATGGGCTTTAAAGCCAGGCTGGGCTACCATTCCCCTTCCTCCATCCTGGCTCAGAGCCCACATTTCTGTCTGGTTGTCCACAGCTTTGGGCCATTCCTGGAGGTTTAACCCTCCGTGTACCTTCCCAGGCTGGCAACGCCCCTGGCAGGGGTGGGAGGTGGGCAGGGAGAGGGAACTTCACGGCACTTCACAGCCCACTGGGCTCAGGCGTGGCTTCCAGCACTGTCCACCCCGAGATGCCTCTGGCCTGTGATGTGTTGTCCTTCCAGCGCTGCCAAACTCCCAAATAAATATTTCATCCTTCAATTCCAGTGCCCTTTCCTTCACTGCTCTCCCCCAGCGCGAGACTCTCGCTGCCATTTGTCACTGCAGTGACAGTGAAATGGCTTTTGGGGCCGCGTGGCAGCGAGAGACAGGCAGCTCTCTGCCACCCTCATGAAAATTTCAAAGGGCTAATTTTTCCAGTTTGGAGGAAAACTAAAGCTCAGAGACACGAGTGGTTCCATCAGAGAGCTCCTCTGTTCAGCCCTGGAGAAAAGGCTCCTCGAGGAGCCCCAGGGCCATGCCCAAGGCAGCAGAGGTGTGTGATCACACAAGGAGCTGGAGTTGGCACCTGCAAGGAGCAGGATGGGGTTAATCCCCCAGCCAGGAATTGATTGTGGCCACCAACACCCAAATCCATCCTCCCAGGTGGAGCCCTCAGCGATGCTCCCATGGGAACGTGCACCAGGGGCTGTCCAGGTTTTCCAGGTTTGCTTGGAAATCACCCACTCCCATCACAGCACCAGGAGAGCCCCTTGCAAACATCCTGACCCTGTTAGGCAAAAGTTTCCATGGAAAACTATTTGGTTTAGGCTGCTCAAATCTGTTGCTGAGCCCCCTGCTAAGAGGGGAAACCGAGGCATGGATTTGCTCCGTGTTGGACAGGGAGATGTTGGGCTCTGCTGGCTGAGCACCATCCTGCTGGCTGAGCACCACCAGCCACCTCTGCTGCACAGCATCCTCTGGTTCTGAGAGCTGTTTCAGGAGACATCGGTGTGACTGAGGGCTCAGGACCTTCCTCAGCAGCCCACAGCCTCCTTTTGCCCCTGGGGATGTCCTCAGCACCCCACCGTGAGCCACCCAACCACCCCTCAAACACAGTTGTTTTCTGCTCCAAGCAATGCCCCCTTCCAGCCAGCTTCCTGATCCAGCTGCCCTGCCAGCCCCTCACAGCAGGACACCCTCATTTTGGGTGTAGCAGAGGAGTCACAACCTCCCTCGTTCCCCCAGCAACACTGGAGGCAAGTGCTTGAGATGCAGAGGTCCATCTCCTCTCCTGGTCCCTGACTGCCTCATTTGCTGCCTCCCCATTTTGCGTGGATGCAAACCACCAAGGACTTGTCCTCGCCTGCTCTTGCCAGCCCAGGGTGTGGGTGACAGGGCTGTCACAGCTCAGCCAGCACAAAGTCTTCGGGGTTTGTGTGCTGAGTGTGGCTGAGCCCCGGCTATGAGGTGTCAGAGCTCCTGGCTTGGTCCCAAAGGATCTTCTGTGGCTGCCAGAGACTATTAGCATCTCTCTGCTTCCAGGAGGGGGTCAGTTTTGTTTGGAATGAAACCAGCCCTTGGAAGAGCAGAAGATCCGGTGATGTTGCAGCTAGGAGGGTCTCCTGTCCTGCGCTTGCAGCTCTGGGGGTGCTGGGTGAGGTCTTGGAGGATGGATGAGGCCCTTCTTGCAGGAGCATGGCTGGGTGGCCCTGGGGAAGCCTGGGGGAGGGGGGTGAAACACGGGACCAAAAGGGAAGCCCTGGGCTAAGCGCTTGCATCGATCCCAATGCAGAGGAACAATTGTTGGCACAGCAGGAGCCAGAGATCTGGAGGGACACAAAGAGGGAAAACTGCAGCCTGGAAATCACGTGCAAATGAAAGATGCAGCAAACACAGAGGCAGGAGCTCAGTGCAAGCCAGGAAAAGGCAGTGTGACTGTGCCTGATGGTTCGAAAGGAGAGAGATAGTCAGGAAAAGCCTTGGATTACAGGCTAGAAGGATTCAGTCTTGATTGAAGTTTGACTAATGCTCCATCACTAACCCAAAGCCACGGTAATAGAAATGCTCATGTTTCTGATGAAAATTATTTGGGTGTCTAATGGGAGCTGTATTTTAATGCATTAATATGATTAAGATGGGCTTAGAGACCACAGATTGACTAAGCACATAGAGTAGGTTTGTGGGGGTTCTTTTCCCCAGCGAGGTATGGCTCATTCCATAAAGCTTTCCACAGGGAGAACTGCATCCACCTCCCCCAACACTGGCAGGATGTGGAGCTGCTGGAGAGAGTCCAGAAGAGGCCACAAAGATGCTCCAAGGGAGCCCTTCTGCTGTGGAGCCAGGCTGGGAGAGCTGGGGGTGCCCACCTGGAGAAGAGAAGGCTCCAGAGAGACCGGAGAGCCTCTTCCAGTGCCCAAAGGGGCTCCAGGAGAGCTGGGACAAGGGCACGGAGTGACAGGACAAGGAGGAATAGCTTCCCGCTGCCAGAGTAGAACCTCAACACATAAACCACAAACTGGATCTAAGAGCATTTCCCCACCTCCCCCACAGCCCCACAGCTCCCATGCAGCATCAGGTGCTCCCAACGCAACCCAAATTCCCCATCTGGGCGCAAGTCCTATGTTTTTTTTCCAAAAGCAGTGCTCACATACCCTGTGTATCAGCAAACAACAAAGCCTAGCCCAGCCCTCAGAGACTTTTCTCCTATAAAAGCTGCATCTCAGGCACGTTCCCCCTAAATTGCATGGAGAGATTTGAAGGCTCTGGCCCAACCCAAACCATCACAAATCCCAGCCTGGCAAAACAAGGCATGAGTCAAGCACGGCTGGAGAGGAGGAAGCGTGGAGCCAATGCCATGGCAATCGAGGGAAATCTGTGCAAAATGGGAAGCAATTAAAAGAGAATTAACCGGGCTACGGGAGGAGAAAATTGCTTCTTTCAAAGCGTCTTGATTTTAGAGCTGCAATGGCCCAAAGCTCCCGTGGCTTATCACCGGTGAATAGATGGAGAGGCTGTTAATCAAGATTGTCAGGAGCTCTCCCAAAGCCAAATGTCCTCGCTGGAACAAGGGCTGGCAGGGAACTCCACTGTGCCATGGCTTCATCTGCTCAACCATCAACCAGAAGCCAGAGGAGGCAGGTGGATAGTTGAGCATTCCAGAAAAGGGCTGGGGATTTCACACTGGTGGTCGGGAAGGTGATGGTTCTGGTGGGGCAGGATGGAAATGGTTCCTCCACAGCCCATCCCCGTCCCACACAGCCCTTCTCTTTCCCTGACATCCCAAAAGGCCAACGGTGTCAGTGCTGCAGCAAAGCAAACAGTGTGTTTGTCCGACTGTCTCACCAAAAGCCAAGCTGTGACATGGGATGATATCCCACTGAGGTGGGATGGGGCCAGGGAATGGCTGGGGATGGACAGACATGGGATCCCTCCCCCTGTCCACCCTCACCCCCCGGGCACAGTGACCCGATGCACAGTCACCTCTGACACGGAGAAGGCTTTGGAAAGGACCTGCATCCAGCCAAGGTCAGATCTGGTCCTGCCATCCCCTAAAAGAATAAAGCCCAGTTTCCCCCGTCCCGCAGTGCTGCGAAGACACCTCCCACCGCCGCCTCCCTGAAACAGCTCTGGGCGTCTCAAGCAAGGACAGAGGGTGGGCTAACACTTTTTATTGCGGCTGAATCAAGGGAGGAGCAGGTGTGGGTGCCCAGCCAGGGCTGCACACAACAAACAGCCCGCCCAGTGCTTGCGGAGGTGACCACCAGTCCCCTCCGGCCGAGCCCGGATAACCCCCCCAAGATCGGTGCCTTTTGGAGCTGCCAATTCCATCCTTACCCCGACGGCACGGCGCTAATTGCATTAATGGCAAACTAATGGCACACATAACGGAGGGAAGCGGCAGCTAATTGCTCCACAGTGACACCGTGCTCCGTGCCGAGCTGTCCGCCCCTGGAAGAGCAGCTTGGGAGCATCCTGATGCTGCCCGGAGCATCGCCTTGGCAGCCGCGGGGCTCTCCGGGGCTTTGGACGTGTGTGCTCCTAACCCTCAGCAGGAATAGCCCCTTCGTGTCTCATCTGATTCTTCCCGGGGCAAATTAAGCCCCTTGCGTGGCAGGGATGGCAGAGGGGCTTGTGTATCCAGATCACCCAGGGTGGAGGGTGCTGCCCGTGCCCATCGGGGTCTTTGCCCTTGTCCTAAGGCAGTGGGTACACCCTGAGGCCGCGCTTGGCAAGAGGGTAGGGAGTGAGTTATTCCTGCCTGCAAGGAGCCAGCAGGAGCCGGGGGAGGCACTGCCCCCGCTCAGGTGCCGCTCGGCCGGGTTTTGCACCGTGTTCCCATTCCTGGTGCCCAGCCCGGAGCTCCCCGTGCTTCACAACCACTTGCTAACACCCATTCCTCTAGCTCCCTGTGCCCTGGGCACACGAGAAGCGAGCCGGAAATGTCGCATGTCCCCAACCACAGCTCCTCTTGCCGAGGAGTGTCACAGCCCGGTGCTAAGCAGGGCGGACACCGGGCCCCTTCCCCGCGGGCTCTGTGCCCCTCCACGCCTCGCTGCAGGGCACGTAGTGCCCCTTGGCTTTTTGGTGTGAGAAACCACAGCGAGGGGGGCAGCGGGGTGGCAGGATGCCAGCCTTCAAAACCCACCCTCCGGCGCCTCTCAGGGTCCGGGGTGAGTTTAGGGCCGTGTCACCGCGCAGAGTCGCTCAGGGGGTGTTGGTGTCCAAACACCCCTAACTCTGCCCCGTGATGGAGAAAGTCAAATATGTTTGGGAAGGAACGGGGGCAACGGGATTTCCCTGTAACATCTTCAGATAGACGGAGAGCCCGTTCAGCAAGCGGGCTCAAAACCAGCGGGTGCGAAGATGCTCCGAGGAAGGGACCGCACCTGGCTCTTCCCGGGGCACAATAAACACGAGGTGTATCATGTAGGAGAATCAACCGCGCTGCTACGAAGAGGACGGGGGGAATCTCCATCGAACGCCGCTCTTCCCAGCCTCGCCCCAGCTCTGCAGCACCGCGGGCAGCGCAGCCCCAAAGCGCTGCAAAGCAACGCGGAATGAAAAGAGCCCGTCTGGGCTCCCAGCACGCTCGGAGAGGGCGATCGCAGGGCGTGAGAGGAATGTTAATGGCACAGCAGCAGCTGCGGCAGGGCTTGGCACCTCAGCGGTCCCCGCTGGCACCCCAGGCACTGCGGGAAGGGGGCACGGACCGTGCGAGAGTCAGCGGGTTTTATTTCTCGGTGCATGAAGAGTGTCACGGGTGTCACGGGATCCTTAAAACGAGAGGCGGGATGGGGTTCGCCCGGGTTTTGCTGCACGGAGGGTGGCGCGGTGCCACGTTGGTCTGCCAAATTGGAATTGCCCACCTGCACGTGTCCAGAACGTACCGGGATTCACAAAGGGGGGAGGAAGTCATAGAATCATTGAGTCACAGGTATCAGAATGGTTCGGGTGGAAGGGACCTCAAAGACCATCCAGTTCCACCCTCCTGCCATGGGACACCTTCCACTAGACCAGGTTGCTCAGTGAAGTAGAGCATTTTTTCCCACTCTTCCTCTTTTGGGGTGAGGAATTCTTCAGTGGATGAGAGCAGCTGTCCAAAAAAAAAAAAAGAATAAAAAAAAGAAGGCTTTGAAGTAAATTTCCACCCCAATCAGTCTTCTGGGAAGGATCCACATCATGCAATTTTTGAAATATCACAGCAAAATATGTGAAGCTTGAAGGACATTCTGGATTTTAGGGGAGGGCTGGCAAATTCCAACAGAAGCCCTACACACCCTGGTGTGTGCCAGCACTGCTCAGAACACAAAATGCTTTTGTCTGAACTCATATTTCCAGGCTGCAAGAGACATTTTCCAGCGGGCACAGAGCTGGGCAGAGCAGCTGCTTTTCCCCTTGGAGGAGCATTATTTGTTTTCCCACCCAGTTTAAGCCTTGGTGGCTACACCGCTCCGTGACCCCTCTCTAAGGAGGGGGCTGCATTTCATTAGCCAGGGGAAAGCACTCGGCTTGCAAAGGAAAATCGATACCTGTCATCTGTATTTATGGAGGGGCTTTTATTAATGTGGACTTTGGAGTTTGGCTGATGTTCTCCGAGTCTGTTCCTAATACCTCCTGCTCCACGTGCTCTCCCGGCTCCATGCAATAGCCCATCCTGTTTCCAAAGAGATGCACTTTCAAAAGCATCTGCACCGCTTAATTTACCCAAAGGAGTGGGGGGTTTTCAGCAGTTCGATAATATTCATGTACAATATAACAATATACAGTATTATCCTTTGATGCCTTGGCCAGCTGATTGTGTTTCTCCCATTTTTCCATCATCTCTTTCCTATAGTAAAGGGAAAAGTTAGGGCTCATCAAAAGCTCTCAGTCAAATAGATATTTTTTTTTCCATTTTGGGATTGATTGCTGTTTTCTTCTTTAATAAAGTACCTATTTCTTTCTTGTTTTTCTTTCCCACTGAAAGATCAAAAGCTCAAGCATTATTTTATTGGCAAAGCTTTCAGCTTTCAGTTGTTGAAACCTAAAGATGTTTTGGCCTGGAACCAAAATCATGAAAGTATTTCAAAGGAGCATTTTAAAACCTCGAAACTCATCTTAGTATTTTAGGTTTCCAGTTAAGATTTACTTCTAAGAAGTGCTGGAATAGATGTAGGCTGGGAGGGGGCTGTGCATTCATCACTTCTGTTTGCAGGTTGTGTCTTCCACTGGCAGGAGGAGAGCTGCGGATCCCTGGCACATCCCTCTCCCTCCCAGTCCCTCCTGCACAGTCATTTCTGGGTTAATCCAGAGCTCTGAGCTGGTTTCACCTTCCCAAAGCCATAGCTGGCATCCCAAGGTGCGATATGTTGGCAAGGCATCCGTTTTGGGTAGCACGGGCAGCTTTTTGAATTGGCATCTCTCCACAGCAGCAGTGAAAAACAATCCAAAAAATAAAATAAAATAAAAATTGAATGGGAAGAGGGAAATCCAGACACTCCAGTGCTCTCTGCCTGAAGCTGAGCTGGACCTGCCTTTCCCCCACAGATCCTGAGTGGGGCTTTGAAGTGCTGGACCCTCCCTGCCCCATCTGGATCCTCTTTCTTCAGTCATTCACTGTCCAAGAGTGGATTTAACTTGTGGAATTTCTGGTTTCCCTTTGAAGAGTGACTTGATTTAAACACCCTCGTCCCTTGACCCTCCCCGTCCCTCCAATCCTCCTCCTGTAAAAAGAAAGCAAATTACGGAAATCGCACGCATGGCACTGTGGGCACCATGCACAGCATGGCATGAAGAAGTGGGCCATGGTGGGGCTGGGAAGCTTGATTGCTTTCAAATCGAAAATGAATGACTGAACATCGGTGCCTCAGTGCTGGAGAGACTTTCTGCTCATTTACTCAAAACCACAAAGGAGATGCAAGGTGAGCTTTGCTCACACGGGTCCTCCAGGAAAATTGGAGTGCAAGGGCCTTCTCCTCACGGTGTTGCTTTCCATGAAAGGAATCTCTCCAGCAAATATTGAATGCTGGGGAGGTGGTGTGGGTGTGACCCCATTCCCTTATTTTCTTTCTATTAAATAGCTTTCTCTTTCCACTACATTTCTTACAAATTTAGGGGGTTTAACTCACCTGCAAAACTTCCTTCTGCTCCTTCCACTTGAAGGGGAATTGCTGGTGAAGCTTCTTATGTATGAAGGAAAAGCTGGAGGGATATCCAAGGCAGATCATGCTCTTCTCTGGGGCATTTTCATGCCGCACATCTTCACCTCTTGTTGCAAAGGGGATTTCTCAAGGGAGTGGCAGCTCTTATGTGTCCTGTGTCACTCCTGCTGTGGGGTGGGAAGGGACCTGCAGCTCCTGGATGATCCTGGAGTGTCACTGGAAGTCATGGAATCACAGAATATCCTGAGCAGGAAGGCACCCCCAAGGACCATCCAGCCCAAGCCCTGGCCCTGCACAGACACCCCAACAATCCCACCCTGTCCCTCAGAGCGTTGTCCAAACCCTCCTGGAGCTCTGGCAGCCTTGGGGCCGTGCCCACTGTCCTGGGGAGCCTGGGCAGTGCCCACCACCCTCTGGGGGAAGAGCCTTTCCCTGAGATCCCACCTGACCCTGCCCTGGCACAGCCCCAGCCCTTCCCTGGGTGCTGTCCCTGGTGCCCACAGAACAGAGATCAGAGTTGGAGACCCTGGAGAGTTCTGACCTCAGTCTCCTCCAGACTGAACAAACCAAGTGGCCTCAGCCACTCCTTGTGTGGCCCTTCCACGCCCTTCACCATCCTCATGTCCCTACTTTGGACACTCTGATAGCTTTAGATCCTTCTTGTATTGTGGTGCCCCAAACTTCCCCCAGAACTCAAGGTGAGGCCCCCCCAGTGCAGAGCAGAGCAGGACAATCCCCTCCTTCAACCATAACTTTGCTGCCAGCTGACCAAAATTGCTGCTCTTTGTCCCGATGTTTGCCCGGGGACAGCAGAGGATTTATTGCTGGGCTGGTTTGTCTTGGCTTTTCCCTTCCTTGAAGCAGGAGAAGGCCAGCCATGCAGGGAAGCTGCAGGGTCTTTAACAGCGGGTTAAATATAACAAATTGCAGGGATCTGCAAATGCAGCCATGCCATTGCTTGAAAGCAAAACCTGTGAAAAGCCACTGGGGAATTTATGTTATATGGGTGGAAGATTTCTTGGCCTGCAGAGAGATATGGGTGAGTGTGACAGAGCACTAAAACACCTCTTAGTTGGGTGATAAATAGGAGCTGGAGCAGAAAGCCAGACTCAGAATGCATAGCATGATCCTAAGGACATTTCACTGCTACCTTCAGCTTCCTCCAGTAATTACTGAATTTATTAGCTTACTAGCCCTGTTCATTTCCAGTTCTAAAGGATGGAAACCGAGGACTGGGGGAGAGAGACTGCAAATAAACAACCATCTCATGTATAAGTGATTATAAAAACATAGAGTGGTTTGGTTTGGAAGGGACCTTAAAGCCCATCCAGTGCCACTCCCTGCCATGGGCAGGAACACCTTCCACTAGCCAAGGTTGTTCCAAACTCCATCCATCCTGGCCTTGGACACTTCCAGGGGTTGGATTTAGACCCAGGCATGAATATTTTCCTGACTTCCACATTTATTTCTTTTTTTTCTCGTTTAATTCTTTGGTCACAGTCATAACCTCAGGGAAAATCTTCATCTGCTACAACCCCCAACCATGTGCTTCATGCAGTGCCAATTCCCTTTCCGATAGGTGAGCAGCAGGTTGCAGGGTTTAATTTACCTTTATCTTGCTCCCTGTCAGGATTGTGCTTCCCTGGCTGTACCTTCTGTGTTAATTACAATAACTGCTCCTACCTAATTTGTGCCCTATTACTTATT
Organism: Sclerurus mexicanus; assembly: GCA_013396755.1. Classification (NCBI taxonomy): domain Eukaryota; kingdom Metazoa; phylum Chordata; class Aves; order Passeriformes; family Furnariidae; genus Sclerurus; species Sclerurus mexicanus. The sequence goes on along the minus strand of VWZF01006464.1, from coordinate 102,861 downwards.
TTTCACTGAGCATACAAAGAGCCCACCAGCTGCTCACAAACTGGATTAAACTACAATTGATTCCACGAGTAAGCATAGAATCATAGTATTATTTATGCTGGAAAATACCCTTAAGATCATCAAGTCCAAGCATTTCTCCCAATCTTTCTGTTCTCCTGTTACTTCTACTGCTTCTTCCCCTTTTCTTCCACTCCTGAAGGTCCATTAAGTATCACACAGTAGTTCATAGCACATGTGATGCTTCCAAGGTTAAGATGTCCAGGACTATCCCACTTTAATCACCATTTTTCCATGGCCAGAGGAAGCTGCTGCTTGAAGACAGAGGTCCAGTCATGCCCTTATGTAGGACAGGTGTTACTGCAATAAAAAAAAGCATTTGAAATCCTTTCAGAAGCTGTGGTGGGAAGGAAACAGGGACGCCTTTGGCACAGGACAGTGCTTGGGATGTTGTAGCCTTGGGTACATCCCCTGGTCCCTGGGATGAGGCATCAGCTCCCAGCAGCTGGGCAGAGGCAGGCTGAGCTTGCAGGGCTGCTTTTAAATAATTGCACCAAAATATCTTACTACAGACAAGCTACACTTAAAGAGTCACACGGGCAGGTGTTTGACTCCAAACAGCTGCCTTGGCTTATTTCCCAATATTCTGTGAATTTCAGTGGGAATGGATTTCAAAGCTGTGGGATTTGCCTCTGAGAAGGGCTCCAATTCCTGGTGCTCAGCACTGAAATCAACTGAATTTACTTCTGAAAAATTCCTGCCTTTCCCTGCGCAATAGGAATGTGCTGTTTGGAGGTTGAATCACCTGCCAACCCTGGCGCTCACCTTCTTATCTGTCCCCCCGGGGCTCTCCAGTCCCCTGCATGGGAACAGTTCGTCCGCCCTGTTTAAGCTTTAATCTGTGAGCCCGACTCTCCTCTTTTTCCCAAAACAACATTAGCAGCAGGGAGCAGCACTGAAGGGAGAGCTGCCTTTGCTCCAAAGCCTCCCAAACTGTGTCCAGAAACCCGGGGGGGCTCAGCCAGCCCATGTTCTCACCCCGGGGCTGCCCGAGGGGATTCGCTGCAGGGCTGAATTAGGGATTTTGTTAACACAGCTAATCTTGGCTCGATCCCCGCCTAACCCACATCCTACCTGATGTCGTTGCCTCTCAGGCTAATGGACGGGAGCCTGCTGCTCTCTGTTCAGCAAAGGGATCCCGCTCGGCTCCTGCCAAGGAGGGATCGGGGTTTGGCTCGTGTGCTCTGTCAGAAAACTGGAGTTTTCCCCAAGTAGGAAACCGGTGATCCCGAGGGCAAAGCCTCAGAGAGAGGTTAAACTCAGTTCTGCCTAATAAAATCCGTGTCAGGCAGTCTGTCGAGGTGAGGGAGGGCAGGAAGGTGTCCCCAGGAGCTTGTGCAAGGAGATCCAGCTGGAGCTGCGAGTACGAGGGGACCAGACAACCCTTTGGAGGGGAAATTGGGAGGGTCAGACCACAGAGAAAGCACCTCATTCCCACCGGCTCCCTAAGCCACAACTAGCTGGGGCTGAGGAACACACCTCAGCGTGCCCAGCACTTTCCTTCCCCCCGATGCTGTGCTGCGAGGTGGAAGGAGCCCCAGTGGGACTCCTCTTACCCCGGGCAGGACCACAACGGCATCGTGGGCACCTGAGCTTGGGGCCGGCTCGATCGCAGAGCCAAGCTGGAGCCGTGTGGCTGCAGGAGTCACTGCGAGCCGCGTCTGCTGGAGGCGGCTGGTGCAGGAGCGGCTCCGACAGCGATGCAGAGACTCGGGGATGGCAGCGGCAGCGGCTCCTCCCGGTGTTAACAGCCCTTCAGGCATCGGGGGAATAACTCAGCCAGACAGAATCAATCTTTCTTTCTCCTGCTGGAAATGGTGAGGAGCGGGAGCAGAAGGATCCCGAGCCTGCCTTTGACATCAATCAAATACGCGCGGAGGTAGTTTGGTGGTGGCAACAAAGCGACAGGGAGGAGGAGGAGGAGGAGGAGGAGGAGAAGGNNAGGAGGAGGAGGAGGAGGGCAGGGGGTGCTCGTGAATCACCAAGCAAGAGTGAGAGGGGGCAGCTGGATGTGAGGCTGAGAGCAGCACCCTGAAACCTTCTCCCTGCTCAGCCCTGGAGTCAGGAACGGGGCCGTCATTGCCTATGGATTCCAAGCATGCTGCTCTGCCACCCTCCACCTGATGGAAGCCAGGAGGGAGCCAACATGGCAATGAGTTCTCCTCTTATGGTGACAACCTTGTCCCTGAGCTGAGAGGGAACCAGGCTGGACACCCCAAGGGTCTGAGCAGGCACTGTGGATCAAGAGAGCAAACATACCTGGTTTAACCCTGAAACAACCTGAACGAGGAGAGCTTGGCAGGACCATCCTCACCCTCAAGCTCCGCAGGGCCACTCTGCAGGTGACTTTGGGAGCTGCCCCAGTGTGACACCAGGGACTGGGGCAGGAAGACACCAGGTCACCCAACCAGCCTGGCAGGGACCAGCCTCTCCTGCTCCACTCGGTCCATCTGCAGCCAGGCATAACCTCCACTCCCTCCCCGGCTCCTCTCCCACCACTCCCACACCACAGCTTCTCCCTCAGCTATCCAGCACGAGGGTTGAGGCATCCCTGCATGTCCATGTCATTGCTACTCTCTGCCTGCTCCAGCATGAGGCTCCAGAGGAACTGGTGGAAGCTGGTGGAGAAGTCTGCACAAGGGAGTGCACCAGTGACAGCTCCCTGATAAACCAAGTGGGTTAGGAGGGGTTCAAAATAAGAGCTTCTGCCTGTGGGAAGCAGCTCTGATCCCTCCATCAGGTTACTCCCAGGAAAAATGGTCCCCAAGGCCTGGGACTCTGGCCAAAATTAACATTTTCCTCCTCATTAGAACCACAAAATCCCAAAATGGTTTGAGTAGCAAGAGACCTTACAGATCCTCTAGTTCCAGCCCCTGTGCCACGGGCAGGGGTTAGAAAGAGAAAAAGCTGTAAAGTTTCACTGAAATCTTGCTTTGCAAAATCTTCCCTCTCCCTTGAACAGCTGTTTAAGTGGAAACACCCTCGTTTGGACCCAGAGCTGCTCCCAGCGAACAGCTGGTGGGGACTGGGCTCTCTATGGCAGGAGCCTGTGCTTTATTTACCTGCCCCGGCAATAAAGCTGGGGCTGGTTCAGCAGCAGCTTCTTGTTAAAACTGCTGCACTCACCTTTCATTTTAGTTTTGGGTGGTGCTTTCCTCCCTGCACTCCTGGAAACTACAGCAATAAATCAGAATTTCCCAGGTGATGCCAATGGTGCAGTCGATCCTTAGCAGATCTGTCCTGCCCCTTCCTTAGGGATTCCTGGCACAGGACAACGAGACTTATAACTTCTGAAGGAAGCAGTTATGAAATGAGGGCAGAATGTGTCGTGAAACAGGGGGATTTTTGTGATGCACATGAAAAATGACCTCTCTGTGCAAGGACCCTGCAGGAGGTCACCAAATCAAAGCCACATCTGGGGCCTGTCCTTGTTTTTATTTGCAGAGGTCTCTGCAGCCAGGGAGATTCATTCAACGGGAACATTTCAGTTCATCGCTTTCCATTAAGGAAAAACACACCCACAGTGGAAGCGCCTCTTCAGGATCAAATCTGCTGACACAACCAAACCCTCCTAAGTCATTTTGTGCCCATAAACCTTCGCCTGGATTGCTCTGCTCCTGCACCACCAGGCAGCGACAAGGGTGAGGGGGCAAACACCCACCGGAGCAAAGAGCGCAAAGACCCAGCGTTTGCAGCTCTCAACATCCAGTGCTCACACCCAACACCCAGCAATCAGATCTGTGGTGAACAGGAGAGGTTCGACATGACCCTGTGCATGGAGAGGGATAAAGGGAGAGAGAGGGATGGGGAATTGCCCCCAGTCACCAGCCGGCTCCGCAGGGAGGGATCAGGAACACAAAACCCGCCAGGACTGAAATCTCTGTGTATGTCCAGGCACAAGAATGGATCAATCACTTTAAACTGATGGATTAATGGCTTCAAGCTGCCAGAGGGCAGGGACAGATGGGATATTGGGAAGGAACCCTTTCCTGGGAGGGTGGGCAGGCCCTGGCACAGGGTGCCCAGAGAAGCTGTGGCTGCCCCTGGATCCCTGGGAGTGTCCAAGGCCAGGTTGGCCGGGGCTTGGAGCACCCTGGGCTGGTGGAAGGTGTCCCTGCCCATGGCAGGGGTGGCACTGGGTGGGCTTTAAGGTCCCTTCCTACCCAACCCAGTCTATATTTTCACAATCACTTATACATGGGATGATGCTTTAGTTGCACTCTCTCTCCTCCAGTCCCCAGTTTCTCTCCTTTGGTGTCTGTGGGTTTATTTTTCTCTCCATAATGGTTTGTTGAACCCTTTCCAGCAGCTGTGGGGCAGGTCTGAGCACTGGTGGGGACACACAGGGCACACCCTGGCACTCCCCACTAGTCCCCCCTGCCATCACCCCGTGCTGTGCAAGGCCAGTGGCACTTTATTTAAAGGGCCACTGAGCTCCAACAAACTCACTTCCTGCAGGTTGGAAGGTGGAAAGAACTTCCTGTCACTGTTGGCCTGGAGGAGGATGAATCTGCACTCCTACCCTGCTCCTCGTGGCTCAGCTTGGACTCAGGGACAGAACTCACCCAAAATGAGGCAGCCAAGGACTCCCTGTCCCCATTAGGGTTGGCTCAGCTGCTGCCAAGGACCCAATCCCAGCCACCCACCCTTGTCGTTCCCCGTGTCCTTGCCTTTCACCCACCCCCAGCAGTAATTTTAAGGCAGCCCCTGCTCCCGTTGCAGTGTCAGAAGATTGGGGCTGTGGCGCTTTTTAGCAGCAGGGAGGTGTGAATGCACATCTCCCCTCCCCAGCACTGCCACCGTCACCCTGCATGCAGCGGGGTGTTCAGCAGCACAAGCGGGTTGCCTGAGGACAGGCTGCAAACTGAGGAGGATTCAATTATTTACTGGAGGGAGTTACAAATATGTACTGAAAATGACTTGAGATTAGGCGAGGCTTTCTTCAATAACAGGGCTCTCTTCCTCTGCCTTTATTGATTCTGCTGGAAAGAAATAAACACAAACTTTACCTGAAGTTTTCAGCTGGTTTTTCCCCTCAAGCTTCTGAAAACTTCAGCTCCAGGTTGGATGTGAGTCACGGCTTGAGGAGCAAAGGGGGCTGATGGGGATTAAAAGGGGGCTGGCAAAGCTGCATAACCATCCCCACGGAGCCACACAACATCTTTGCCCCTCCAGCAGCTTTTCCACCACAACCAGAAATGCTGGCAGGAGGTGTTGCCTTGAGCATCCTTGTAAAGCAACAACTGCTCTGCTGGGCTAGTCCGGGACGGTGACTTGGACCAGCCCTCATGGAGAGGGTGGTGTTGCTCCTTCCCCTCATCTCACCAACAACAGACATGAAAAGGAGGATCCTGGAGCTGGTTTTTTGCTACTGACTCCTGGCATTGAAGACCAGCTGGTTATCAGAGTCCAGGTGTCCTGTTGCTCCACCACCAGCAGCTGCAGCTTGGGGATGTGGTGACTTTCAGTGCAAACTTTCAGCTGAAGGTTATTTAAACCCTTTTTTTAATTTCTTTTTTTTTTAGCAAACAAACCCTCCAAAGAAGGGATCCTTTTTTCTGCCACTCTTCTCCAGGGAGAAAATACCCCTGAGGGAGTCTGTCTCTCAAGCCCACTGGAAGCATCTCAGCTGCCAGTTTTGCCATCCTTTGGGTGTCTACAAGCTAAAAATACCCTGTGTACAAGCAACCTGGCACCCATCAGCCCCTGGCGATGGGCTGACAGGTGCTCACGAGCTGCAGCAGCCGAAATGAAAGCTCCCCAAACAAACCTGAGGGAGATTTCAGATGTCTCGCTGTGCCGCACTGCGAAACTGCCAAGAAAAGCCTTCAAAGCACCTGGGAAGGTGATGCCAAGGGAGCAGAAGTCACCCAGAGCTGGAGGTGCTCCTGCTGGGCTCTTCTGCAGGGCAGGGCTTGCATTTGGCTGTGCTGCTGGACCCTCAGGGCTGGCTGAGGGGAGCCCAGGGATGGTCACAGCGAGCGCAGCTCTGGGCGTGTGACACGTCTTTTAACAAAGGGAGGGGGATTTGGGGAGGTGTCACGTCCCTGATCCTCAAAGTCATCAGCACCGAGGGCAACTGCAGGGTCCCCACAGCCTGAGGATCCCTGTACAGCAGGGCCATGGCACTTCTGTGCCCCTCTGACCTGTCTGAGGTGGCTGGTGGAGTGGGGGTAAAACTCAGGAGAGATCTATTAACTGGTTCTGCTCTGGCAGCAGAGGGGTTTGGGAATATCCTGAGCTACAAGGGACCCACAAGGATCATCAAAATCCACCCCCTGGCCCTGCACAGACACCCCAACAATCCCAGCCTGTCCCTCAGAGCATCATCCAAACCCTCCTGGAGCTCTGGCAGCCTTGGGGCCGTGCCCACTGCCCTGGGGAGCCTGTGGATCAATCCCATCCCACACAGAGCACCAGCAGTCGCCCACTGGGCTTTTCTCCTTTTCCAGGGGGAAAGAAGGAGTGTTTCAAATCCCTACTCAGGACAGAGGATGTGACTGTAGCATCCAGCCAAAGCAGTTCTGCTTTCACTGTTTCACTGTGTAGTGACAGCCTGGCACCGTCTTCCATGTCACAGTCACTGCTGTTGTCACTCACTTAAAACAGTAACTACTGACAACAGGAGATGCTCAAAATTCACAAAAAAATACTATATTTTACCTGACTTTCACTTTATTTGCAGACAAGTGTCTTACACGCTGCCCAGAATATCTGCAAACCCCCAAGGGTCCATCTGCTCCAACCCTTCCTGACAGACCTCCCAGACCTCCACGAGGAAGCAGCCAAGGAACATCCTCAAAGCAGGGCTTTGGAACAAGGCACAGGTGGGATCCAGCCCATCACGAATCTGTTGTCACACCTTGTCCCTGTGAGAGCTCATCCAGTGCAGGAGAGCGATGGGTCCCTACATGTTCTCATGAGCAGAAGCACTTTGGTTCCAGGCATTGTGATTCAGACAATTTAGTTGTCAGAGAAGACAAAGAGGTGACTTGCACACAGCAGATGAGCATCTTCTGAGGGGGAAACGCCAATTTCTGGAAAGCTTTTTTATCCAGGAGAGAAAAGTCATAGCAAGACATTTAATGGCTAGAAGGCGACACACTGAAACCAGCCACGGGTTTGGAGAGGTTACCCTGCAGCGACCTATAAAGGGACCTACTGCCCTCCAGAGAGCCCCAAGGACTTGGCTGGGCTCTGCAGGGTCCCACACTGAGCCCTGCTGCCCTCCAGGGACTCGTTACCTTGAGCAGTGCTGGGCTCATCCCTCTTTTCCATGGTGTGATGGGAGCCAGGAGCGCTCCTGGCAGCAGGGGACAAGCTGACATGCCCTGCCCTGTGTTCATCACAGCGCCAATTCAAAGCACTCGTTGATGCTCCCCTGTGAGGTGCAACGTGTAGGTCATCTGGTCATCTGACAACTCTTGCCAGAAGTTAGAAGCAGAGCTCTGCCACGGAGAAGCTGGGGTGACACACACGTGGCACCTGCTGGGAGCTCACCTGACTCCGAATGTCACAGCAGAGCACGGATGAAAGGCCCCAGAGTCCAAACTGCCACTGTCACCTGCCTGTCCAACTCCCAGCCCACCCTCGAGATGGACATTGTAGTCACTGGGATGAGCAGGGACAGGCTGGAAACCAAAACACTCCAAACTGGGTATCACAGAAGCCCAGAATGGTTTGGGTGGGAAGAGACCTTAATGCTCATCTCCTTCCAACGCCCTGCCGTGGACAGGGACACCTCCCACCATCTGGGAAGGTGTATCTGGGCTTGTTTTTCTCCTCTGCTTGGCTTTGCCTTCCTGAACAATCCCATTTCCAGCAGCAGTGCTGCTCAGCGTGCGCTTTGTGCTTTCCCAGGATGGATCCCCGCAGCTCCCTTCTCCATCTTTCTCCCTTTACCTGGAGCTGTTCCTCTTCCCCTGGTGCTGAAGGATGTCCTTGGAGCTGCAAAATCCTCCTCGAGTGGCCCAGTTTGTGCTCCCAGCCCTCCCTGCCAGGATGGATGTGATCCATTTCCTCCCAGTGGCTCCACAGGAAAGCTGCTCTTTCCCATTCTTTCCATGAGTGGGGTTTCTCCCTATAAACTGGAGCTTTTCTCAGCAGCTGGTGGCTCTTCCGTGCCTTCCTCACCTCAAGGAGACATTTGGCCAAGCTTTAAAATCACCCAAGTGTTTGGTTTCAGCTGCTTTGAGCTGAAAAGCCAGTTTTCCGGTTCAAGAGGTATTTTGAAACTAATGATTAATGCTGATAATATAAGCTAAATATTTAGATGCAAATGATCCAAGGCACAAACCACTGAAAAGTTTAATTTTATTCTCGTTTTAGTTTCCCAGTTTGAGAAAAGTTTCCCACCCCAGTTTGGAGCTTTAACACACTTCAAGCATCCAAACTGGCCAACTATTCTGCACCCAGCCTTGGAACGATCCCATTGTTGGAATTCACTGTGGTTTCTACTACACCTACGGGGTGTTACTCAACTCTTACCTGCAGGAGGAACGAGTGTAGGTGGTGCAACCCCTCCACCCTGGGGACAATGGGTGGGCACCAGCAGTGCTGCTGCAGGACTGGGAGAGTTTGAGTCTCAGCTACTGGCACACTGGATGGAGATTAATAGGGAGAGCAGGGAAAATCTCCGTGCGGGAGCCATGTGGAGGCTCAGCCAGGCAGATCCAGCTGGAGTTGTGATGACTCAGCTCCAGGAGATAATTGCCATCTCCGAGTATCAAGGGATGTCCCTGCCAAGGAAGGGAAGGGAATATTCCTGGTGGGAGAGACTTCAGAGGGGGCACGGCTGAGGTGGGGTGACCCAGGCTGGGCTGAAGTGTCAGCCCGTAAATGTGGAAGAGTTTGAAACTCCATCATTCAGCAGGCTCCGAATTACACCAAACAGCATCTGATGGGTTCCCTCCAGGGAGCAATCATCTCCTGAGACACATCTCCTGCCTCCCCACCTCTGCATTTCCCCACATTTTCTCATATAAATGCAGGTGTCAGTAAGGAAATTATTAGATCCACGTCCCCAGTGATCCCACGATGCCTCCTCTCACTCAGAGCTACATGTTCTACCCTCTCCTGCCAAGAGGCTGTGCCAGGCAGGTGGGGGTTGTTTCCCCAGGGCTGTTTGTCCTCTTTAACATGGGAAAAAGGATGCACAGCCTCTGCATCCCCCTCCCAGGCTGCCCTGGGGCACAGCCATCCCAGCACTGCCACTGCCTGCAGGAACCTCCAACTCTGACTCTTTCAGGCTGTTTGGCACCAACCCTGCCCTGGCACCACTGTGTTATCAGGGCAATGGGTAAGAAGCAGCAAGAAAGGAAAGGGAGAGCCAGAGGTTCCCAGAGGAGCTTGGCAAGGTGCCTGTCAGGAGCCAGAAAATTTCTTTCCCAGACTCTTCTGGGGAGGGCTGAGAGGGGCTGGCAAGGGTTGGACACTGCCAGATGTGAAAAATCTTTGTAGAGGAAAAGCCTCTCCATCCAAAGGGAGGGAAATGAGTGCCCCAGGTCCTGACTGCCACCTTCCCTCCCAAAAAGCAGCAGAAGGAAAGAGGTTTCACTGCAACACTGCTGAGATGGGCAGAGCCCAGACTGCTCCCAGATCCACCCAGCAGGTCCCTCCTGTGAAAAGCAGACACTGTTGGCCCTCTCTGCGCTGTGAAACCTTCTGCCACTTCAGTGTGACTCCAGCCCACCTCGAACTTGATGTCCCTGGGCTGCACCATGTTCTCTGCACCTTCTGGGTGGCTCCCTGCAGCTCCACCACCTCCCTGTTGTGGCAGGAGCCAGGGGTTTGGGTGCTGCCTACGGGGTGTAATGTGGAAAGATCACAGATTTATAGAATATCCTGAGCTGGAAGGGACCCCCAAGGACCATCCAGTCCAACCCCTGGCCCTGCACGGACACCCCAACAATCCCACCCTGTCCCTCAGAGCATTGTCCAAACCCTCCTGGAGCTCTGGCAGCCTTGGGGCCGTGCCCACTGCCCTGGGGAGCCTGGGCAGTGCCCACCACTCTCTGGGGGAAGAGCCTTTCCCTGAGATCCCACCTGACCATGCCCTGGCACAGCCCCAGCCCTTCCCTGGGTGCTGTCCCTGTCACACAGAGCAGAGATCAGAGCTGCAGACCCTTCAGACCCTTCACCACCTTTGTGGCCTCCTTTGGACAGAGGAAGATCTGAGAACTGGTGGCATCAACACCACAGACACCTGCACCTCTCCGGTCTGCTGGGGCCAAAGTCTTCCCCTCTACCCTCCCTGGGGGTTGCTGCACATTGTACTGGCACCAAGGCCAGGATTTGGCAGAAGAAAAGATCTTTATCCAATCCTACAGAGGGAGCGACTGAGATACAGCAAAGTGACTTGGTTGGATTCATCCGGGTCATCCCCAGCAGAGCAGAGATGGAAAATCACACTTTCCAGCCCTGAGCAAACAACCCAGTCCACAGCCCCAACATCCCACTCTGTTTGCCAACCACTGTAGTTCTGTTTGCTCTCGCTTCCAGAGGGAGACTTAATTACCCCTAATTACAGCTGAAATTAGAGAAGCTATGGCTTCTTCAGCCACCAGCACGGGGGAAACCAGTTGGAAAGGAAAAGGTGTGATCAGCTGTGTCAGGGATTCTGGTCGATTTTTCTTCCAGTGTTCCAGAATATTTTGACATCAGAGTGAGACCAAATGAGGAGAAATTTTCATCCCAGAAGAGCAATTGTTTGCTTTAAAAAAGGTATAAAGCTGATGGAAAAGAGACTTAAATTTGAAGTGACCATTTAGCCATAACAGCAACTTCGCCAGTGATTTGCTATAATGTGGAATGACTCAGAAATACAAAACCAAGGGGAAAATCTCTCCCTTTGTTCAAGGGGGAAAAGAGATGTATCTGTCTTTAAAACAGAACTGAAAGCTCTGCAATAATAGGTTGAATTCAGAGCAAAAACTGCACAGAAAATATTTCTGAGTACCTGCTCCCAGCCCTGTCACAGCCTCTAAGTGCTCCTGCTTGGTCCTGTTGTGCACAACAGAGGGGTGTAAAACGTGGGGTGTAAATCAGTAAATAATCAGATGAAACAGCTCTGAAAATCACCTGCACACTGTCATTTTCCTGCAGCAAGTGATGCTCCAAGATGCCCCTTGCCAGTACTCCAAGGCCAGGGGGTTGTGTTTGGGTTGTGGGTTCCTGAGCAAGGGGGGCAGGATGGCAAACCTCAATCCTAAATGGGAATACGAATTCTTTAAGCCCCAAAATGCATCTCCCAGTTGCTCTCTGGTTTGTGACTTCCCTCCTGTTCCGTGTCCCTGATGCAGCAGACCCCATGAATTTAAGCAGAGCCTTGTAGTCACGGGAGCAGCGTGTAAGAGGTTTCCTTCCAGATGTTCCTCTCCCACTTTCTGTGCTAAAGACTCATCCCAGCAAGGAGCAGTGGGGATCTCTTGAAGTGCCACCTATGAACACGGAAGATTCTGCTCTTGTGTCTCTGCAAGAGCCTCTCTGGCAGATGACACCAACTTGAAAACTGATTATATCAAACTTAAAAAGCCTCAATGAGAAAGCTCCGCTCTTTCATGCTTGGCAGAGACATCTACAGTCATCATAAAATAACTCAGTAAGGATTTAAAAGCTTTTCTGTGAAGAGCAGGCAACAGCCTTAACTCTGCCCTGGGACACCCCAGGTGCCACCACCAGCTGCTGCAGCTGTTCCCACTGCCAGGGCTCTGTGCCCTTCTCCACCACCTAAAAACCATAATGCCCCCTCAGCCAGAGCCTGGGAATTGCCTGGCACCCACAGCCAGCTCCCTCATGAAGATGAATGATCCTGTTTGATGTGGTGACGTGAGCCGGCAGCCGGGGCCACCTCCCAGCTGCTTGGAGGGCAAAGGAAAGCACTGACCTGGCATGGATGGTCTGCATCCACAGGGAAGGAGGGAGCCAGGTGGCCTGATGACACTGCACAATTGGGGTTCTGAAGGACCTCTGGCTTTTCACTGGTCAGAAGAGCAGCACTGAGCCAAAAAGGGCTTTGCTTGCCCAGCTGGGCTAACAGTACGTGTTCCCTGGCCTTAAAGACCACCCAGTTCCAACCCCCTGCCATGAGCAGGGACACCTTCCACTAGACCAGGTTGCTCAGGATCCCACCCAGCTTGACTAAGCAGACTCAGAAGTTGCACCACCAGTGCAACCAAGAACCTCACGTGGGGCTGGGAATGAGGAACAGGGTGAGAGGGAGGCAGGAGGTGCTTCGTTAAGCATTGTCACCGAGGAAGATAACCATGGCATCAGCACCAAATGGGTCACCAGACCCAGACAGAGCCATCCCAGAGGGCTCCTCAGCTGCAGCAGAGCCAGCCATGAGGAAGGAAACTTCCTAAGTTGCAGCTTAAGAGGTATCTTTACTTAGGAGTAAACTTCTTGCCAGCCCAGTCTTTCCAAAATTCTACCAAAGTTCTCCACTATTCCTTCTCGTGATGGTTTTGGTAGGGATGGACCCACCAGCAGAGAGATCAAGGCTTTCAATTCAGGCAGAGCTTCACACCCCCAGCAAGAGACAGGCTGCAATTTAGAGTCATGGAATATCCTGAGTGGGAAGGGACCCCCAAGGACCATCCAGCCCAACCCCTGGCCCTGCACAGACACCCCAACAATCCCACCCTGTCCCTCAGAGCGTTGTCCAAACCCTCCTGGAGCTCTGGCAGCCTTGGGGCCGTGCCCACTGCCCTGGGGAGCCTGGGCAGTGCCCACCACCCTCTGGGGGAAGAGCCTTTCCCTGAGATCCCACCTGACCCTGCCCTGGCACAGCCCCAGCCCTTCCCTGGGTGCTGTCCCTGGCACACAGAGCAGAGATCGGAGCTCCCCTCGGGATCAGCTGTTCAATAGTCCGTGTTCAGGTCTGGGAAGGTGACTGACAATTTGGGGGATGAGCTTCTGCCGACCAAGGACAGCCTTTGCGCCCCAAAGCGAGCCCGCAGCCTCGGGCTCTCGGGTGCCAAGGACGGGCAGAGGAATGCAGGCATTTGCTACCCTCTGCTGTCCTCCTCCCGCTATTTCACCTCCCTCTGGCAGCGGCCACCGCTGTTTCCTCCCTCCTCCTTGTCCCTGTGTCACCTGCCATAGGGGCACCGTCATCCTGCACATCAGAGGACACGGAGCCTTTCCAGCTGCCTTTGGGATGAGCCCCCCTCCACCACCTGACCACTCAGACCAGGTCCCAGATGTCATAACATCCAGAATACAGAGGAGCTGCATTTCCCTCCACCCCTCCAGCCTGTTCTTTCACCCTGTTCTTTTGGCACCCCAGATGTCCCTGCCTTTATATCTCCTCCCTCTGTGTTGCTCACCAATATGAACCAGCCCCTGGGAGCTGTTCACCAGACATCAAAGCGCTGCTGCAGGTCTCAGAGAATGGCCTGGCACCACCAGGGTTAATCCTGAGTGGTATCAGGGCAGCTCCTGCCTTTATTAACAAGCCTTGACCCTTCACAGGGTAAAACAAGCCAAGGCATAAATGCCAGCCTTGTTGCTTTTGTGCCCATGTTTAATATTTATCTCCAGAAACATTATTTATCACCAGAGGAGAGATCAGAGAATAATTCCCTCCTAATGAGCCATGTTTAACTGAGCCCTGATAGGATCTGAAGGGGACGGGGGTTTCACAAGGAGGCAAATGTGACCCTGCACTGGTAACACAACCTGCTCCTCACCTACAATAACCAGAGTGGCTGTTGTTAGCAGAGAGTGCTCCCAGAGCGGAACACAGCCACCAAATCATCACTCCTGCTCTAAACCAAGTGACCCAGCAGCTGTGGTGGCACCTCCAGCTGGTGCTCCTTGGATCCAGGCTGGGAACTGCTCTGGGACAGTGGGAGCCCAAAGGAACCCTTTAGGAGGCATCGCGTTCTCAGGAGATCCAGCTCTGACTTCCCTGGGGAAAGGGACACAGGGATTTGGATCTCAGCCAAGGCCATAAAGCACTTGTTCCTTTGGTAGCTCTTGGGATGCCCTTGGGGCCTCCCAAGGGACTGGGGCACCTTCTCCTTCAGAGCTGAAGTCAGTGACTGTTTTGTTCGACAAGTTGAATCTTCGCCAGACATCGACCACGGGCACCTCTGTCTCCTTGCGAGATGTGCCCCAGCCTTGACCAGGTTTAATTTCATTTCCAGCAATCTCCCCAGCCAACCGATACGGGGACTGGGATCCCCACAGGGAGGGACAGTGCCAGGGCAGAGAGCAGGTCTGTGTTTGCACAGCACAAGGGGCTCCTCCATCCCTGGGCACTGCTGCAGTTCCTAAAAGCCAAAGGAAAATGAAACCTCCTTGATGCAAAACACCCACCAACCCCAGGTCCCTCCTTTCCAGCCATGTAGGGATGCAGAGACTGCTCCTGTACCAGTTTTTATTTATAAATGGAGTCTGCCTGTGGGTGTAACTCACATTACTCCTTCGGAGGGAGGAAGGGAGGGAGGGAGGGGGGTTAATTCCTAGTGGGAACAACACAGGGCATGATCTTTCCACGTGCTTGCTGAGGCAGTGGTTGTGCTCTCTGCAAGAGAAGCACAGGAATAACAAACACTCTAAGGTGGTAACAAGGTGAATCTGTACTCTTGGCATTTTACTACGGATGACCCACGTTCAGCTTCCTACACGAGCTGGAATTCTGCGTTTCAAGCAGGGATCCAAACTCTTTGCTGTGTAGGAAGGGGATCCTCCTCCTGCCACCACGGCACGTGTTCAGTGGCTGCTAAACTCATCTCGTGAGAGCTCACAAACAAATCCCTTAATGAGCTGCTGAGTTAAAGGGAATGCAAACCCAGGGAATTTCAGCAATCGTGCACCTGCCTCAGTTCATGGGTATTTTTAGCCTGGTTCCCTCAGGAAATGAGCTCCATGGAGTCGTTCAGAGCCTGGCCTGGCTGGCTGCCTTCTTCCTAAATAGCTTTTGAACACGATTTTCACTCCAATTTGATGGAGTGGAGATCTCGAAGATGCCATGGAGTTCCTGAATGTTCAGCAAGAAGAAGTGATCGGGGGGATCCCCAAGGCTCAGCCTGCACCAGGGATGCACATCCCTCTACCCCAAACTGCAAGGAAACCTTCACCCCTGATGCTGCTTCATGGTTTTATCCCAGGCGATTTCGGACCACGCTTGGTTTATTTCTGCTAAAACTGCCAGGAAAAAAAAAGAAAGAAATAACCCTGAAATCTGGCGCGTAGTGGGACTTATTTTTTTTTTCTTTTTAAAGAAACATTAAGGATTTGCTCATCCCATTCTTCACCAGGGTGAAGTTCTCTCCAGAGGAAGGAAACAGCCCCTGGAGACTCTTCCTCAGCCCTGCCCTTCCCTTTGGCTCCAGCCAGGGTGAGGGGTCAGGCTGCCCTGGCTGGGTTTGGTCCCCACCCCTCCCAGCCACAGGGATGGGAAGCGTAAGGTTTTTCATGGATTTTCTCATTATTTCATCATTCTGGGAGGAGAGGGAGAGAGAGAGGAAGGGAGAGAGAGGGAGGAAAGGAGGGAGGGAGGGTCTCCTTAGCTTGGCATGATTTTTCCCCAGGAATAATTGTTGGTGTGTTCTGCTGTCTCTAAGTTGCCGCATGCACGATATTTCTGTTGGATCTTAAATGAAGTGGTGGGTGTTTTCATATTTCTCTGCTTTTTTTTTCTTTCCCTTGTGCTGTTTTCTCGTGCACACGTTTTTTCTTCAGGATCATCTGAACGTATTTACCCTGAAAACACTTCTCCCTCCCCCCACTCGCCTCCAGAAACCCTGGGAAGAGTGAGGAGTTTTCAGCTTTACTCTTCCCAGGTTTCTGGCTGTCCCTGTATTTCAACTGCTGGCTTTTGGTTCTCAATGGACAATCGTAGGAACCTAAACCTCATTTCCAGGACAAACAGGAACATTAAGAAAACACACCCTCTTGGAAAGAGATTCCGATCTGAACCAAGTGATTGCCTGAGGTATCCCAGGCTGGAATCCAAACTTCCTGCTGGAAGCTGGGGCTGTGATCTCAGGATAACCCAAGCTGGCAGAAAGAAAGTCTCCTCTGCTCTGTGGCCACACCTTGTTCTTTGCTCAGAAGCTTCTGAAACTTCTCAGAAACTTCTCCCTCTGAGGTTTTGGTGAGTGTGATTTCCCTCAAAACCACAATTCCCTATTTTCTTCTAAATATTCCTTATTTTTCACATATCCCCCACAGCCAGTTCAAGGCACCCTTTACAGCTGGAGACCCTGCAGTTTCCCTCTTGAGTTGTGAGGCACATTCACCTTCATTCCAGACTTCTTGGGTTTTCCCTGCCTCTTGTTCTGCTGGGATTGCCACCAAAAAAAGCCTTGAGTAGCATTCTCACACTCCTCCATCCCTCTGATCACCTCTCCTTCCCCCTCTCTCCTACCAGGACATTCCCAGCTGTATTCTTTCTTCCCAGGTGCCTCCCAGGGCCACGTTTCCCTCAAAGCCCAGGCCTGGTGAGCATGCCCAAGGTGGGCAGGGACACCAGGCCACCCAACCTGGGAGGCATCACTAAGGTGCCCAGGAGAAGCAGCAGATCCCTCGTTGCCATGGTGATGGGATGCTCCACACCGTGCAGAGGGACAAGATGCTCCATGTGCTCCCCGTGTCCTGCCAGAGCTCAGGTGCCCACCCAGGGTGATGGGGACTGTGGGGTCCTGACTCTGGCGCTTTGCGGCTGCTCAGGGAAAAGGTCAGTGTGGAGGTGGATGTGTCCTGCCCTGACTCCTTGGAGGTTGTTGGGAGCCTTGGAGAGGAGCCAGAGTGAGGTGAGGACCCTCTGAGCGCTGCCCCTCTGCTTTCCCCCTGGGAGAGCCTGGGGACCTGCCTGGGGACCTGCCAGGTGTTTCCAGCTGGGGACACCAGGGGGTGAGACCTGCAGAGCTCTCCTGCTGGACCTCCCTGACACACAGCTCCTTTCCTGGGTGAAGAGCTCTCCACATCCAGCCTGTGTCCAGGTGCTGGTGAGAGGACCCTCCTCTCTCTGCCCACTCTGCCATGACCTGGGCAGAGGATGTGGCTTCCCAGTCACAGCCAACATGAGCAGAGGTGTCCCAGTCTGACTCTGTGGTCTCCACCAGTTCTGCTCACCACAGCCTCACTTCTTGCCTCTTACTCTGACAGCCCCTGGCATTTTCTCTCCTCTGAGGACCTAAACAACCTCAAGTCTTACTCTAGGATGGTCCCAGGTAGGGCTGGGTCCATCTACATGCCACAGTGGTTCCCAGCCTGTCCCAATGGCTCCCCAAAACTCCTCTCCCCTCTGCTCCAGGCCCATCCTTTGCAACACCCTGAAATTCCTCAGATGTGTCCCGAGAATTTGTCCCTCTTTCTCTGGCCTCAGCTGTGTCTTCATCCACAGGGAGCAGCCTGTGCTCCCTGCCAAAGCCCAGCTGGGATGGAGGTGCTGCTCCCACCTGCTGCAGGACAGGGCAGGTGGGGTCCCTGCTCCTCTCAGCTGTGGTGGGCTCTGCTCCGTGAGGGAAAAGAGGGGTAGGAGAGGAAACAGCCCCCCAAGGAAGGAGCAGGTCTGTGGAGCAGGTGAGGGCCACACGACGACTGGGATCTCATGAGACCCAGCGTCCCTCCAGCCACCTCTGTCCAATTGGTTTGTATCCCCAACCATCACACGCTGGCTGGAACACCCAGCAATTCCCTCCAAATTCTTCTTCCCAGATAACTCTGGCTACAACCACTTCTTTTGCTAATAAGGATTGGCTTCTAATTGATCTCTGCAGCACTCGGGGGCTACAAGGGGGGAACCCATGATACAGGTTGAACCAAGTGATGGGAGGCAACATCCCCAGCCAGTCTTGCACTAAGGAATAACTCAGTTTCCTTCCTGTACCACTTTTCATACACCTCAGACAAAGCAGCCCTTGCGAAGCCAGGGCATTTCCTGGGCTCAAGGTGATCCAGGGCAGGGCAGGAGAAAACACAGCTTCGAATCCCTTCATTTCCAGAGCCAGGCTTCGGGAGGCATTGCCACCTCCCTGGCCTCAAAGCAGGGACTGGCATCCGCAGCTGGAGCTTGGCTGAGCCCAGGAGAGGGCAGCAATGCCGTGCTGGAGGCTGCGGCTCTTCACAGGAGCAGGATCTTCTCAGCAGGAATAAGTTCTGGCTCCAAAACGCAAGACGATGAGGGGCTTGTTCTGCTTTTTGGTGTAGAAGAAGCAGACTCCAAGCAGGACCATTGGCCCAGCTCCAGGCTCGCGTTCGGTGGTTTCAGGGGCACGAAGCTGTCCCGAAGTAAAGTTTCGCAGGAAGTTTGGGCTGGCAACTGTTTGCTGAGACCGAACTAAGGAGGAAACGGAGCAATTCATCCACAGCATCCTGGGCAGGAACGCTGGGAACTGCCTGGGAGGGGAGAGGAGGGAGGAAAGCAAAGTGTTGCATCCCTTGAACACCCTTTTTTCGCTGAGAGGGTTGTCAAGCAGTGGCACAGGCTGCCCAGGGAAAGGGTGGAATCACCACCCCTGGAACTGCTCAAAAAACACGTAGATGTGGCGTTTAGGGACGTGGGTTAGTGGTGGACCTGGCAGTGCTGGGTTCATGGTTGTACCTGGTGATCTCAGAGGGCTTTTCCAACTGAAGTGATTCCAGAGGGAGATAGTGGGAAGAGCTCACTTCTGGCTCCATCACCTTAAAGTTTCTCTGCCAGGCTGGAGGTGAAGTCCCTTGGGGAAGATTGTTCGTGATTTCCTGAGACACAGGGAGGGAGTGTGGGGACTGAGGGGCTCTGGGGCTCCCTCTCTGCCGTGGGGTTTGTGTTCAACCATCTCAGTCCATCTCAGCTCCTGCCCTCTGCAAAATCCTAAAGGGGGATGCAGATCCAGAGGGTGGTGGGCACTGCCCAGGCTCCCCAGGGCAGTGGGCACAACCCCAAGGCTGCCAGAGCTCCAGGAGGGTTTGGACAACGCTCTGAGGGACAGGGTGGGATTGTTGGGGTGTCTGTGCAGGGCCAGGGGTTGGACTGGATGGTCCTTGGGGGTCCCTTCCCGCTCAGGATACTCCCTGATTCTATGACAGCCCCTTTGGAATGACCCCGCAAAACACAACCAAGGCAATGAAGCAAAGCTGATGCCACCCCCTCTCTGCCTTGAGGGGGCTCAGCCTGTGCCAGAGACCCAGCAGAGGGTAACAAGGCTGCTGGGTTGGCACAGCCTGGCATGAAGAGGCAGTGGCAGCTCCGCAGCCCAGCTTAGAGGGAGCAGGTTCCTTCTGACTGCTCTTGGGGCAAGTGTCATCAGCAGGGCTGTGCCAGGGGCTGTGGGTGGCAGCCGTGGCTGTCCCCTGTCCCCAGCTGGGTGGGGAAGGATGGGGGGCTCTCAGTACAGGCTGGTTCACTCCTGCAATCCAGGCCTGAGCAAAAAAGCCTGGCGTGGAGATTCCCCATACCCAAGACAATCTTCTCCAGGAGGGTTCACAGAACTGGGCCTTGGCAGGGGTTTGGGCAGAGCAGGGCTGGTAGCCTGGAGGTGGGCAGGTGGTGCCCAGCATGGCATGAAACAACCCTAACCCCCACGTTGCCCCCCTAAATAACCCTCACAGCCTCTGTCCTGGAATTGGTTAAAACCCCCTATTCAGTTCATTGTGTTTCGTGGGCTCCTGGTTCGTTTAACACCCCCCTGCCCTCCTGGTGCTGCCGGTTCCCATGAACATGATAAAAAAAAGGCTGTTTCCAGTTGGGTTTCATTCCGAAGTCTGTTAAGCACCCCCATTATCTTCAGCATCTGGGGATGTTTGTGCTGGGGTGTGTTGAGATGCTCCCCTGCGTTGGGATCTAAGAGAGACCGAGATCATTGGGAAAAGCAAAGGGAGTGTTGGTGTGGGGTGAGAAGGCAGTAAATGGCAGCAACACGACTATTTGTAATCATCTGCCCACACTGCTGCTTAACCAGACTGGGAGAAGTAATTGATGCTTCTGTTTGCAAGCAATCATCTTGAAAATATTCTAATTTATGGTAGATTTCAGTCCTGCTGGATCCCAGAAGGTCTTCTGTTAAATCAGGGCGATTCTGTGCGTGCGTGTGCACGAAATAGAACCTTTTCAGAAGTAATTCAGGAACCAAAGTTTCATCTTTCCAAGGCCCCACAGAAAGGATCAGATCTCTCAGTTTTATATTCGGGGAGAGGTTTTCCTCTGGAAATGAAAACACGATGAAATCTGTGGCACTTCTGGAGGTCACAGGGTCAGCCCTGCACAGTGCTGGGTAAAGCTGATGCCCAGTTCTCAGAGGTTTCATTCCTTGCTAAATTCAGGATTCACATCTTCTCCCCAGGCTGCCAAACACTTTTCCTTGTGGCTGCCTCTTCCCTCATCTTCCTCTCCACCACCTGGACTGGGTAGCCCAAATTCCGTGCTGTCTTTGTGCCTTTGGGGGTGTCTGTGCCTCTTGGAGAGGCTGGGGCTCTGCCCTCAAACCAGCCCAGTTTTGCCCCCGTTGCAGACTGGTTGGAATCCAGACTCATCCCAGTGAAATGGGAGCTGGGTGAGTGAATCAGGAATTCAAGCCACATTCGTAGAAGATTTTAATTTTCCATGGTCTTCAGCTCCATGAGGCCTCCACAGATCCCAAATGGTGGGACAAGGGAGGACAGGAGGAGCAGAGCAGGATCAGCCCCTCCATTGCATGATAGTATCCATGACAACCTCCTATTTTTCTTTGCTCACAGGAATTGCTGGAACTCTCCTCCAGCACCAGAGCCCCCCTTGGAGGGACTGCAGCCCCTTGTTTGAGGGGGCTGAGGGGCTGCAGGGAGGGCACGTGGGATGAGCTGGGGGTGGCACAGAGGTGGGATGCTCCCAAGGAAAGTCTCCGCAGTGCCAAAGTTGTGAGTGTCACTGCCCTCAGCACTCTGGCACCAGTGGTGATGGACAGACCTTCCAGAGGGTGAGGGACTCCATCCCTGCATCTCCTTTGGGCTCCAGAGACACCCCAAGTGCAGAGCACAGTCACAGGATGGTTTGGGTTGCAAGGGACCTTAAAGACCACCATGTTCCACCCCCCGCAGTGGGCAGGGACACCTTCCACTACCCAGGTGTCTCACTTTATCACCAAACAGTAGAACTAGTCCAGGGAAAGTCCTGGAGACATCTTAGGGCTTCTCATTGCTCTAAGAAACCCCAAATGTTGCCATCCTGTGAAGGGTGGCTGTGGCCAGACTTGTGTGAGCCACAGCATGAGGAGTTGCTGTTCTTGCTGCTGGAGCGGAGGAGGTGGCAGTGCTGGGGTGGAGGAGGTGGCAGTGGTGGGGCGGGGGAGGGGGCAGGGGGT
>VWZF01006464.1:23801-81383 GCA_013396755.1 Sclerurus mexicanus | reverse complement strand
AGTGGTGGCATGGAGGAGATGGCAGTGCTGGGGTGGAGGAGGTGGCAGTGCTGGGGTGGAGGAGGTGGCAGTGGTGGCATGGAGAAGGTGGCAGGGGTTGCTGTTCCCAGCCCTTTCCCACCCACATCCACACACCAGCATTTCTGGCATGGAGCAGCTGAGCTGTCCTGAGCCTGCTGTGAGTACGCTGGGTTTGACACCAGCAAAGAAGGGTTAGATGAGAGATGAGGAAGGAATTCCTCCATGGGAAGGTGGGCAGGCCCTGGCACAGGGTGCCCAGAGAAGCTGTGGCTGCCCCTGGATCCCTGGAAGTGTCCAAGGCCAGGTTGGATGGAGTTTGGAGCACCCTGGGCTGGTGGGAGGTGTCCCTGCCCATGGCAGAGGGTGGCACTGGATGGACTTTAAGGTCCCTTCCAACCCAACCCATTCTGGGACTCTAAGAACAGGCTCCTGGTCACAGACAGCTCCTGCCAAAACGCGCCAAGGAAGTGCCAAAGTCAGTGATGACCTTCCCCAGAGGAGAACATCTCCCTGGCAGGGCTTTGATCCCTGAGCTGGAGACAGCTCCCTTTGAAGACACGAGATGTAGAGATTTTTCTCTGCAGACAATAAATCACAGAAGCGATTCACTTTGATCTTCCCCAAAACATGAATAAATACAGAGCTGCTCCACCATCGAGAGTGGAGGACAGAGCTAATTGTCTGAACGCTGATGGGCAAAGGGCTGCCTTGCCAGCTGCCGTCAGTAGGCAGCAATTAATTAAATGTATTCCTGGGTAATTTTGCATATCTTTTCTTTCAAACCCAAAAAGACCACTAAGCACTTGGTCTGCTCTTCCTCCTGTGCACAGATACAGCACTTGTTATCATATGCACGAGGCAGGAGATAATTAGTATGTTTTGCTCACTGTTGGGGAGTTCTCAGCTGGAGACTGTCCTTTTTTTGAGCATCGTTCCTTAAAAGATGGCAAATTAGAGAGGTCCCTGCCTGAAGCACTCTCTCTTCAGAGCTGAGGGGCCAAGTGTGTTCAGAGAAGGCCAAGGGGACAGGGGGTTACCAGTCTCTGAAGTGGGGTTTGAGAAACGACTGCCCACACGCGCTGAAAGGCAAGTGAGGACATCACATCATTTATAGGATCATAAATTAAAGGTTTGGCTTGGAAGGGACCTTAAAGCCCATCCAGTTCCATCCCCCTGCCATGGGCAGGGACACCTTCCACCAGCCCAGGTTGCTCCAAGGCTTTAGGCTGGATATTCAACTATGGAGCAATGAGAATTGTCATGAACTCAGCTGAGGGTGGGTGTCACCTCAACGGGGTTCTCTGAGGGGGCTCAGCTGGGGCAGTTGTTCCCTGAGGGGAGGTTTCTCTGAGGGCTTCAGCTCTCTGAGCACCACAGTGGTTTGTCAGAGCAGCTGATCTTGAGTGACACCACCTGGAGCTCAAGTTGTCAACCCCACCACCAAGTGGCACAGCGGTTCTGTGCTTGGCATCGTGTCCTGAGGCAGCTTTGCAGGGTTTGTCTTGCATTGCACAAAGCTTTGGGGGGTCTGGTGGGACACCTGAGCTGGCTGGAGGACGGAAAGGCCAAAGTCATCCACAGCCCTTCCGCTGTGCTGTGCTTTTGTGACCGCCCCAGCTAGTGCAGAGCGGGAAAAGCAGTCACAGTTAAAATAATACCTATTCGACTGTAATTATAATTATGAGGGTTGTTCATGCAAATTTGGCAAAGCACCGAGGAGCTGAACAAACCAAAGGCTGTTCTCAGCCACAGTTACGGATCGGTGCAATACCATTTTCACCCTCCTGTTTTTCTCCTTTTTCATTTATTGCCTCTTTTCTGCTTTCCTCTTGGTTTTAGGACGAGTCACATCCTGCTGAGCATGCTGTGAACTCCCTGGCAGTGGCTGCCCTGCGGGTGTTGAGAAAACACTTCAGCCAGCTGAGAGTGGCAGAGGCACAGCTGGACCCTCCTGGCTGTGGTCCCTGGTGACCCAGCTGGCCCAGGTGACCACACCAGGCAGGTGGTGCCAGCAGCAGGTGCTTTCTGCAGCACTCTTCAACCAGCCTTTGAGTTCCCCCTGGCACATCTGAGCCACCACATCTGATTCTCCTGGAAACAAATCCCCACGAAGCAGCATCTCCCTCAACACAGTCGAGGGAAATGGATGTTCTCCTCTCAAGAGCTGGCAGACTGGGATCTTCAAGCCTTTCCCCACACAATAGTCTACTCTCACCCTTTCTGTCCTTACGCTCTTGCCCTGAGCAGGGGGATGGTTTGATCACTACACTTGTTTCAGCATTTGAAGCAGGTGTTTCCATGGTCACAGGAGGCAAAGGGGCAGCTTGGCTGGATCATGTTGTTTCAGGCCAGAGAGCATCAGCATCAGCACCATTTCTCAGGTGCTTCCTCTCCCTTGACCTGACTGCTCTCTTGGCAGCTGTGCAGGAGCAATGTCCTCACTGGGAGGGGTCTGTGGGTCCCCCAGGCCTGGTGGTCGTGGCTCTGTGATTCACAGAACCATGGAATACCCTGAGCTGGAAGGGACCCCCAAGGACCACCCAGCCCAACCCCTGGCCCTGCACAGACACCCCAACAATCCCACCCTGTCCCTCAGAGCATCATCCAAACCCTCCTGGAGCTCTGGCAGCCTTGGGGCCGTGCCCACTGTCCTGGGGAGCCTGGGCAGTGCCCACCCCCCTCTGGGGGAAGAGCCTTTCCCTGAGATCCCACCTGACCCTGCCCTGGCACAGCCCCAGCCCTTCCCTGGGTGCTGTCCCTGTCACACAGAGCAGAGATCAGAGCCGCACACCCTGGTGAGGTCTGACCTCGGTCTCCTCTTCTCCAGGCTGAACAAGCCAAGTGCCCTCAGCTTCTCCTCATATGGCCCCTCTAGACCCTTCCCCACCTTCATGTCCCTCCTTTGGACACTCTCTAATGGCTTTAAAAGCACTATATCCTTATATTTATATGCTTTAAAAGCCACGGCTCCCATCTGGAGAGCAGGAACATTGGCTCTGCAGGGTCAGAAGAGCATCTATGGGTCTCACAGCAGCAGGTGCCTCCCAGGAGCAGTCAGGACAGCTGGGAATGTCTCACCCCAGCTGATGGAGGCCCAGGCTCAGCTCTAGTGGAAGATCCCAAAATATTCCGCTGGGAACCGATTTTAGCCTGTTTAGCGGGGTTTGGCCCCCCTGGGGAGCATCGAGTTGAAATGCAGCACTATAATTACCGACTGACAGCTTCAATAATGCCGGGGAGCTGCGGGGCTGGGAACACCTCCCCGCTGCCAGCAGGGCTGTGGGGGTGGGCAGCGAGGCAAACACTGCCAGGAGGAATTAGCGTTGGCACCAGGCGAGGCAGGTGAGCATCGGCAGGAGCACGGGCAGCTGGGCACAGAGGTCTTCTGCCATTCCACGGGACAGCGCGTGCCGGGAGGAAGCAATCCTTCTCTTTGGGGAAGGTGGAAGGGATGAGCTGGGATGAGTGTCCTGTGCTGGCCAGTGACACAGCTTTGATTTGACTGCCCCGGTGACCCTGTGGCAGGAAATGACCCGCTGGGGTTGAGCTGCAGCTCCACCAGCAGCACGTGAGCTTTGTGTTGGCCAGAGCCCTCTGGAGCTTCTCTTCCCCTTCCCACCTGGGAGACAAGTGGGAATGGGCAGGGACTTGGACTGCAAGAAGGTGTTGTCATCACTTAGAGGCTTTTCCATGTGTGTGATGGTCAGGTTTGTGTCCACACCAATGTCTGTCACTCCTCTTCTTCCCCTTCACCACTTCCATGACCACCAGTAGACACAACCCTGCTTCCTTCAGCCAGTCCCAGGAGGAAAGGGGAGAAGGCTGTGGCTGAGCCAAATGGTCGTATTTGACTTGGAAATAAGCAGATGGAACAGACAGATGGGAGAACAAAGCTATATATATATATATTTATTGCACAGATATTTAATAACCAATAAAATGGGTCCTGGACCACGAAAATCTCTGGCATGGTTGCTATGGCAATGTACACACAATCCCAGTGAAACACAGGAAAGAAATCTTTTGTGCTGTTCGGAAGCTTTCTAAAATAAAAATAAATGAGATTTAGATGACTGATTACGGCTGTCTCAAGGAGCACCTGCCAAAAACTCTGGGCCAGACCAATTACCAAAGTATGGTCATTGTTTTGGGGGGCTTTTTTAAAAATGCAGCAGTGGCAGAGAGGTCCTGTGGAGCCAAAGCTGAGAGGCAAGAGGAGGGCAGAGCTGTCCTTTGTTATTCAGGTGTCAGCCTGGGCCACTGAAGACAGCTCAGGCCAGAAAGGGTTAAAGTTTCAGGGCTTAAATGACATCAAAATAGCAGATTGATAGGGATATGAGCCACTGGCTGCCCTGTGTCAGCCTGACATCAAGCTGCTCGCTGCAAGTGGGTGAAATGGTGAATTTAGTTAGCTCTGCATTTTTCAGCACCGCAGTCCTGGGAGGAGGCACGTGTTGGATGAATCCATTTGTGAGGCTGGAACATGGGGCTTGTTGGAGCTCCCGTGTGCTGCCAGCTAGTCCTGTTGGAGACTGGAAGGAGAGAGATGCCCACATCCAGTCCTTCCTTGGACACCTCCAGGTGTAGGGACTCCAAACCTCCCTGGGCGGCCCCTTCCAATGTTAAAGTCCTTTCCATGAAGAAATTCCTCCTGATGTCCAACCTGCCCCTGCCCTGGTGCAGCTTAGGGCCATGTCCTCTCACCCATATCACCCTGTCATCTCCTATATCTGGGCTTGCTGGGCTCTCCACGAGTGCATTCCCCAAATGGCCAGGTCTCTCTCTGCTTCTCCCTGCATTTTCACATCCCATCAGTCCCCACAGAAATGGTTCTTGATCTCGTTCCTGCAAAACTTCTTCTGCATATTCCACAGTTGAACCATTGGCACAAACTCTACACTTGCTCAGGTGTCCTTCCAGACTCAGATGATGCTCCATGGTCAGGACCAGCAGTTCCTTTGTTTCTGAGCCCCGAGGGCCAAAAGTAGGTGAGATTCTGAGCCTGCCTTTGGCTTCTGGCTGTGGTGACCTCTGAGGAGCCACAGGACAGTGGTGCTCCACCGAGGCTCTCACCCCCGTGCTGGGATGGAGCTGACAGGCAGCTTGCACAAAAATGAGTTGTTTCCACTGTAGGAAGGGCTGGGACAAAATTCACATCAAGTGGGGCAAAATCAGCATCAAATGGGGCAAAATCAACATCAAGTGGGGCAAAATCCACATCACAGAGCCACAGAATGAATAATCGCAGGATCACCTGGAGCAGGTGATACAGGAACACATCCAGGTGGGTTTGGGATGTCTCCAGAGGGGGCAACTCCATGCCCTCCCTGGGCAGCACTTCCAGAGGTTCTTCCTCATGTTGAGCTGGAACTTCTTGTGTTTTAGTTTACAGCCTTTGTTTCCTCATCCTGTTGCATCCTTAGACACCACTGAAAAGAGTCTGGCACCGTCCTCTTGGCAACAACCAGGGGTGTTCGGGCACTGCCAGCCCTCTGTGTCATGGACCCAGGGGGCAGCTGGGACTCTTCTCCAGGAGGCCACAAACCTTCTGCAGTCCTCCAAGCTGGCATTTGTCCATGGCTTAACACCAGAGCGACTCTGGGAGGTGTTTTGGGACCTGCCTGGGCTCAGATCCATGAGCACTGAACCTTTTGGTGTTTCCACCTGGGAGCACCTGCCCCTGCTTGGCTGGAAACGAAATCCAAGGAGGAAAGACTCTGGGGTAGCTTTTCTCCCTATCCTTTCCTCCTGCGCTTGGTGGGAAGCAGGACACAGCTCCCAAGGCATGGATTAGACCTGCCACAGCCCCCCGGGGCACAGGGGGAGGCAGGTGCCCTCCTGGCAGCGGGGAGGCGGGCAGGGAAGCAGTGTTTATTCCCAGCAAGGAAGCAAACTGCCGGCGAGCCGCGCGTGGGAAGGGAGCTGTGAAGTGTGACACTTCGGGTGGATGAATCCGAGGCAGACTTTCCCAGAATAGACCTCTTGGAGGTGATGGGAGATGAATGCCATGGAAATGGGTTGGCCCTCCCCTCTTAGGCTGGGCTGCCAGGGGCTGGGGGGTGGTGGGCGATGCTCACGAGTGCTGGGGCTGGTCCCTTGTAGCAGGTTCCTTCCCCCGCGTGGTGCCTCGTTGGTGCCCTTCCCATCACTACTGCTCTCTGCAGGCACCCAAACCTACTACCAGAGCCCCTGGGGAGACCAGGGCTTGCCTGAGCTCCAGCAAAACCAGCCGCTGGTAAGCTTCACACTCTGCTCTCCGACTGCTTCCGTGTCGCCTTTGTGAGCAGATGGTGGTGGCTGCTGGATGAGAGCCCACACTAATTCCTCAGTGGAAAACTGATTCCTCAGTGGAAGGCACCCATTGAGCCATTCCTTCCTCTTTTCCAAGGCTGCAGAACAGCTTCATTGCAGGAGGAATGGCTTTGTGTCACTGCACCCAGGACTCCTGCAGTTTTCCAGGCAACACAAAAATCTGGGGAGATGAAACACCAGACCTTTATTTTTGCAGGGAATTTTCTGGCTGGGCAACCCAGCACGCTGAAGGAAGTGCCAGGTGTGGGTAGAGAAAACATGGACCTTTTAGCCTGGAAAGTAGAGTGGGAAGCTTCTAAAGCAGACCAAAAATTGGTGAGCCCACTGCAGGAGTCCTAGAGCGTCACGCAGAGCTGCAGACCTTGATCCATAGCTTTTTTCCAGCCCATAACCACCCTTTTCCCCTGCACACAGAAGGGATCAGCACCAGGCCCTCCAGGAATTCTCAGGGTCTGGGGCTCACAGCGTGCAGGATGAGAGAGATGGGGTCATTCAGCCTGTTGTGAGGAGATCTGAGCCCCTTCCAGTACCTAGAGGGGCTTCAAGAGAGCTGCAGAGGGATTTTGGGCAAGGGCCTGGAGTAACAGGACAAGAGGGAATGACCTTAAGCTGAAGGAGGGCAGGGTTAGGTTGGATATTAAGAAGAAATTCTTTAATATAAGAGTGGTGGGCAGGCCCTGGCACAGGGTGCCCAGAGAAGCTGTGGCTGCCCCTGGATCCCTGGGAGTGTCCAAGGCCAGGTTGGACGGGGCTTGGAGCACCCTGGGCTGGTGGAAGGTGTCCCTGCCCATGGCAGGAGGTGGCACTGGATGGGCTTTCAGGTCCCTTCCAACCCAAACCATTCTGTGGTAATGTGATTCTGTGATAGTGCTTTCTCACAAAATCTCATTTTACAGACTGCTCAGGAAAGCTGAAAGAACTGCTCTGAGAAAGTCCTTTAAAAACTGACCTGCCAAATGTGGATCAAGTAGCACCAGCTGGAATCTCAGCGTTCCTTCGTGCTCCCTCTTTCCCAGACCATGTGGGCCAGTGTTTAATGCACAATCTGGTATTATCACTCATTTCTCTTAATGCAGAAAATGGTTCAATAAACCCGAAGAGAGGGAGGAAGGAGAGAGGGAGGGTTTGTGAGCGCTGGCAGCAAATTTTCCTTTGGGTTTGGCAGCCGAGGGGAGCTATTCATGGAAACCATGTCCTCAGATACCACGGAGCCTGCCCTGGCCCTGCCAAGGTGGGCAGGCAGGTGTGGAATTCACCTTTTGTTCCTCAGCCCGGGGCTGAGCAGCACTCAGGGCTGAGAATGGCCATGGCTGGGTCTCACTGAAGGGTTTGGGGCTTGCTCCTGCCCCGGCACTGCTGCTGCTTGAAGCGTGTGAGTATCAGGGCAGAGAGAGACAGCCCAGCCCTGCTTGTACCTGTTCCTTCAGCACGAGCGGATCAGGCATCGCTTCGCAGCTTGGAACCCTCGTGAGAAGATCCCAGTGAGTGCCTCTCACCCCACATCACACCTGGGGTGGCTTTGGCTCCACCAACAAACGTGGATCCTGCAGTGTGCAGAAGCACTGACGTGTGTCCCTGAGGCACCTGCTGATGCCTCGTCTCCTTTCAGGTTTCCACATTTCTGCTTCTGAAAGGCTGAAGAACGAGCGGCATTTGCTCCCCAGTCGCTGTCTGAAGATCTTACAAACCTCAGCCATTTCTGCCCTGTCACTGAACTCTCCCCCAGGCTTGAGATTTCTGGGTGAGTCCATCCCCGTCCCACACTTTGGATCTGTGAGTCCTTTTAATTCCGTTCGAAGTTACGACACAGGCAACACACCGGTTCCCTGTCCCTTCTTGCACTGCCAGAAGTGTTTTGGCTGGAGCCGGAACCTTCCTCAGCAAACAAAGCCAGAGCTTCTCCTGCGGGCTGGGGGCCAAACCCACACTGCAGGAAGGAGAAGGCAGCAGAAATCTGAGAGAGGGATTACAACTGTGCTGCCCAGAGGCTTCTAGGAGGATTCCTGCCGGCTCCTTGTGCCTGTCATGACCTGCAGCAGCATCAGATCTCCTGTGCACAGACCGATATCCATCATATGCTCTTATTTCCCTGTGGAAAACGCAGTGGGAGCATCTCACGTCCTTCCTGCTGTGCTGTCGCAAGGAGTCCTGCCTTAATGGAGCTGCTGGCTGGCAGGTGATGGCTCATTCACAG
This sequence comes from Sclerurus mexicanus, assembly GCA_013396755.1. Taxonomy (NCBI): domain Eukaryota; kingdom Metazoa; phylum Chordata; class Aves; order Passeriformes; family Furnariidae; genus Sclerurus; species Sclerurus mexicanus. The sequence goes on along the minus strand of VWZF01006464.1, from coordinate 72,856 downwards.
CATCTTCGTCCCAAACACAGTTTTCCAGACCTCTGGTACAAGTCTAACCCCTTGGGAGCTGTTTGCAGGGAAACAGGCAGCCCCTTCCCTGCCACCAAAGGTCCTGGCTTTTTGTTTCCTTGTCATGGTACAAACAGGAAGGAATTCTGGTAAGGTGCAGAGGGTGAGGAGGGGAATGGAAGGACAGCCGGGACCAGAGCCAGGGGTGGCACAGCACACTGTGCACTGCGGGAATTCTGCAGAGGCTGAGCATCACTGAGGTTATAGAGGGGAAACTCAGGCACACTGAGTGAAACAGCTCAGTTATCCAGCAGCCCAGAGCTGGGCAGGAAATGATCCTCAACTCTTTCTGTCCTGGGCTGTCACTGTCTAACCAGGACTGGGCTCCCAGGAAAACATGAAAGATGGCAAGGATGGACAACTGCATTGCTTCATACCATGAGTTCCTTTTCACAGCCTTTGCCCTCGTGTAACCAACTGGCTTTCTTTCACCTAAAATTGGCTTTGTTTCACCCAAAACTGGCTCTGTTCCATTCAGGGTGCTGCAGGAGCAGGCCCTGAGTCACTGGCCTTGGCCAAGAGATTGGGCAGCTCTGTGGACTGGGAGCCTTCAGGAAAGGTCAGGGAGAGCTGGCTGCAGGCACAGCTCACCCTCAGCTCCTGCTCCCTGGCACCTGCAGGATGCTGCTCCCAGGAACTGCTGCCTGGCTCTCCCAACACTGGCTCGTCCCCTGGGGCCAGGTGGGTCCAGCACAGAACAAGTTTCTTTCCTGCTGCCAGCACCGCCTCTGTGGGTAAATGAAGCCTGGCCGTGGGCTGGCACTGCTTTTATGCGCTCCCACTCATGTGTCTCCCAGAATAACGCTGCAGAATAATGGCCAGGGGCTCCTAGAGAGGTCTGAAACACCTCCTGGCTCTTCTGTCCCTCAGAGAAAGCCGTGGCTGTGCCCAGCCCCTGTGTGTCCCACCTGGCTTTGTTCCCGAGCCCCCGGATGTGCGAGAGGAAGATGGCAAGGGCAGAGTGTGTTCAGTCAGGAGCACACTGCTCCTCCTCACCGTGACAGGGCTGTGCTGTCCAGAGAGGCTGAGGAAGCTGCCCCCCAAAGCCTCACAGCAGCCCTGTCCCCTCAGAGGGTGCCAGCATCCCTCTGCTCCCTCCAGAGCCACCCAAGGCGGGCAGGGAGGGCCCCAGTCTGGCTCCTGGAGGGAGCAGGAAGGATGTTGGCACTGGAAATAGCAAGTCATTTCCATTTCAATGCTCCTGCTCCAGGCTGGGCCTGGGTGTGTGGGTGCAGAGTGGCTCTTGTGCTTCTCCCTTCCTTGTGCTGCTTCTCTGCAGAATTCTCCTGGCATTACATCTGCCCTGTGGCCCCTTCATATCTGCCCACCACTGTCTCTCCTGCTTAATTCTCCTGAACCATCTTTACATGGGGCTTGACTTACCCCTCCCAGGGGCTTTGAGGTGGCAGCAAGAAGAAAGCCCAGCACAGCCCCAGCCCAAAGCAGAGTCACAGCCGGCTTGTGGTCTCCTGGTCCTCAGGGCCACGAAGCTGGAAGTGGCTGTGCAGAGCCCTTTGGGGCTCCTCAGGTCCACGAGGGCTCCCAGCTCACCATGGAAACAGGTCCAGGTCATGGCTGTCACCCGGTGTGACACTGATTTTTTAGCAGCCTCTTGGAATTTGGTTTCCCTTATCTTAGGAGAAGTGGATCTGGCTGTCTCAAACACCAGTGATCGCCAGTGCTCAGTGCCAGGTCCTTGAGCTCAGGGACCTGAATTCAGGGATCCTTGAACTCAGGGAGACTCTTCCTCCATCGCAGGAAGGGAGAGACAAGGGGAGTGATTGCTGAGCTGTTCCATCTGTGTGTCTGTCCAGCCCTTCTTGTCTGTCTCCCCACTGCCAAGGCAGAGGAGTGTGAGATCTCCTAGTGGAAAAACAGAGGGAAAAGGGGGAGAATTGCCAAGTGCAACACGGCAGAACAGGAGGCAGAGAGAGGCTGTGCCAACAGCCATGTCAGTCACTCCTTCCACACCAGGCAGGCTGAGAAAGAAGCTGGATCCTGCCAGCCAAGCCCAGAGGCTGCTCCTGCCATGGGAACAGAGCCCAGGGCGTGGGGCAGCAGCCACCTGGCTGGTGGGGTTCGTGTCCCTGTGTAGGGCCATCCCTGCTCCCTCCAAGCTATAACCCAAGGGACAGCAGTTTACAGCCACCAGCTTTGATGTGCTGCACTTCTTGTGTAGCGTGTTCTCCCTGCTGAATTCCCTCTGGATGTCTCTCAGGGATCCAGGGCTCCATCTTGCCCTAGCTCAGCCCTCCCTAACACTGCCCTGAGGGTTGTGCCCCAGGAGGGGAGGCAAGAAGGCACATCCAGGAGCTTCATAGAATCACGCAATGGTTTGGGTTGGGAGGGACCTTAAAGATCAGCCGGTCCCAACCCCCTACCATGGGCAGGGTCACCTTCCGCTAGACCAGGTTGCTCCAGGTCCAATCCAACATGGTCTTGTTTCAGAAGGTGGCTATTTATCACAGCTCTGGCTTGCCTGGGGTCCTCTATACTCAGCAGGCATTGGTTCTGTAAGAGAAGAGTCAGGACTGGACACCAGCTGGCAGGAGAAGCCTCTGGCCAAGTTTTCCTGTCTTCTCTGGCTCTTCAGGGCAAAAGAAAAGAGCCTGGGCCAGCAGCCGGTGCAGGAGGTTCTGAGCAAGGCTTACGACCAGGGAGCTCTGCAAGAGCACAGCCTTCACTGAAGTCCCAGCCCAGTTCTGAGCCCCAGCTCTGGCACAAATTTCTGTAGGAGAAGGCTTTGATGAAGGTCCCAAAGCATCAGAGAGCTGGGGGAGGGGTGTGTGTGAGATGGCCAGCACCTTGCTCCACCTTCTGCTGTCTCCTCAGCTCCGGCGCCAGCGTGTGCTGGCAGCACATCCCATCTCCAAACGCCGCCTCCAGCGCAGGAGACAGCAGAGGAGGAACCATGGAGGTGACATAAAAAACAGCCTTTGCTTTCTTGGCCATCTGTCACAGTGTCGCAGCCGCCTTCCCAAACACATCCCAGCTCGGCGCTGGCTGGGAGAACCACGGAGTTATTTTGGTTGCCCAGCATCCAGCGGGAGCTGGCACATCCCACAGAGCATGGTGGGGTTCGGGGTTGGGACCGCCGGCTTGGTCACTGGGACCCTGAGCCACCCTGAGCGTGGGGTTCAGTCACTCCAGCAGTGCCCAAACAGCTCCGAGTTCAGCATCTCCAGCTGCCCCACCGACCCTATGGGGCAGAGGTGGTTTGTTTGAAGGGTCAGCCACAATCCGGGGGCTGTGGGGAGGGCACTGCCAGCTGGAGGACCCCATGGAGGGCTTGTCTCCCCTGTGGTGGCGCTGGTGGCAGGTGGGTCCTCGCTGTGAGTCGGGGCAGGGAGCTGGTCCAGAGAGCTGAGGGCTAAACACCCCAATATTCAGCCAGATCAGCTCCCTGATCTGCCTCCCTGGTGAGCACGGCAGAGGGGACGGGAGGAGGAAACCCCTGCTCTGGTGGGTGCTGCACTGCTGTGGGATCGTGAATCACACAATCATGCAACCATCGAGGCTGGAAAAGCCCTCTAAGACCAGTGAGTGCCCCCACTGAGTCTTGTCCTCAAGTGCCACCTCTGCATGTTTTTTCAACACTTCAGGGACAGCGATTCCAGCACTGCCCCGGGCAGCTGTGCCAGGGCTGGACAACCCTTTCCATGAAGAAATTTTCCCTAAAATCCAATCTAAACCTTCCCTGGTACAACTTGAGGCCGTTCCCTCTGCTCCTGTCCCTGTTCCCTGGGAGCAGAGTCCAATCACTGCCTGGATCCATCAGGGAGCTGCAGAGCCAGAAGGTCCCCCCTGAGCCTCCTTTTCTCCAGGCTGAGCCCCCCCAGCTCCCTCAGCCTCTCCTGGAGCTCCAGCCCCTTCCCCAGCTCCGTTCCCTTCCCTGGACACCCTCCAGCCCCTCAATGTCCTTCTTGCAGTGAGGAGCCCAAACCAACCCCAGGATCTGAGTTGCCCCCCCAGTGCCCAGCACAGAAGGATTATTCCAGGAGGGACGGAGCAGGATTCCAGCTGGGTCAGCGTGGTCAGCGCAGTCTCTGCAGCAGCCCAGCAGGGTCTGTGCCCCCTCAGTGCCCAGCGGGTTCCTGGCAGCTGCAGACACAGCCCCGAGGTGCTGGGGGCTACTTTTTCCCCCCCAGCCCAGCACAAAGGGCTCCCTGTGTGAACACAGCAGCCCTGCCAGAGCCCTCTGGCCTTCGGGAGGTGTTTTCCTCCAGCCTCGCTCCTGGCACACTTCCCCCACTGCCTTCTGCGTTCCCCAGTCACGAGGCAGCGTCCCCAGAGCAGAGCCAGCGAGGGCTGGAGGAGTTTTGACACGTTTCAGGAGGAGCATTAATAGCACAGAACTGGAGGCTGTTCTGTTGGGGGCCTTCGGTGCCTTCCGTAGTCATTTCTCAGGCAATTCATTACCCAGCTGAAATTATCCCTCGGGGAACAAAACAGGTAATTTTTTTTTTATATTGAGCTTGGAATAACTTGCAGGAGACCCACACAAAGCAATCCATGACAAGGATGGCTTAGGATGGGATATTTTTAAGTGGAATCGTTGCCTTGAAGTTGTCTGGATTTCCAAGGAGATTGTCCCAGGGCAAAGGTAATAAATCTGAAGGAAAATGGGGGGAAAAATATGGGGAAGAGGCAAGAAGAGCAATTCAACATAGACAAAGTAACAAGGGCTGATTTGGTAATAAAAAGGTATTTTCTTGTCACATTGCAATAAATGGGGACTAAGAGAAGAGAGAGAAAGCCTGAGAAATGGCAATGCCATGTGGCAGCTGGACTGAGGCAAAGCCAGCCAAGTTTTATCACGAGAATTCAATGTTTCGTCTCTTTCTGTTTATTTCCCAAGCTCCAAAATTACCCCTCAGCAGGAAAGCAATGCCACATCCTCCCACCATCTCTGCATTGTCATCCAAATTCAAAGCGGGAGTGGGAATTCCCTGATCCAATATAGTGAGCTGAGCTACACTGCAGAACTGGCACCGAGCAAGGGAGCAACAAGTCCCATGGAAGGAGCTTTGGGCAAGGCATTTTTGGCTCTTGCAGGTGGCACACGTGTGCCATGCTCCCTGTGCTTCCCAAAAATGTCTCATCACACCCAGGAAAGAACAGCAAGGGAGAAGCTACCAGAATTCAAGGGGCTTCTGCACAGGGATTGTGGTGGTTTGAAGAAAGGAGAGCAGAATCACAAAATCACAGATTCACAGAATCACAAAATCACAGATTCACAGAAACACAGAATCACAGATTCACGGAATCTCAGCCTGGGTGAGGCTGGAAGGGACCACTGAGGGTCCATCCGCTCCAGGATGTGGCATTTGTTTGCAGACCCCCCACACCTGGAGGAAGGGTGTGAGAAATGAGATGTGGGTTTGAAAGGAACTCAGAAAAACAGGGAAATGGCCCTGAAATAGCCCTGGGATGGGGCTCACCAGGAGCAAAGGCAGAGCTCTGCAAACCTGCCTGGATCATCAGCTCCACAAATTGTGGAGGGGGGAACAGTGAGCCAGGCACAGGGATGGCTCTGGGGCTTTAGAGGGAGAACTCTTCTAAAGCTGCTTTTTGGGGGAGCTTGAGAAATACCTTTTCCAAGGTTGCAGCCTTTCCCTCCTCTTTTCCTGCAGCAGGCAGGGGGCCTGAGCCCTTTAAATTAATCATGCGCCTGGCAAATTCCTAAAGCGGCCAGAGGTTCCTGGTCCTTGTTCCAGCACTATTGCCTGGGGGCTGCTTGGTGAGCCAGGGAACCTTCTGAGCAGCATGGAAACGATTTTTAGTGTTAATTTACTCTAGCTGGGGTTTTTTGGGTTCTCTAATGTGGGTCACAGCGTGGCTCCCCTGCGTGCGGGATGTTGGGATGCCGGGATGCCAGCAGGGATGGAAGGAGCTGGGGATGCCCGGAGCTGGGGATGCCACGAGCCTGAGCACAGCCCTAAACCACCCCCTCCTTCGGAAATGTCCATAACTGAGGGGCCCAGCTGGGAACTGCCACCACAACGAGGAAGGCAATGCTGCTGCAGAGCTTTGGCATTGCTGTTCTTTGATTTTTTCATCTCACAACCTCCTCACACGAGGAGGGAACTCTAAAAAAGGTCTTTGGCCAAGCGCATCCAGGGGCCAGCTGGGCTTCTTTGTGTGCTGCTGCCAGGGGTTGTTCCCTCCTGTGTCTTAAAGGATAAGCTGGAATAGACCTTGCAGGGAATAATTGGAGCTGTTAGTTGTCCCAAAGCCCTGAAATCAGACCCCTGCAGGCGGTGCTGGAGCCCTTTAAAGTAACCGTGCCTGTGGAAATTCCTGCACAGATGAGGTTCTTACTAACTTCTCTTTCCTGGCCTTTGCTGAGCCAAGGAGGAGTTGCTGGGTTTCACAGGATCACGGAGTCATTGAGGTTGGAAAAGCCCTCCCAGCCCATGGAGCCCACCCTGTGCCCGATGCCCACCTTGTTCCTGAGTGCCACCTCAAGTCCTTCCTTGGACACCCCCAGGGATGGGCACTCCAAACCTCCCTGGGCAGCCCCTTCCAATGTCTGACCATCCTTTCCGTGAAGGAATTTCCCCAATATCCAAACTAAAACTCTTTTGGTGTGTGTAACTTGAATCTATTCCCTCTCCTCCTGTCCCTGTTCCCTGGGAGCAGAGTCCAATCCCTCCCTGGATCCATCAGGGACTTGCAGAGCCAGAAGGTCCCCCCTGAGCCTCCTTTTCTCCAAGCTGAGCCCCCCAGCTCCCTCAGCCTCTCCTGCAGCTCCAGCCCCTTCCCCAGCTCCGTTCCCTTCCCTGGACACCCTCCAGCCCCTCAAGGTCCTTCTTGCAGAGAAGGGCCCAAAACTAAACACGGGACTTACGTTGTGGCCTCCCCAGTGCCCAGCACAGAGGGACAATCCCTACCCTGGTCCTGCTGCCACCCTGTTTTTGATACAAACATCTGTTGTTGTGGCTCATCCCACAGTGCTGGAGACTTCAGCTCTGGAGCAAAGCGCTGTGAAATCAGCTCCTCAAACGGCCAAGGGTGGGAGAGGGCAGAGCCACCTGTACCTCCGTGACATGTGGTCAGTGCAGAGGACAGCTTTGCAATTGCTGTGCAGCCCAAGGGAAAAACCAGATGTCAGGGCTTGACTTGAAAACAGCAGCAACATCCAGAGCTCCCTGCCGTGGCAGAACAGCCTTGCTTCCTTTTTCCTTCCCGTTCATCCGAGAAAGCACATAAAACTGGAAACTGTCTTAGCCCCAAATCAGAAGAAATATCCCCAGCGATGCAGCCCAGGCAGATGGAAGTGGGGAGAAAAAAAAAAGCCAGGAGCTCCAGGAATGGTGGAAAGGTGCTCAGTGCCTCCCTTCTGCCCCCCTGCCCAGCCCAGGGACTTTACATTTCTGCACAACAAGATGACAAACAGCCAGCGTGGAGGGAAATGTGAGCACGATTTTTCATCCCCCCCACCATGCCTTGTTTCCACAGGCACTTTATAAACTCTGCAATGAAATGCAGCCACCTGGCACACGCTGCGGAGAGGGGGAGAGCAGGGAAACTTGAGCCAAGGCTGCAGAAGAAGGCCAGCACTCTTCTAGGCACGGTCTTCCAAGCACTGCGATGAAAGGAACATCAGGATGTTTGTTCCGACCTGCGCAACCTCTCTGAGCCCTCCTTGCCACTGGGAGTTGCCATCTGTGCCAGATGCCATCCACTGATGTGCCAAGCCCTGCAGGGCCCGGCTCCTCGGCTCCAGAGGGGTGTTGAAGCCCCCAAACCCCCCAGGCTGCAAGGAGGGAGCTCAGTGACCCATGGCCACTGTTCCTCAGCCCACACTGCACAAACCAGGCAGCCAGAGGGACACGAACCCTCCCAGCCCCCAGCAGGACATGCCAATAACCCTGGGTGCCAGGGCACCCCCTGGCTGGGACATCTGCAGCATTGCCAGGGGGTCACAGCTGGAAAAGGCAACAGGTTTCGTCACCACTTTCCTCCATCCACGAACGGAACATCAGGACGTTTGTTCCGACCTGTGCCACCTCTCTGAGCCCTCCCTGGCCACTGGGAATTGCCACCTGTGCCACAGACCAAGTCTTTGCTCCAGGAAACAGGGATTGGGAGTCTCACAAGGGACTTGCTGGGAAAACCGTGCGCACTCGGGCAAAGCAAGCTATTTGCTGCAGCTCCTCAGCCAGAACTGCTTCACTCTGCCTTGCCACAGTCGGGGTGGGAATGTTCAGTTTTGCTCAGGTGAAAAGGAGCTTCAGAGGCCTCAGAGTCTGGCTGGGTATGGTCAGCGCTGCTGATTCTCCTGTGTCTGCTGCTCACTCAGCTCAGCTGGTGGGTTTCCAGAAGCTCTGGTTCATGATCAGAGCTGCCCTGGGCCGATGGAAACCTCCAGGGGACACGCTGGAGTTGGCAGTGACACTTGTAGATCAGCCTCAGCAAGGATTTCTGGTAGAAAATCACAGATTTAGTACAGAATCACAGAATCATTGAGGTTGGAAAAGATGTCCGAGGTCATCAAGTCCTACTGTTGCCCCAGCACCACTAAACCATGTCCTCATCCCCACGTTTTTTGAACACTTCCAAGGATGGTGAATCCACCACTGCCCTGGGCAGTTGTTCCAGGGCTTGACAGCTCTGATCATAAAGAAATTTTTCCTAAGGTCCGTTGTAAGCTTCCCATTGCCGCAACATGAAGCCTCTGGCTGTACTGGAGCTCCTTTTTACCTGAGCAAAACTGTCCCTCTGGCTGCCTGGTTTGTGCAGTGTGGGCTGAGGAACAGTGGCCATGGGTCACTGAGCTCCCTCCTTGCAGCCTGGGGGGTTTGGGGGCTTCAACACCCCTCTGGAGCCGAGGAGCCGGGCCCTGCAGGGCTTGGCACATCAGTGGGTAGCAGTGCCCGGCTTCCAGGCTGGTCCTGTGGCAGCTGGCAGAGCACACACCAAGCTGGCTGAATGTACTGGGAATTCATTGCAACCAATTAGTCCAATTTTCAATTATCTGAGAGAACGAACTTGGCTAATTAAAGTCTAATTACATTTTCACTGCTTCTTCTGCTGTCTTTTCCTATTAAACCTGGATTTGGGGACTCGGTGAGGCAGGAGGGGAGAGGGCTCAAGAGCTGCACAGAAACCTGGAAGATGTGACCACTTGTGGGCCCTGCCAGAAAGGGTGGCTCTGGTTTAGCCCCACATGCAGGACAGCTTGAGATGTGCCAGGGCAGAGAGCCAGGATCCAGCACCAGCATCCAGCACCAGGATCCAGCAGCTGCCATGGAGAGGGAACAGAGCCCTGGGCTTGCTTTCATGCCCACCTTGTTTTCCTGGAAGCACCTGCATCCACCCTCACCCCCCACATGTACCAGCCTGCAATGCCAACACACACCAAGGTGACAAAGCCAGCCCTTCCATGGAAAACCAGAGTTATGTGGCTCTGCAGTTCCTGCCCTTTTCCAGAAAGGCCCCTCAAGCTGCCTGATGCCACAGGGGAGATATTTCTGCTGCCTTTTGTTGATTATTGCCTTACTCATCTCCACTCCCAGTGCCACATCCAGAGTCAGAAGCAGGTGCTAACTCATGTTGGAGCCTTTCAGAAGAACTGGAGCATCACAGGAAGGCTGGATCTCGTGTCCTTTCCCTCTGGAGTCACTCCAAACCCAAAAGTGGTGGCGTTCACCAAAGGCAGGTGTCAGCTGGTGCTGTAAAAATGATAAACAGCCACTCAGCCCCCTGGGAAGGCAAAGGCAGATCTGACAAGGGATTGTGGTGCTGAGTACTCTGATCCCACAGCTCCTTGCTAGGAGAGTAAATCCCGGGGTGCCTTCAAAGGTTGTCCGTGGGGCCAGAGAGCCCCATTCATGTGAGCAGGCACGTTGAGGGCTCATTAACTCACGGAGAGGAAATCTGTTTGATTTAATAGCTGCTCCCTGAGCGCAGCAACCCAGCAGAGAACACGTTGCCACGGCCAGGACTCGTGGCCTGAGCAGCTGAATGTCCTGGGCTGACAGAGGGACAGAACTGCTGCTCCCCTGTGACCCGCAGCCCAGATTGCCAAAGACACCCCCCTCTCGGCATCCCTCACTCCTGTGCTCAAGTCTTTGCCATTAAAAAGGCATTTTTGCTTTGTTGTTGATTAACCTGTCTTAAATTAATGATACGAAACTGTCATCCCCACTAATGAGCTGCTGGGAAGGATGAGAGCTGCAGAAACCTCTGAAGCGAGACTTGTGTTTTACTTACAGCCTGAAATACATGAAACACATGAAGAAGAGAAGTATTTCTCAGATCAGACTCTGTCACTTTAGATGCATGTTCATGTCTTTGAGTGTTGCCAGTGCCTCCACCACTTCCCAGCACGGCGACGGTGATATTTTCAGGGATGTGCCAAACCATACTGATCATTGGCAATGTTCTGTTTTTCTCTTAACTCAATTTTCCATAAGCATGTGCTCATGGAACAAACAAGTCCAAGAAAATGCCTGTCTCTCAAATCAGAGGAGCACAAACTTGGCCAGACTGGCGGGGAAATGCTTGGCTAAGTCATCTGAGTGGGAGAACTGGTGTGAACCCAAAGGTTTATCCAACACCGTGGATCAGGCAGTTGTCAAGGCTGTTGAGAAGGGTTTGTGCATATAGAAGATTTATTCTCCAGGATTAAGACCAGTGCTATCCAACCCTTCATTCATACTTGAGAAAGCCAAGTGGGATTCAGGAAGCCAAACAACTGCTTTAAAGGCGTCTAAGCTTGCAAAATCTAAGGAGATACTCGCTGCTCAGACAGCACAGCCCAGAGCAATGTCCTGGAGCGCTCTGTGGTCTTTCACCTCTGTCATTTTGCCACTGCTCCGGGGGTGTTCAGGTGGGGTTGTTGGCACAGGTCCGAGCCACACCACAACCGTCCTCACACGTTAGCAGGATCATCTGTCAAGTTCCCATGCCTGGAAATGTTCCTGGTGTTGTCCATGTCCCTAACACAGATGGGGCTGTTAAGACCCACTTTATTCCGAGGACGGCTTTAATCGCTCCCACAACCCCGAAACATCTCTGACTCGGCAAAGAACAAGAGGGACAACACACACGCTTTCTGTGCCCCAGGTTTTGTGGTGGGCACCGGGTGCTCTGCCCATCTCAGCAGGGAGCAAGCCCAGTGCCGGCAGCCCCAGACCATGGGGCCAGGTCTGAGGGATTCCAGGCCAAAATGCCATCAGCAGCCTCAGCAGCAGAGCATCTGGAAGACACAGAAACTGGGAAACGATTCTCTTTCAAACAGAGAAACTGGCAGGCAGAGACTCCGGGGCTGCGAGGCAAAGCTGGCTCTGAGCTCTGCCATCGAGCCCCTGACTCTGATGGCATCAACTTGTCCCTCCCTGGCAGACCTAATGGGCTACACGGGCTTTATCTGCAGGTCAATGGCTCCTGCACAGCCAGCACAAGAGCTCCAGGCTGGGGGCAGTGGGATTTATGGAGCGATGTTCCTGAGTAATGGCACTGTGCGTTTCAAGCCATTTCTCTGCTGAGTGAACCCAACAGGCGCTGCCTCAGCTCCCTCCAGAGCAAACAGGCTCACAAAGCTGCTGATTGAACCAGCACTGGATTAAAATTCCCTGTGAGGATCAGCCGGACAGAGCTCACACACTTGCTGGAGGGGATGGTTTGGGAGGGGAGGTGGAAGAGGCTTTTGGCCCGTGGATGGGAGGGCAGGATTTCCATCTTGCTCGATGGGCGCCCCTCTGAGGAGCACAACAGCCTGGAGACCTTGCTAGAGCCTGGAAAACCTCTGTGTTCTTCTCAGACCCCTCCTGGGCATTTAGAAAAAGTGGTCTGTCCCCTCCTGTCCAGCCCCCAAACGCCTGCATAGTCCTGGAGACCTGTTTTGGACCCTCCGTCCCTGGGGATGGAGGTCAGTGGGGCCAGGCTGTGAGCAGGGCTTGTTCACGGCTGCTCCCTCTGCACAGCCACCTCTGCAGGGACACACGTGTCCTTGCCATGAGCCAGCTGGGGACACTCCTGAAGGCGGGTCAGAGCTCTGGCAGGAGAGCCAGGTGGTGCCAGGGCACCCCAGACCCCCCCATGAGGGGGTTCAGCCCCTCGCCCCCCTCTAGAATCAATTTAAACCTGCAGAGATGCACTCCAGCTACTCCTCAGGCTTCCCAGGGCCATGTGTGCCTGGAACAACCTGCTTCCCTCCACCTACCTACAGAACGAGCCCAGAGCTGCCAGACGACAGACAGGGAACCGCTACTTATTTAATTTGATTTTTCTTTTGCTTCTTTTTTATTTTTTTTTTGGACTCTCAGAAATGTTTTCAATCTGGATTGAGGTTACAACCTGGGTAATGCCTCCCTGCCTAAAAAAAAAAATAAAAAAAAATAAAAGCAAGCTGTTTCCATAACAACCCGACTCTGCTTCATTACCATGGCAATTCTCAGGAGTTATTAAATACTGTGGATGTTTGGTGCAGGTGCTCCAGTACATCTGGTGTCGGGCTCGGGGTGGGATCCTTCTTCCACCCCCCCTCAATCTGTCTGTCTGTCTTGTCATGTTTAACCCTTCCATTGCCCTCAGCCCAGAATCCAGGGCTGGGGAAGGAGGTGGGAATCATCTGGCACTCGGTTTGGGGTTTCCCCCGCTGCAGGGGGGGCTGTACAGCCAGCACTGCTGGGTTTTCCAGGTGGGTCAAGCCACGGGGAGAGGATTTCTCTTCGCAGGCTGCTCAGAACGGGGGAAATGCTCCCACTTGCCTTTGCCTGCTGTTTCCCTGCTGCCTGGCTGGAAATAAGAAATTCCAGCTGGAGCAGAATCACAGCAAGTAGGGACCAGCCCAAGGACAGGGAGATGTGCCTGGAGGAGGATGGTGAAGGTCCAGGACAGGTGGAACTTGGTGGGGGACAAGAAGCAGTTCCCCATCAGCGGGACAACTTGACTGACCACAGAGTCATGGAACCAGAGAATCATTTAGGTTGGAAAAGTCCCCCGAGACCACGTCCTGCCTAAAATCATGGTTGTTTTCAGAGAAGGGATGCAGACCAGATGGACCAGTGACTCAGACCAGTGGGACCAGTCCCACGGGATTGAATTGGTGTTTGTGTTCCACTGCGAGGAGATGCTTTTAGATGAGTCTCAATGGCTGGTCCTCGCTCTGTGTGATGTGATGATCCACCTAAGCATGTCCCTTCCCTCCCTGTCACTCCAGCAGTGTCAGTCATTCTCGTACAGCTCCCCCAGTGACATTCTGCAAGTTACCATGCTACAAGTAATAATTAAAAATAAAAAATATCAAAATAACATCACACCTGCCTCGTTCAAAAAAAAAAACTGCTTTGATTTCCTTGGGAGCCAGTGCCCACCTGTGAGCTTACACTGAAAGAGGAGGTGTGAGATGAAACACCACAGCTCTTTGTGGGGAAGGGCAGCAGAAAGGGCCATTATGATGTGGTTACCCACACCCTGGAGGAACCGCCTCGTGCCCTGGCTGCAGGACTCGTGCCCCTGGGGCAGGGCAGCTGGCTTTTCAGGGGCTGAGAGGGCAGCTCTTCCCCTGAGAGCTGGAGAACATCGTGGTGCCCTCAGTACCTTCCCTTCCACCAGGCATGACCTGCTCCATGGGAACAGGGTGGGCACACGATCAGGGCAGTTAAAACAGCACCGTGGTTTCACAAGAGGGTCTTTAGACCCCAAATCTCTGACCCAAGGGGTTCCCTCACCGTGCCAGCCCTCTGTTGTCTTCTTCTGGTCTCATCTTGCCGTCTCAGTGCCGGCATCAATCCCCCAGAGACCTTCATTTCCCCAATAATTCCTCCTCCCCCTGGGCTAATCAGACTTTTATTGGGAATCTAATGGGGTGGGGACATATGTGCAAGCATCTTAAAGCCCCCGCAAGCAAGACAGGAGCCCAGTAACCCCAGTAACCCCACGGGGACACGTGCTGTGGCATGGAAATGCGGATGGTGCCCACCAGCTGCTTCCTCTGCAGATCCTCTTCTCTCAGTCCACACGACCTGGTGATGCTGCCACATCCCTTCTGTCAGGTGTGAGACACAGCACGACCAGAGGATGGACAAGCCAAGGTAAAGTTGGGCTCTTGCCCCAGAGGGGCCATGTGGAAAGTCTCCCCTCTCCCAGTTGCCTCCTGGGCAACTCTACCTGCCCCAACAGGTGCCCAGCTCTGCTGTCTGGGGTGTTTTCTTGCTCCTCCACCTCAGGTGTCCAGGAGCCTGCTGTGGATGATGTTTCTCTTTACCTCTGGAAGACTCCACGGCACAGAAGGGCTGAGGACCCTCACCCTCCACTCCTGGATGTGCCCTCTAAGGACACTTGGTGGCTCTGTGGGACTGCAGGGGAGGACCCCCAGCACACACAGAGCTGTCAGGGCACTGGCAGAGGTGGGCACAGCTGAGATGCGTGAGCAGCTGCTTCACCCAGGGCTCCAGGGCAGAGGAATGGAGATTTGGATCCTTCCTTTGGCTTAGCAGCTTTTCCTGTGCCTTTCTCTCGTAACTGGCACTGCCAGGTTTCTTCCGTCACCTCTGAATTTTACGTTGCGAGGGGCCATGGCTGGTGGATGGACTGGCAAGAGGGACCAAATGACAAAATGGGGTGGGTGTTTGGTGAGTAAATCTGGGCTGTCCCCCAAAGCTGCAGGTGCACTGGCACCTCTGGGTTACACACACAGGTGCAGCCCCAGTGTTTGCAGGGCTGGGGCATCGGATGTTTTGGGGTTATTCAGGTCTCACCCTCAGCTCTGGGCAGGCTGAGCTCCCACAGTGGGAGTGATTTGCACTCATATGCCAAAAGATCACAGAATCCCAGAGTGGTTTGGGTTGGAAGGGACCTTAAAGATCATTTTGTTCCACCCCCCACCATGGGCAGGGACACCTTCCACTAGTCCAGGGTACTCCAAGCCCAATCCAACCTGGCCTTGGGCACTCACAGGGATGGGGCAGCCACAGCCTCTCTGGGCAAGTTGTGCCAGGAGATCAGTGGCCACAACACCCCTTAGAGAAGCAAGGACTAAAATCCCCTTCCAGGCTGCTGTGTGAGGGGTGGCAGCAGGGCAGGAAACCCTCCGTGCTGAGGAGGCAGCTCAGGTCTGCAGACCCACAACTGCTCACAAAAATCAGAGAATCACAGAAAAAGCAGAGCCCTGCCCGCTGAGCCATTCCACTGGCACCGAAAGGACATTTCAGGGCTTTGAATCCCAAATTCTGCTCGTGCTGCCACGATGTTGTTGTGCTCTCAAGGCTGATCCAGGCAACAGGTCAGTGGGAGCAACCACAACCGGCACTGCACTAGTCCTGCTCCGCATCCTCTGGGAGCCCTGAGGAGGTGCTCAGCAAATATTGATTAATTACAAAACATTCTCTACTCACGTTCCTCCCTCTGGGAAAGGCAGAAAGCTGTTTCTTCTGGATTTACATCCAAATAGCTCGGCTCATCAGCTCCTCCACTATCCAGAACTGCTTTCCCACTATAGAAGTGGACCCAGCAGGAATATTGTTGGTGCAACAAAACACAAATTATTTCCATCTCACACCCACAGCCAGAGCTGTAATTCCATCACAGAACAAAGGTCAGGAGTCCTCCTCCTCTCACATAATTCAGCTTTGACAGCTCATCAGGATCAGAGGAGCTGGAGGTTTTAACTCAAAGGCTTCAATCTTGCTTTGCAAGGGGCACTCAAAGCATCTTTCTGAGTCTCTGCTTCAGCACTGTGCAGGTATTTAATGTGAGCCTGGAATTTGTAGTTCCGGATGAATTTATTTGCTAGTGATAACTGATACTTGCCTGTGAAAAATGATGGTGGTGGTTTCTGCTTTAAAGCAATACCTCTAATTACAGCTCACTTGGAAGGTGAGATGATTCTATCTGGAAGCAGGACTGAAATCCCTCGACTCCGCACACACAAAGAATAAAGACACCACAAAATTCTTTTGAAACAGGTTGGGGTTTTTTTTCCTGAATGGTCACCAGTTTTCCAAAATTACAAAAAGCTCAAGGACTGTAACAACAGAGCACTTGGAAAAAAGGCTGGTGTGTACAAAAAACAAGCATGCTTTTGTTTTGGAGGTGGAGTGGGGTTGGTGTTTATCTGGGTCCTTCTCTTCCCTCAGCGTAGGGTGAAAGAAGAAAGTACGGGTTTATTTACCAAGAGAGCTCAGAAAAAGTAAGGAAGAACATGCTTTCCCTGTTACAAAACCAGCAGGAGGTGCATGCTGGAGGTCCAGAACACGGCGGACTGACACATTTTGGAGCATGCAGACTTTGTTGTACGACCCACCCGGCGCTCCCCTTGCCTTGCCCCTGTCAGAGACGAGCTCTGTGCCCTGCATTTCTCTTCCTCTTTTGTTTTCTTTTTTGCCACGAGTTATTTGCCTTTTATTTTTTTCTTTTCATTTAGCCCTAAGCCCCCAGGTAGCGGTATCCAAGGAAACAGCGGGAAAGAGTCCGGAGCTGCACGTTATCACTGTTTCTGCAAGTTTCATGCACAACTTAAGCCATTTCTGCATGCAACGCGACGCTGGTCGTTTATTGTGCTTCACCCGGCTCTGCGGAGCTTCCCCCGGTCACCACCACAGTTTGTTGACTGGGAAGCACGGGGTGGCTTTCCCATGGACACAGACACATTAAAAGACCCATCCCTCCCATCCCACTCCCCCCCCAGCTGCCCCAAACACATGGAATGTGCATCTCAGCACCAGGTCCAGACAGTTCACTTGCCTACAGGAGCCCGGTGGCCTCAATAAAGTCCCATGATCGCAGCGCCCACATCCTTGGAAGGTCTTCTGTCCTTCACCAGAAAGTTAATCATGCTCTCCGACTTGATGAGCAAGTTGCAACCCAAAAAGAAGATGCCAAACATCACAGTCAAGGAGAGGACGCAGAGGACGGCGATTTGCACCACCCGGGTGATGAAAAGGCTCCTCTCATCGGGCGCCAGCACCGAGGAGCCGCCGTCGGTCGCCAGCACGGCGCTGGTCCCGTTGCAGCAGGCCATGAGCACCCCCAAGCCCTGGGTCCTGTTGGGGTCGGCTCCCTGCTCCAGGAGAGTCTGGTTGAAAAAGGATCCATTCATGGTCTGGGCTGTGATCCCAAGTCCTCGGGAAAGGCAAAAGGAAAGCTGGCTGGCCCCCCTGCCCACCCCTCACAGGTCAGGGCTCGGCAGGCTCCTGGCCACCTCCTGCCTTTCTTCTCCCAGTGCCTGGGATGGAGGGAGAAGTTCCTCAGGGCTGGGAGCAGGTGAGAAGCCAGTCGGTGCAGCCAAGGATGGCTGGCTCCCGGATCCCTCCTGGCACGGCGATAGCACGAGCTCCAAACCAGCAAAAGGAGACAGAGAGAGAGAAGAGGCGAAGGGGGCTCGGGGGCTCGGATGGCAGCCAGAGATCACCCCATGCCCCCTGTCCTGGCCACTGCCCCAAGCTGCCCCCCCTCCCACCACCCCAAAGCAGTGCCACCCGTTCCCGGGGCTCTCCCGTGGGAGGCAGAGCTGGTGTCTGCCGGCTGGGAGCTCCACAAATGCAAGTTCCAAGCTAAAGTCTCCACCGTGTTCAAAGGAAAAACAGCAACCCCCCCCCCCTCCAGCCTCCCCCCCAGGACCACCTTCCTCCCCCTTCCACGCTCACCCTGCTGCCCACCCCTTCCCCACGCTGGGCACCCCCTCTCTGCCCTGCCACGGGTGCCCACAGCCCCCCTCATGCCACCCCCGGGTGGAGGCTGACCCCTGAGACCCTGCAGAGCGGTACCTAACTCATCCCTCCCTCCAGCCCCCCCACCTGCTCCCAAAAGCATCCCACATGGGCCATGCTTCTCCTGGACGGCTGGCAGGTGTCTGCCTCCCCTCCCTGAAGGTTTCTGTGCTCCTCAGGTCAGCGCTGCTGTCGCTGATCCCTGCTTGCTGCTCTGTGCCACCCACTCCTTCTCCGAGCAGCGTGGCCCAATGCTGCCAGCCCACCCCCAGCTCCGCTCGGTGATGCCTGTCCTGTGCCTGCAGAGGAGAGCTGCATCCATGCCCCTCTCTGCACCCTGTTCCTCTGGCTGGGGGTTTCCTCCTCTAGTGTCCCTCTTCTCCCCCCCTCCTGCTCCTTTAGCCCTTTGAAAGGGAGCTCTGCAGTGCTGCACCCCGATCTCGGCCCTGTCCCCACTCTGGTGTCCCTGCAGCCCCCAGGGCTGGAGCATCACAGCCCCTCAGCCCCACCGAGGCAATCCCAGGGGAAGTTCCATCACCCTCCGCTCTCTGTGTCTCCATGAACTCCCAAAGTGACCCCACAAGTCAGGGTGCCCAGCCACGCCTGGCTCAGTCCTGATCGTGTTCACCCCGGGGCTGTGCCCGTGGCACTGCCACGTCCCGGCTTTGCCCGCTGGTGTTTGCCTGGAATCACCTCTGGATGGCACAGAGCAGCAGATCACCCCCAAAGCACAACACGAGGACCTTGTCCTGGTTTATCCATGTGCATCTTGGCTCGCTTCCCCCGCCCAGCCCCCGAGGGGATTTTAATAAACCCAAAATGAGGATGGATGGATGGATGGATGGATGGATGGATGGATGGATGGATGGATGGATGGATGGATGGATGGATGGATGGATGGATGGATGGATGGATGGATGGATGGATGGATGGATGGATGAATTGCAGCCAAAGGCAGGAGCCTGCGCTGGCAGAGGGTGGGCACAGTTTGGTAGGGACAGCGTCACCTGATCTTCCTTTTGGGCAGATCTTCCTTTCGTGTCCTTGCTCTCTGCTGTGATTTCAGGGGCTCAGAACTGTTCGGTTTGGGGTTTACTTGTTGCATTTCCCTCCTTGTTCTGCACTTGGCTCTGCGAGGGCAGTTTGCAGCAGAAGCGCTTGGAGGAAGGAGATGAAAGCCCTGAACCAGAGAGCTTCTGCTTGTGCTTAACCTGAGAGCAAGGGAAAATCTCCAGGGGAAACCAGAGCATCCCCAGTGCCCCGGCCGCGGTGGGAGCTCCTCTCCCTGCTCGCTCCCAGACTGAAGGAGTTTCTGCTCCCTCTGGTGGCTCCAGCTCCAGCCTCTCCTCTCCCAGCACATCCCAGCACGGGGTCGGGCTGCACACACACTCCTGGTCACAGCCCGTGCTGATGGGGCTCCCAGGGCTCTCCAACACTCCCCTGCCTGCTCCTGCCTTCATCCCACGGCAGACCCCAAAATCCAGAGCATCTCACTGCCTGTTATGCTGTGCCTGGACGTAACACCATTGAATCCTGGAATGGTTTGAGTTGGAAGGATCTTACAGATCATCCAGTTACAAGCCCCCTGCCACGGGCAGGGACACCTTCCACTAGCCCAGGTTGCTCCAAGCCCCATCCAACCAGGCCTTGGACACTTCCAGGGATGGGACATCCACATCCCAGCAATGTTTCCAAGCAGCACCTTCATGCAGTTGGCAGGGAAATTCCACCCAAACATGGATTGAGTTCATGCCATCCTTGTCCTCGGGCATGACCAGCCCAGGAAGGTGCAGGCAGGTCAAATACTTCATTTTATTATTTTTCCCTTCTTCTTCAGAGTTTTTGCACCAGGCTGGGAGTATCACAGCCCACGCTGGGCAGGGAGTTCCAGGACTCATGGAACTGCAGGTCCCTTGGGATTGCCAGTTTGGGCAATCAGATGCTGGGCAGGATGAGTCCCTGGTGAAGAGAGCCTGGGAGATGGATGGTGGGTCGGGTCTGGGGCTCTGCAGAGTCCCACAGCTCTTTCTAGAAACTTCAGATGAATTAATCATCCGTCCCATGAAGCACTCGGACATGGTGACAGGGTGACACAGTGCAGCACATGGGGACAGGCAGCCAAGTGGGCAGAAAGCCCCAAATGATGGGAAAGGTCACACAGGCAGCATGTCCAGGCAGGAAAAGAAGGAATTTGGATACCCTAAAACTGGCTAATGGGGTCTGCAGTGTGACCTGAAGCAGGGCAAGACTAAAGGCACCCAAAAGCAGGTTTGGGGGTTCTATTGATGTCTCAGCCAAGGTACAGCCCTTTTTGATACTGCATGAGGGTCAAGGGACTTCTAGTCCCATTAATAAGCTCTGGGGACAATGATCCCAGGCATTTCTGTCCTGGATCATATTGACCCTGTCCCTAACCCCTGTCAGCAGGTGGGAGAGAGTCTCCCAGGGCTCCAGGGAAATAGTCCTTCCCTCCCTTTTCCCCTCCAGTCTGTGTTTGGAGTTTCCCTGTCTCTGACCTTGGTATCGCAGGGAAACAAGATAAAACCCCTTTGGGGGCACCCACAGTCAGCTCCATCATTTCAGTGGGATCACAATCCCTGTACAGATCCTACTCCCTCTACTTGCTCAGCACAGGAGCAATTCCTGAGGATACAGAGGGAGAAAAACAATCCAAGCAAGACCAAAATCAGGTCCAAATTATCTGGCCCCAATCTGAACCGATGTGCAGGTTTATACTCAAACTTCTGGTTCCACCAAGGTCCAGTTTCGGGCTGGGTCCCCCTCTGCTCCCAGCTGGGATATTCCCATTTGCCCTTCTCTGAGCTGAGACCCCACACTTTGGTATCAATGTGTATTGGCTCCATTTCTCCTTAAATCCTCGAACTCGGGCAGCTCAGCCGGGCTTTAGAACCAGCAAGAGTTAACAAAAGGAAGGAGCGCGCAAGGTTTAGCAAGGAATTAAAGGCAGGCGGAAGAGCCTATGGGAAAGAGCCTGTTCCCAGCCCCGGGGCTGCAGGTCAGCAGAGCCGAGGGCTCGCTGCCAGGCTTTCTTAGGTCCTTGTCTGAGCTGGGAGAGCCAGAAGAGCATGAGGAGCTGCCGGCAGAGCGGGCGGGGGCACTCCTGACTGCGGAGTGACGAGCCAGCGCAGTTTCCTCCCGCTCGCCCTGTGCGTGTCATCCACCCCGACCCATGATTCATCTCCTGGGCTGCTCAAAACCTCCAGGGCTGCTCCCCATCGCTCTCAGTGGGGCTGCTGCGGGCTGGTCCACGCAGCCCCCCGCGCCCGGGGCTCGCAGGACGACATGGGACAGCTGAGCGCCTTGCTCGGGATCGTCTCGCTCTGCGCTGCGGGCGCCTGGGGTAGGTTGGTTGTGTCACCGCTGTCGCTTCTCAGGGCCAGGTCACCTCGAGAAGATGTTGCCTGTTATTTCTACAAAGCCCAGGGCTTTCTGCCTTCCCAGGGTCTGTGGGTTTTTTGGGGGGAAATCAGCCCGGAGTGAAGCGCGTTCTTACATAGGAGGCTGCGTTCAAGCTGGCTGGGTCGGGGCCGGGAGGTTCTCAAGGATGTTGTAGGGTCGCGACATGGTTTATGTCCCCATGGTGGGGTATTTTCGCTGGGTGCGGTGGGTTTGTATTCCTCTACCTATGTTGTGTTTGGCTCTGGGCACTGGTTTGTAATGGAAGGACTGGGGCGTGACTTGGGCTCCGTCCTTCGTAAACAGAAAATTCCCTGGGAGACCTCACAGGGCAGGTAATTCCTGTGCCTGGGGCATTTTAAGGACATGTTTTTTCTCATATTATTTTGTCGCTTTTCTTTAAAAACTCTTCATTTCTGGCATCAGTTGATTTCAGGACAAATGGAGTTTGTATTTTAAAAACGTTCCCCACTGTCTGAAGTGCAGAGGAGCCTGGAAAAGCATTGTCTCCTCCCCAGGTGTGTTCCTGGGGCTCAAAGTAAAACCTGCAACTGCAAAATGGTGATTTATAAATCGGTCCCATTGTTTTTGAGGCCAGACTCGGGGGGGTTTGGGGCAACATCGTTCTGTCTAAAGAATTCCAGACTTTGGTGAATTCCCAGGAACAGCCTGAGGCTCCAATCTGCTGCCGGGTAGAGCTGTCAGCAGTGCAGGACAACCCTCGGAAGAGTTTGAGTTTGTAGAGCCGCAGTTTGGGGTTGTGCACGTGATTTCTCTGGTTCCTGCGTTGAGCTGAGCTCGGTTTGGGGCATCCCAATCCCATTCCCAGCAAGATGCTGGCAGGAAGGGAGAGGTCCAGAGAGGAGAACCACCCTCAGAATGGCAGGGTGGGGATCAGCCATAAAAGCCCAGATCCTTATCACTGAGTCAAGCAGAAAGACCAGAAAGGATGGAAGTGCGGTTTGTACCTCTATCAAAGTTCTTTGAAATGTTTTTATCAGGCGATCACATTCTTGCTCAAATTGGCAGAGGGGGAGAAACAAAGCGTGTGGCTGCTCATGCAGCACTCAGAGGTTACTCCAAGTGCGGATTGCCCTGAGTAATTTTCTCCAGCCAAGGCAGGGTGATGCTGAGCCACAGATGTCTGGGGTGTTCCAAATGCACCAGCTTCCCTGGAAGTGTTCAATCCCAAATTGGACAGTGCTTGGAGCAACCTGGTCTACTGGAAGTTGTCCCTGCCCATGGCAGGGGGTTTGGAACTGGATGATCTTTAAGGTCCCTTCAACCCAAACCACCCTGTGATTCTGTGCTTTCACCTTCCCCAGGGCCAAGTAGGTGATTCCCACCATCCTGCCCAGTTTGTCTCCCATTTTCCTGGACTTCAGGATTGGGGTTTTTTTTAAAGTCAGAGTCTCTGGGATCACCTCGCTGTGTGAGAGCAGCCGCCTTCGTAGTCAAAAAATGCAGCTTTTGTGCTTGGGTTTATTAGTTTTTATGGCTGGAAAAATAAGCTGCAAAGATGAAAAAAATGAAAAAAAGGTAACTAAAAAACACAGAATTCGTTAGTTTAAGCTGTTCCGGGGCTGTGTTAACCTGCTCACAGCCAGGCAGTGTCTGCCCCAAAATCCCTGCTCTCACAAAACCCTCCTGCCACTGCATCCCTGCATCCAGCCATGCAACCAGTGGCGGGAATGCCAAAATAAGGACATTTTTCCATGGTGAGGGGGATCGCAGTAGGATCAGCCTCATGTTTGGAGGGTTGTGACTGCCCCAGGCAGGGCTAAGCCACCACAGCCATGAACCAGCAGCTGGACACGGTAGGGACAAGAGAGTGGAAATGCACAGAAACCCCTGGTATGGGGCAGGCAGGCACCTGGCACCCTCCCCACCCCTGAACGAGGGGCCACAGTCCTGGTCCAAGTACCAGGGCTCCCCAGAGACTGCAGATTTGGAAGCTGTTCCCATGCCCAGCCATGTGGCCCTGGTGTTGGCAGCTCTGAGTGTTTAATCCCAAGAACCTCGAGCTGCCAGGGCATCCTGTCCCCGAGGGCTGCCCAGGTAATGCCTCCCTGGTGCCCCAGGGATACCCAGGTATTGCCTCCCTTCTGCCCTGAGGGGTACCCGGGTAATGCCTCCCTGCTGCCCTAAGGTGTGCCCAGGTAACACCTCCTTCCTGCCCTGAGAGATACCCAGGTAATGCCTCCCTGCTGCCCTGAGGGCTGTTCGGGTAATGCCTCCCTGCTGCCCCAGAAATGCCCGGGTAATGCCTCCCTGCTGCCCCGAGGGCTGAGCTGCTGCCAGGCATGGAGCTGGCTCCCAGCTGGCTGCCAGCTGCACAGCACAGCACAAATCCATGGCACGAGCCCCGGCTGGAGCCAGCGGCACTTGGCAGGGCAGGAGGGATTTCACTGGGACACAGCAGGAGCCAGTGGGAGAGGTGGGAGGTGCTGGCGTTGCTGCTGCTGTTGGAGAGCCCTTTGCCGTCGCCCTGCCCTGCCCTGTCCATGCCAGGATCGATATCGCTGCTGGCACACTGGCACGGTGTAGGGAGCACCTGGGACCGACCTGTCACCCTTTGGGCAATGCTAGATCAGTCCCATCCCCACATAGAGCGGGTGTTTCAGGGAATGCTGAGAGCTCTGGGCGTGGGTGCCACCCCAAATCTGGTGCTGAGCCACGCAGGTGGGTTCAGCCTTTAGATTAGTGCCCTGTGTGTGGCAAAGGTCCAATGGGGCACATCGTGGGGAATGTCCCCAAGCGGCCGCTGGCCTTGGGGACAGCACCCTCACGCAGACACACGTGCACACACACACACACGTGTGCACACTCACCCCCCCAGCCCGTGTGCCCCCTGGGCAGGAGCTCAGGGTGCCGTTGTTGTGGTTCTGCCCAAAGACCCGACAACATCATTTCACCGTTTCCTCCTCGCGTTGCGTTTCCTGTGCGGTTGTGGAAAACACCTCTGGGGACAGCCCAGGGCAAAGGGGAGACCCCTGCCCGCATCCCCCCAGCTGCCAGGGCTGCGGTGCCCCCCAGCCAAGCTGGCACGTGGCTGTGGTTTGCTCTGCCCAGGGAATCCTAAAACTGCCGAGACGTTTGTGCCCGGGAGGGAGGAAGAGCCGAGGGTGACACGCGTGTCCCCAGCACTTGTCACGTCAGCCACTGGAACCGCAGAGCCGCCCAGCCCCGTCTGTGCCTCTTCCTCACCCAGAGCACTTTGGGGCCCTTCAGGGCCCCCCGCTATGGACTCACTGGCCTCTGACCTTCAGCAGTGGTGCCAGCCTGTGTGTCCCAGAGTCCCCATGGCCACTTTTCCTGGCAGAGCCCAGCCTTTGCCTGGCACACCGGTGCAAACCACCACCAGCACATTTCGGGACTCAATGCCCTTTCCCTCCCCTCCTTTCCCTGGCTTTGAACCCGAGCCAAGCCCAGCCACTGAGTTTAGTGTCTGCACAAGGTGGCACTGACCACCCTGGGTCAGGGCAGTGGGAAGAGCCAGCTGATCCCTGGCAGCACTGTGGGTACCACTCTGTGCCCCTGGGAATTCACCTGTCCCCTCTCCTGCTGCCCCAACATGTCTGCAGGGGGACACAAGTGCCAGCAGTGGGGGCTTCACTCCAACACCCGTGCGATGCTGCAGGAATGGGGGGGCCTTTAAGGAGCTGGCACCGGGGAAAAAGACTCTCAGGCCTGGGCAGGATGAAGCCCAGCTGGTACCAGGGTATAAAAGGGGCAAGGAGGCAGCATGGAGGGTTTGGGGCTGGCAGAGGGGGTAGAGCAGGGCCCTGGTGGGGGCTGTGGCTGCGCAGGGAGCAGGTGGCTGAGCAGTGACCCTTCAGCACAGGTGTGAGTTGCAGTTCTGCAATTTGACCGCTCTGCTTTGCTGTTTCAGGGGGAAACATCTGCACCACCCGTGGGGTGAACTCCTGCAAGCAGTGCCTGGCTGTGAGCCCGCTCTGTGCTTGGTGCTCTGCTGAGGTAAGAGCTGGGGGGCTCAGCAGGGCTGAAGCTCATCCCTGAGCAGCCCAGGGGATGTGCAGGAAGGGACGAGCCTTTGGGCTCTGGGATGAGTCTGTATTATAGCCACGAGCTCCCTTTCCACCTGTTCCCGTCGTATCCAAACACATTCCTTGGCGGTCCCTGGCTCAGACCTGCACATCACAGGGCACTGCTCCTGCCCTGCTCCCAAAATCTGCCCTCTGTCTGGGTGTGCTGGTGGGAGCCACACTGAGCTGGCTGGGAAATGGTGCTGTTTCCACTGGGAAATCACTTCGTCTTTCAAATAATGCACATTTAAAATCTTAGTTTCTTTTTGGTTTGCTTCTTGAAAACCTGTTGTAAAGCTCTGGCTGAAGGAGCTTAATTGCTAGAAGGGCCGGAAAGGGAAAGGGGACTGGAAGGAGGAATTGAAAATACTGATTAGAAGTCGGGAGTTGGGTTTAAAAGCTTTTCTTCATTGAAATTAAGGAGGGAAGAGGGCAAGGTTCCTGTTTTTGGTTACTGGGCTAAAGAGGATATGAGAGCTAAGCTGCCAGGCTCTCACCTACCCAAACAGGGTGATTTGAGAGCCTGGCAGCTGTGCCACGATCCCCTCCAAAAATGCTGCCCCGAGGGTTAATCCATTGGGTAAGAGGAGGGAGTTTCCCAAGGGGAGGGAAGAGCCAGCCCCAGGGCAGAGCCAAGGGAGGTGAGGCTGAGAGGTGATGAAAGCTCCGGGGCATCCAGCCGGGAGTAGATCCCCCTCTGGCAAGGCTTCCCTTGCTTTCTGCTTCCTCCAGCTGAGGCCGTGCCGGTCACCAGGACTGGGCAGGGACCTGGGAAAAAGTGATCCAAGCTGGAAAAGGCTGTTGGATCGTGCCTGTATGGCCGGATGCTTTGGGGTCAGCGCGTATCCGGAGAGGATGCCTCTGCTTGCTGTGCCCATCAGATAGGGCTGGATCTCGGGTGTGTGGTGTGAATAAAGATGTTTATGCCCCTCTTATCTCCCACAAGGAGTGTCTGAAATGTGCAGGGTGATAAAGGGGGCCTGGCTTCCCTCTGGATCCCCTCTCCGAGGGGCAGTGCTGGCTGGGCTCCCTCCTTCCCCGCTGCTGAACTGGGCTGCACTGGTGTCTTGACGCTGCAGCGGGGGCTGTGATGAGGTTTGGGTTTGGGTTTTTTTTTTCCTCCAGATCAGCAAAGGTTTCCAAAAAAGGAAATATTTCCAGTGCTGCTCCGAGCAGCTCGTGGCCAGACGTGAGAGCAGCGAGGGAGCCGTCCCGCTGCCAGAGCCAGCCCCCGGGAGCACGGCTCTGCTCAGCAGCTCTGCCCCAACATCTGGACCGCATTGTCCTAATTTAGCAAATGAGGTTTTTTTTCTGTGGGTTTGTTTAATTTCCCTGGGGTGGGGGAGGTCTCTGATATTGCACACCCCCCCTCTTTTTTTTAAAAGGGACAGTGCCCTTATTTGTGCTCCTGCTCCCACTGCAGCCCTTTCCCACTCCCTGCCTTCCCAAGGAGCCTGGGGTGATGAGTTATCCCTGCTCCATCTTGGCGTTGGATGGGAGAAGCATTTCATTGTGGTTTCTTGTAATCACTGACCCCCCTGAGTGCTGATGCAGAGGAGAGTTGAGTTTTATTTATTTTTTGGAAACCTTGACCACTCTTACCAACAAATAGATGTTCTCATCCACTGGCTTTTCCTTTTGGAAAGAGCCAGCTAAGCTGTAATGCTGAGACGTGGCTCTAAAATCCCTTTGGAGATTATTGTGCCAGATCTTCCAGCATCTCACCCACCCAAAATGTCACCCATTCTGGCTCCCTGAGAGGAAAGGTGGAGGCAAGGCTGGACCAGGGCTGGATTTCAGAGAAGATTTAAGCTTAATTTGTGGAGCTTTCAGCCCTCCCAGGAGCTCTCCTGCAGACAAGCTGATGCTGCATGTGGTTGTCTCAGAGATGAAAAGGGAGATGCCCTGGGGAATGTGTGAATTTCCACAGCCTCCCACCCTGGGAATTCAGGGATGGGGCTGGCTCTGGCAGTGCCCTCCCTGACCCTGCCTTCACTTAATGGCTCTGATGGGTTTATTGGGATAAAACCACCCTGCAAGGGATGTGAGGAGATGCTGAGTTGACACCTCCCCTCCTGCAGTGGGACAGAGGGCAGGGGGAGCTGAGGGGCATCTCTGGGAAGGGCTGTGGGATGGCTGGGATAGAGGGGTGGGCACACATGCCCCCACACCTCTGCCACATGGAGCCGATGCCATCAGGGAAGGTGCATTTGTCACAGATGAAGTCCCTGCACTGTGAGTTTGTCACCAGCAAACCTGGGCTGCCTCCAGGTCACTCCAAGCCAGGACTGTGATCAAGGTGCTAAGTCAGCAAGGTGGCAGAGACTGGGGTCGAAAATAGGCTGGGCGTTGCCAGGGCCCTGCAGGCAAATGCCCCTTGGATGGCACAGGAATGTTTTCTTTCACCTTTTGCAGTAGTTTCTTTGCTGCGGAGGCCCCTGAGTCAATCAGAGTATTTAGGGCTCCAGGGAAAAGGGAAGGATACAACCCCGGGGTTAAGCAGCTTCTCCCTGGGAATCCCACAGCAGGAATGATGCTGCTAATCCCATAAGGTGCCAGGTGGCCCTTGAGGTCCTGGGAGCTCCCCAGGTATCACCCAGCACCCTGGTTAAAACCCACCTGCCCAGCCTGCTTTTCACCCACCTATTTTTCCAGTGATTTCCCTTCCTTGGACAGGAATGTACGTGATGACTGATGGGATCTGGAGCGAACCAGCCACCCCTCACCCGTGGGGTGAGCCTGGGGGGTGAGGGTGTGCAAAGGAGCTAACTGGGAGGGATGACTTCGGTGGGATGGGAGGAACACGCCTGCTCATGTGGTTTTTGGCTATCCCTGTTTGCGGAGGGCTGTGGAACTGGGAGGGATGACTTCGGTGGGATGGGTTTTGCTACTCGTTTGCAAATTCATCCCTGGGTTCAAGCAATCTGAACCCAGGGCAGATGAGACCCCAGGTGGGAACCTCTCCAGCACTGGGATCCAGCATGCCAGGAGCAGGGAGGCAGCTGGACCAGCCCCACCAGGACTTGTGCCACCTCCCCTTGCTGCAGGGAGACGCTGTGCTGGTCCTCTGCTGTAGAGCTGCAATGTAGAAAGATTTGGGCTGTGGAAGGGAGACAGAGAAGCTCTTTGGAGGGGAGGGTGGTTGCTGCCTGAGCGGGAATGTGTGACAGCAGATCCTGGCAGTGTTGGGTGGAGAGAAATTCTTCCCATATTTGTCTCCATGAGAAACTGAAGGGACGTGAACCCTTCTGACTGTGTTGTGATAAGGGCAAGGAGCCGGGAGCTTTCTAGGAAAGGAGGGACTGGGCTGGAGCCCACGGTGACTCCACACTTTGTTCTTCCTGCCCCTGACGGGCTCCTGACGGCTTCTCCCGCAGCCCCAGTGCCTTTTCACTCTGTGTCTCCTTTTTTGGTGCTCCTTTCCCGGCCGGCTCCATCCGGCAGGAAGCCGGAGAGCTGGAGATAAGCCCACTGGAGAGGAACTGAACACTGAACTCTGTGCAATGGGCTCACCCCCAGCGGGCCCATTCCTTGCTCACAGCGGGGTTTCTAAGGGCACGTGTGGAGAAGATGGGGGGAGAAGGTGATTTGCCTTTTGCCAAAGTAGCAAGTCGTTTCCAAAATCACAGCCTGCCACGTTCGCATCCCACCACACCCTGCTCTAGCTGTCCCGCAAAGACAGGCTTTCCCTTTAGCTCTGCCAAAACCCAAACCTGAGGCTCTCGAGCTGCCAGGAGGCAGGAGGGGGTTGGCAGGGCTGTGTTACCCATCGCTCCTTGGCAGGGGTTGCTGAGCTCCTGCTCTGAATCCCAGCAGGATGTGCTGATCCTGAATCCCAGCAGGACGTGTTGATCCCAAATCCACTCTGTCTGCAACCTCCCTGGAGCACAGACAGTGCGCCCCAAAACCCATTGGTCCCGGTCTGGTGTTGGGTGTGAGAAAGCAGGGGCTCTCCAGGGAAAAGGGGGAGGGGGTTTCCTTCTCCCAGCACATTCCTGGGGGGATCTAGCTCCTGACCACGTCCCTCTCCCCCAGGTCTGGGCGCAGTCGTCCCCTCGCTGTGACCTTCGTGCCAACCTGCTGCACAATGGCTGCGGGCAGGAGCACATCGAGTCCCCCAGCAGCAGTGTCACCATCCTGGAGAACAGGCCCCTCAGCAACAAGGGCTCTGGAGGGGCCACCACCACCCAGCTGAGCCCCCAGAGAATACGGCTGAACCTACGGCCAGGTAAGAGCCCCTAGAGTGCTGCAGGAAGGGGGGATGAGGTGGGAACACCCCAAAGGGCTCCGGCACTGAGTGAACCTTCACTCTGCCTCGCTGGCCAAGGTGGGGGCTGCACTGAACCCTCCAGACCATCCCCGGTGGGCAGCCTGCCAGCTGGTTGCTGTGTCCAGCCTCTTGCCTCAGTCCTGATGTACCCAAGGGGCAGGAGTGGATGTGACTTCGATGACACACGGGTTATTTTATAAAGCAGTTTGGTCCTGAGGCGCTCGGGATTCCTGGGTGGAAGTCAGCTCGGTGTCTAATGAGCCGTGGAGCAGCTGGCAGGGCTGGGCTGCCAACAGGTCCTGTAATTTCCCTGGCTCCCTTCAGCGGGGCAGGCTGGAGCCAATTAACTGCTCTGGGCCTCTGCCAGCATCCAGGAGTTTCAAGGATGCGGGGCAGGAGGCAAAACTAACGGGAGTCACTTGCCCGAGGCCACAAAACCGGTTTGGGGAACGTGGAGCCATCCTGATCTGCCCCAGACAGCCCCCCATGGGTGACTCTTCCAGTCTCAGCAGGAAGAATTTTGGTTCCTTGTGCTCTGGGGTGAGGTATCAGTGGCTGATAGCACATGGCACATCCCTGGGCCTGGCCAGGAGGAGTCCTGACCCATGTGAAGGACAGAAGTGTCCCCACACAATGAGGACATGGAGCTGCTAAGTGGCCTTTGTTCTATTTAGGTCTAAAGGCATTTGGCAGGAGAGGGGTGGGTGTGTTGCTCTGGAGAGGAGCAAAGTGCTGTAAATCCCACCTCGATACCATCTCTGCCCAACCAAGAGAGGGGTTTGGCATGAGTCATCTGCCTTGACTGGTGAACCGAGACCAGATCATGAAGGATACAAGCAGGACAAGTCACAGCTCATGTCCCACTAGCTCAGAGTCCTCATGGTTTCAGCTCAGTGAGGAGAAACAGCTGCTTTCTGAGCACAAAGATGGGACTCCTGGCTCTGTGGTGGGGTCCCAGCACAGCTGGAGAGGGGATGGAGCTCTTTGGGCTCTCATGGATTTTGAAACTTCCTCCTTCCTGAAAGAACGTGACATGCAGCTTTAGATGGAAATGTGAAAACAGTAACAATTTAAGCTCAATTAAAGCTTTTTCCCTCAACATCTGAGGTGTTCTGACAAGGCTGCAGCTGTGCCCTGGCTTAGGTTTCAAAGAAGCCGTTTCAAAGACCAGAAGAAAGAATCTTTGTCTCTTAAAAAGGCAGAAAGAAAAGGTCAACTCAAAGCAATTTCAGCTTTTTTTTTTTCTTTAAAAAAAAAAAAAGTGCAAAAGTTGTCAAAACTGGCCTGATCCCCAGAAGGTTCTGTCTGAGGAAGGTTCAGTTTCAATGGAAAATGATTCACCCAAAATTTCCCAGTAGGGATTGGGAGGAGTCAAGGGAAGAGAGAGGGATGGAGAAGCCTTGGGAGATGCTCGGTGTCCATGGGAGCTCAGAGAAGTTCAAAGCACAGACCCCTGTAAGACCTGCTGCCCACACACTGTGTGTTCTACTCGCTCCATCCACGTGCTTGTCCAGGACATCCTGGGGAGTCAGATCTGCTCACAACCTGGTCCTGAGAGGTTTGGAGAACAGGAGCCATTGGCCACATCTGCCATAGAACCATAGAATGGTTTGTGTTGGAAGGGACCTTAAAGCTCATCCAGTGCCACCCCCTGCCATGGGCAGGGACACCTTCCACCAGCCCAGGGCGCTCCAAGCCCCGTCCAACCTGGCCTTGGTCACTTCCAAGGGGTGCACAGCACATCTTCTGTGCAAGCACCTGACTCAGGGCTTTGCCCCTCTGTGTCAGTTTAAGGGTGATGTTCTCCCCCCAGCAGCTTCTAACCATCCCCTTGAGCTCCTGCTGACCCCATAGCTTGACTTTCTCCCTAATCCTGTGGTGAGCCCCACTGCTCCTCCTGGGAGAGGAGCTCTTATTCTGTTGCCCTGTCACTTTGCAGATGACTCCCAGGTCTTCCGTGTCCAAGTGCGTCAAGTGGAAGACTACCCCGTGGACATCTACTACCTGATGGACCTGTCCAACTCCATGAAGGACGATCTGAGGAACATCCAGAACCTGGGCACAAAGTTGGCCAGCGAGATGCGCAAACTCACCAGCAACCTCCGCATCGGCTTTGGGGCCTTTGTGGACAAGCCCATTTCCCCCTACATGTACATCTCTCCTCCAGAAGCCGTGGAGAACCCTTGCTATGAGTAAGTTCCAAGCTGAGGGAGACCTGTAAGGGCTAGAAGTTGATGGGGCATCACTGGAGTGTGGCTAGAAATCCATACTGGTGGATCTCAGCAGGGAGACGGGTGCCTGATCCTGGACAGGGTTTAGACCTTGCTGCAGTGCATGTTCTGCTGGCACAGGGAGGAGGAGCAGGTCTAGACCAGAAGTATCATTGTCACCAGCAAGTTCTTAAGGGAACAATTTTACACCATTTTTTTGGAGAAATGTCATGGCTCGAAGAAATTGACTGCTAAAAATCCCAGCAGGACCAAGGCTGGGAGTTGACTTGAGCCCAGCACCTCTAGAACACGTGGTTGATTTTTTTAAAAGGTCCTTCACCAACCCGTGGCTGTGGTTGGGTCCCTCCACCACATCCTGGGCAGGACCATGGGACATGGGGCGGCTGCAGGGCAGGGGTGGGAGCTGGAAGAGCCCTGTGATCCTCTGACTGTCCTGCTCCCCCAGGATCGGTGAGACCTGCCTGCCCATGTTTGGCTACAAGCACGTGCTGTCGCTCACGGACGAGGTGACGCGCTTCAATGAGGAGGTGCGGAAGCAGAGCGTCTCACGGAACCGCGACGCGCCCGAGGGCGGCTTCGATGCCATCATCCAGGCCACCGTGTGTGATGTAAGGGCCACAAAGTCCTGCCTGGGGCTGAGGTCACCAGGGCACTGGGCATCAGGCTGGGCTGGGTGGATGGGCAGGGACCACCGAAACCCACCAGGACAGGATGATAAGCGTTGTTGAGTTGGCTCTGGAGAGGGTGGACATTCAGCCAGGACATTTCTAGCCCAGTAGCCAAGGCAAGGGAAGAGCAGGACCTTCGGTGGTCCTGGCAGGAGAGAGGAGCAGAGAACGTGCTTGGGAATGGATGATAATCCCATGTCAGCCCTGCAGGGACCAGCCCAAAAGGGACAATGTCTCCTGTGCCTGCACCTTGATCTTGCTGGAGGGGTTGTATACCGTAGTCATTAAACACCTTGATTAACACTAGCAAATTAACCACAGAATCAGAGAACATCCTGAGTTGGGAGGGACCCACAAGAACCATCCAGTCCAACCCCTGGCCCTGCACAGACACCCCAACAATCCCACCCTGTGCCCCAGAGCGTTGTCCAAACCCTCCTGGAGCTCTGGCAGCCTTGGGGCCGTGCCCACTGCCCTGGGGAGCCTGGGCAGTGCCCACCACCCTCTGGGGGAAGAGCCTTTCCCTGAGATCCCACCTGACCCTGCCCTGGCACAGCCCCAGCCCTTTCCTGGGTGCTGTCCCTGTCACACAGAGCAGAGATCAGTACCTGCCCCTCCCAAGGAAGTTGTCCCTGCAATGTGGTCTCCCCTCAGTCTCCTCTTCTCCTGCTGAACACACCAAGGGCCCTCAGTGTCCTTACACACTGCCCCTCCAGACCCTTCCCCATCTTCATTGCCCTCCTTTGGACACCCTCTAAGAGCTTGATATCTTTCTTATTAAAGCCCATCTTCCACCTGTACCAGCAGCCCATGCCCCACTGGCAGCCCCCACAGTCCCACAGCACTGCCCTGGGCGAGCGATCCCCTCGGTTCCCTCTGCTGTTGGTTGGTCCCTTTGGCCAAGCCATGACTTGGGGGGCACAAGAGCAGCAGTGGGGTGCTGGCACGGGGGGCTGCCCTCAGCAGAGGCTGCCACAGGACTGGGAGCTGCCTTTCACCGCAGGAGAAGATCGGCTGGAGGAATGATGCTTCCCACCTGCTCGTCTTCACCACGGACGCCAAGACCCACATTGCCCTGGACGGGCGGCTGGCCGGGATCGTGCAACCCAACGATGCCCAGTGCCACATTGACAAGGATAATTTCTACTCTGCCACCACCACACTGGTAAATCCTGACCCGGGCGTGGGGTTGTGGCGCCCAGAGCTCCTGTTGAGCCCCCGTGGGATGGGGAAGGTGGTCTAGCTGTGGTTGGAGAGCGTGATGGGGAGCAGGGTGGTGCAGGTACACGTTCCTAGGTTGTAGCCTCTCCTCTTCCCCAGGACTATCCCTCTCTGGGCCTGATGACTGAGAAACTCTCGCAGAAGAACATCAACTTGATCTTTGCTGTGACGGACACAGTTGTTGGCCTCTACCAGGTACCATCTGCTGTGCAAAGCCACCTTTTGGGGGGTTGGTGTGTCCCCAAGAGCCAGCCATGGGTGTCTGGAGACAGCTTGGTGGTCTCCTGTCCTACCAAAGCTCCCTGGGAAGGTCCTGTATGCCTGGATCAGGTTTGACCCAGACATGGCACATTCACCCATCAGAAGCAGACCCTGTTTATGATATTCCTCCAGAACTACAGTGAGCTGATCCCAGGCACAACGGTGGGCACCTTGTCCAGAGACTCCAGCAACGTCCTGCAGCTCATCGTGGACTCCTACGGGGTGAGTGTGTGATGTGATGGCCCCACAACAGCTCTCTCCCTCCCAAAATAGCCACTGCTTCACTCTGCAAACAGCCCACACAGATTTGGCCGCTCCCCCAGCCCAGAGCATCCTCCCCGGAGCAGCTGTGAGCATCTGCCTCCACCCAAAGTGTGCAGGCACCCCTGGGAGGGGAGATCACTGTGTTCACTGCCTGCCCCTTCCCATCCTCAAAGGCATGGGAGGAATGACGGAGGGAATGATGTAGCCGAGTCTTGAGAAAGACTTGGAGCACTTGACTCCTTTCCTGCGTGCGTGGGAGCATCGCTGTGGGGCCTGGGGGGACCCTCCCTGGGAGTGAGCCCTCCCCAGTGCTGTGTCTTCATCCCTCCTCTCTCCTCCCCTAGAAAATCCGCTCCAAGGTGGAGCTGGAGGTGCGGGACCTCCCCGAAGAGCTGTCCTTGGCCTTCAACGCCACCTGCCTCAACGACGAGGTCATCCCTGGGCTCAAGTCCTGCGTGGGACTCAAGATCGGGGACACGGTGAGGATCCTGGTCATGGGCTTGGCTGTTCTCCCCCCCTACAGAGCAGCACTGCCAGACTGTCCGGTGCCCTGCAGCAGCACCATCCACTTGTCCCACCCCCTCCAGGGCGATACAAACCCTGCAATCTCAGCAGTGGAGAGAAGGGATCCAGTGGGAGGGGTGCAAGGAGGAAAATGCTTTGAGTCTGCTGGATGCAAACCCTGTGGTGCTGTAGCTCAGCCCAGGCTGATGCCCACAGGGCATGGGATCCTGGAATTGCCCAGATTGCAAAAGACCTCTAAGACTGAGTCCAACCGCTAACCCAGCGCTGCCAGGTCCCCTAAACCATGTTCCTAAGCACCACATCTACATGTTTTTTGTACACTTCCAGGAATGGTGATTCCACCACTTCCCTGGCAGCCTTGTTCCAATGCTTAACCACCCTTTCAGTGTACAATTTTTTCCTAATATCCAATCTAAAAATTCACCTGGTTACTGTGGCAGGGAGATGCCCTGACCCAAACCATACTAGGACAGCTTTGATAAGCCCAAAGAGTCCTGGTGGGCCCCATTTCTGAGCTCCTTAATGGGCTGGAGCAGGTACCCCAACACCTGTACTGTACCTGTACCCCAACACCTGTATTGTACCTGTCAGTACCGTGCTCGGACAGCCTTGACAAGCCCAAAGAGACCTGGTGGGCCCCATTTCTGACCTTTTTAATGGGCTGGAGCAGGTACCCCAATGCCACGCCAGCACTGCCACCCAACCACTCCACCTTGTGCCCTCCAGGTGAGCTTCAGCATCGAGGCCAAGGTGCGGGGCTGCCCCCAGGAGCGGCAGAAATCCTTCACCATCAAGCCCGTGGGCTTCAAGGACAGCCTGACGGTGCTGGTGGACTTCGACTGCGACTGCTCATGCGAGAGCCACGCCGAGCCCCACAGCCCGTCGTGCAGCCACGGCAACGGCAGCCTGGAGTGCGGCGTGTGCCGCTGCCACGCCGGGCGCCTGGGCTCGCACTGCGAGTGCTCCGAGGAGGAGTACAACCCCTCGCAGCAGGACAACTGCAGCCCCAAGCCCGGGCAGCCCCTGTGCAGCCAGCGCGGGGAGTGCATCTGCGGGCAGTGCGTGTGCCACAGCAGCGACTTCGGCAAGGTCACGGGCAAGTACTGCGAGTGCGACGACTTCTCCTGCGTCCGCTTTAAGGGACAGATGTGCTCGGGTGAGTCGCTGAGTGGTGGGCTCGTGGCGTGTTCCGCGTTGGTGGGTCATCGGTTCTTTCCCTGCCTTTGTTAAATAACAGATTTTTGAGGTTTTTTCCCGCCGTGGGTCCATGTGCTCCCCAGTGAGGTGGCTGCACCAGCCAGGTTGTGCCAGAACCAGAGAGAAGCAGCTTAAAAAGCTCCAGCGAGGCTTTTTCTGTCGAGTGTCTTTTCCATCCTTGACTGAATGGCCCATTGGGAAGTAAGATAACACGCAGGTACCACCAAAATGCCAGCCAGTGGAAGGAGTTCAGGAACATTTATTCCTAGATTTACTAGGGAAAACTTCTAACAGCGCTGCAAAAAGCACTGGGCCTTGGAAAGACACACCTCCTGTTCTCTTCAAGGCTTTTATCTTTGCTGGTCTCCCCCCAAGCCCTCCCCAACATGCAGGTCTGTAAGATCTGAGGGTTTCTCTCTCCTCAGACCAGAGAGCCTGCAGAAGGAAAAAAAAACATCCATCTACCTTTGAGAAAGGTACTTCTTCTCAGGCAGGAAAGACTTCCTAAGCAAAAGAAGCCCTAATCTCCTCGCTATAAATCTTCTGGAAAGGGTATCTACACTCACCCCCATAGAGGGATCAAACCCACAACCTTGGTGTTACTGGCACCAGGCTCTGACCAGCTGAGCTCATCTCAGGGTGTTTAGGCTGCCCGAGCTCATGGAGACAGAAGCTGTTCTGGGGGCTTGTCTTCCCCACCTCTGGCTTGCTCAGCCATGGCTCTGCCTGGCCCAGCCCTGCTCTGAAGCGATGTCAGGGGATTACTTTCTTTTTTGGCACCTTTGGCTGGGGAAGGGTGATGGATAGAGGTTGAAAAGGAGACCCTGATCCCTCACCACCCGTCATGGCAGGGCTGGTGGGGACTCAGGGAAGTACCCTGCTCAAACCACAGCCCCTGAAACGTCAGAGGTATTGCAGGAGGAAACCCTGAGGTGGAGGCAGAGGGAGAGGTGGTTTTTATCCTCCACCCAGTTGCTGTAGACTCTCTGATGGAAAAAGCGTGGGGGAAGTAAATCCTCCTGCCTCCCTGGCCTTACACCATTTTCCCTCCTGAATACTCATCTTTTCCACATGCTGACACACTCCCCCACTCCAGCCCTTCTGCTGGGGAGAGAGGATCAGGTCTTTGGGTTTTCCTCCCATGTAAGGAGCCCCGTCTGCAGAATCCCTGTCCCAGCAGCAATTCCACGTGTTCTGATGTGCCAGGGCCTCTTCCCCGTCAGGAGCCTCTATCTAGGCTTTCTCACACCCACATCTCAGTAAGCACTGGAGCTCTGAGTGAATCCTGGTGCTCTGCCCATCTCCTGTGTTTCCAGGTGGAAGTGCCCAAGGCTGGGGCATGAAGCTGTGGCATGTCCCCTTCAGGAGCAGAGCACCCCAAAAGAGATTCAAAGGGGAAATAAGAGAGGAGTAGTCACTCCCTTCCCTATCCCCCCCCTCCCTCCATGAGCCCAGATGTGGTGGCTGCTCACACAATGCCAAAAAAGCCACCACTTTCCTGCTGAGAGCCCCCAAATCCCCAGGAAAACATCAGTGGCCAAAGCTGATCCCATTCTGCTGGAGCCCAGAATGAGGTGAAACCTATGGCCAGATGACACTGGGTTCCTGCTCCCTGATGTTCCCAGACTGAGTTTTTGGGACCCCACCTGCCCCTCAGGCCAACTTCCTGGCTGTTCTGCTGGGATTGATCCTTTATCTTCACAGCCTGCAGATAACAGAGGTGGAAACTGTGCTTTCCCCACCCTGAGCAGTCAGTGCCCCAGGGAGCCTGTTCCTGTTTGCACAAGGGCTGCCAAGTCCCGGGATGGGTGAAGGGCGATGATGAAGAGCTGCCCCCAGCCAGGGCAGGCTGTTAATTAACCCGAACTGTCTGACCCCGTGGGCATCAAACCCGCCCCATTGAGCCACTTCTCCCCAGCCTGCCCCTCTCTTTCCATGCCCTGTCACCCAGCGTGGCACTATTTTCCTGTGACTCAGCCCTAGTTCCTCATTAACGGGGTTACACATTTATTTCTCATGCTGGTGCCTCCAAGGCCGTGGCAGGGATGGTGCATGTCTGATCTCCCACCGGGACCAGCGTTCCCAGACAGTGTCCAGCATAAACCAGGGGTTTGGGATAGTGCCCAGCTGATCCCACACCAGCAGCAGCATTCTCAGACAGTGTCCAGCCAAGAGCAGGGTTTTGGGATAGTGCCCAGCTGATCCCACACCAGGAGCAGTGTTCCCAGACAGTGTCCAGCCAAGAGCAGGGTTTTGGGATGGTGCCCAGCTGATCCCACACCAGGAGCAGCATTCCCAGACAGTGTCCAGCCCAGAGCAGGGTTTTGGGATGGTGCCCAGCTGATCCCACACCAGGAGCAGTGTTCCCAGACAGTGTCCAGCATAAACCAGGGTTTTGGGATGGTGCCCAGCTGATGTCCCACCAGGAGCAGCGTTCCCAGCACTCCCCACTGTGCTCAGGGCTGGGGACGGGTCGGCGCGTGCCGGCTCCGTGGTGTTTCCACCACTCACGATGCCTCATCTTTGAGCTGGAATCAAACCACAATCCAAATAGCCCCAGGGTTTGGCAGGATTTGAGCATGTCTGTCTGTCTGTCTGTCTGATTAAACCAGTCTCGATGAGCATGCAGAGCTTGTCGGGCTTTTCCCAGAACTCAACTTCCCCTGCCTGGTCCAGGGCTGGGAAACGAGTGTTATTTGGGGGGTTTGACCAGATGTCCTGACTCAGTCTGAAATTCAGAGCCACAGCCAGCGCTTGACTCGCTCAGCGACAAATCTGATTGAGCATCTCCAGCTGCTGCTGCCAACCTACCAGAGCTGGGGCAGCTCAGCCTGGAATCACAGGATATGCTATGTAGGAAGGGACCCACAAGGATCATCCAATCCAACTCCTGGCCCTGCACAGGACCATCCCCAAGAGTCACACCCTGTGCCTGAGAGCATTGTCCANCTGTGCCCCAGAGCATCGTCCAAACACTCCTGGAGCTCTGGCAGCCTTGGGGCCGTGCCCACTGCCCTGGGGAGCCTGGGCAGTGCCCACCACCCTCTAGGAGAAGAACCTCTTTCTAATATCCACCCTAAACCCCCCTGACACAACTCCAGCCATTCCCTGTTGCTGTCCCTGGTCCCCACAGAGCAGAGATCAGTGCCTGCCTTTCCCAAGGAATGAGGTCTCCCCTCAGTCTCCTCTTGTCCAGCTGAACACCCCAAGTGCCCTCAGTGTCCTCACACGCTTCCCCTCAAGCCCCTTCCCCATCTTCATTGCCCTCCTTTGCTCCTGTTGCGTGGGATAAGAGGAGTGTTGGCGTCATGGCAAAGGTTGGGGTTTGGTGTGAGCTGCCCACGGAGCTGCCACTCTGGGACTGGGTGACTGCTAACAGAGGGTACCGGGGGTCCTGATGCCCTTTGGGTTGTCCCCAGGCCACGGGCAGTGCAGCTGTGGGGACTGTCTGTGCGACTCGGACTGGACCGGCGACTACTGCAACTGCACCACGCGCACGGACACGTGCATGTCCAGCAACGGGCTGGTGTGCTCGGGGCACGGCTCCTGCGTGTGCGGCCGCTGCGAATGCACCCAGCCCGGCTCCTACGGGGACACCTGCGAGAGGTGCCCCACCTGCCCGGACGCCTGCACCATCAAAAAGTGAGACAGGGCAAAGGCTGGGGCAGCTGGGACCACAGCGGGGGCTGGCAGAGAGTTGGGGTGGGTTATATCTTACTGGGGAGCTCAGCAGAGAGCTGGGGTGGGTCATATCCTACTGGGGAGCTCAGCAGAGAGATGGGGTGGGTTATATCCCATTAAGGAGCCAGCAAAGAGCCTGCAGCAGTGCCAGCAGGAGCTCTCAGCAGCTGCAGCCCCACTGGGTTGGCATTGTGATTTCCACAACCTGAGACTGAAAAGTGTGATGGTCCCCTGAGGGGAGAACAGAGGAGCTCACAGTACCTCCCTCCTCCTCCTCCTCTTCCTCCTCCCCAGGGATTGTGTGGAGTGCAAGAAGTTTGAGCGGGGCAGGCTGGTGGAGGAGCAGACCTGCAGCCGCATGTGCCGGGACGAGATTGAGATGGTGCAGGAACTGAGTAAGAGGAGACCCAAACCCTGGCCTCAAGTGTGGCAATCCGGGGGACTGCTTTCCCTCTGTGTGTACCCCCCCAGCACGGGGGCTCTGAGCCTCTCGCTCTGCCAGGTGACAGGGGCAAGGACGCTGTGAACTGCACCTACAAGGATGAGAACGACTGTGTGATGAGGTTCCAGTACTACGAGGACTCCAGTGGCAAGTCCATCCTCTACGTCATCGAAGAGCCCGGTAAGACCCGGCTGCCGCGCTCAGGCTGGGGGTGGAGAATGTGCAGTGCTGGGTTTCTGTGCCAGACTGGGAGATTTTGAGTGTCCTTTGTACCTCCCAGCCCAGCCAGGCTCATGGGGCACCGCAGTCAGGGGCTGAGAGGAGTTAAAGAGCTGCTTTGTTCCCTGCTCTGGTGCCAGCGGGGCGTGATTTCCTGCCTCTCACGTCTCACATTTCCTCAGCTATTTCACCTCCTTGTTGAGGCCAAGGACGGGGGTTCAACCTCCCCACCACCCTGATCCTGCGTCTGACTCCAGGGGTGTTGTTCTTCTTGGGAAGCAGAAAAGAGGGGGCTCCCATTAGCAGCCCCGGGGTCTCCAGTGACCTCAAGGTCTGATTTCCAGCTGAGCCGGGGGCTGTGTGGCTGCGGGGCTTTGGAAGCAGGGCCATGAAGCTCTCATTGCACTGCCTTCCCTGGGCACGGTGCAGCCCACCCTCCCTGGCCCTGCAGTCCAGAGGGGGAGAGGAGAGAGACAGGGGAGGGTTGGGGGGAGCAGAGGGCTCACAGTGGATCTCACCACCCCAGTTTGCCAACATGGTGCTGATGCAGAGCCGAGAGCAGGGGCGGTGTGGTGGTTTGAGGTGAACTTCCACCAGGACTAGGATTTGGTCTCTGGTGCCATCCCCCATCACAGGTGGGACCTGTGATGCTCCTGATCTGGACTGCTCCAAGCTTGGATGCAGACCCCCACCCTATAGACAGGAGCTCGAGGATCTCAGCACATGCACACCATGGATGGAATCCTCCTTGACAGAGCCTGCTGTGCTCAGGATGGAGGCTCCTGCTCCTGCTCCCTGCCAGGAGAGGATGAAGCCCTCCTGAGACCAGAGGAGCTCCATGCACCCATGGCTTGGCAGCCCCAGAGCTGGTTTTGGTTGCCCAGGAGGTGCTGAGCCCTCCCCAACCCTGCCCTGCTCTGTGCTGCAGACTGCCCGAAGGGGCCAGACGTCCTGGTGGTCCTGCTCTCAGTGACAGGGGCCATCCTGCTCATCGGCCTCGCTGCCCTGCTCATCTGGAAGCTCCTCATCACCATCCACGACCGCCGGGAGTTCGCCCGTTTCGAGGAGGAGAAGGCCAGGGCCAAGTGGGACACGGTGAGGGCCAGCGGGTTGGGGGTGCTGGGCAGGAGCCCCCAAATCCCACAGCCCCTGGCTTCAGGGATCCAGATCCCAGTGCTCCCAGCATGAGAGCCCAGCTGCTATCTGTGGCCCCATGACACGTCCTCAGGGACCAGCTTGCTCCATCCCTCCCTGAAGGCTGGGACAGTGTCCCAGGCAGGACTCAGGGTGACAGCCCTTTCCTGAGCCTGCTGTGGTCCCAGGGGCTGTCCACAGGTGACAGCAGATGCCCCAGATGGTTCTGCCACTTCCAGCATATCCCAAGCAGTTGTCAGCAGCATGACCCCTTACTCACTGCCCACACCAGTGTTTCCATCCCATGAGCGAGGTGGAAGGTCCCTCCTCTGCCACGGGATGCTGGAAGAGCTGAGGCACCCAGAGCACAAGGGAGGGGGTTGGGACAGCACTGATGCCTTTCCCCCATCCCTCCTCCATTTCCCACCCCTCATAAAGGGAAGGGATGGTGTGGGATGGGATGGGCTGGCTCTTTCTGGAGGTCTCTCTGCTCCTGAGCTCCTGCTGCTTTTCCTCTCCTCCACAGCAGCCTGTTCTCCCTCCATGGAATCTTATGGAGGGCCATTAAGCTGTAGAGTAGACAGGGAGCCACCTGGAGTGCTGAAATGGTGCTTCAGCTTCCCCAGGTGCTAAGTAGAACAACTGCTGCTGCCAAGCACAAAGTGTTGATGCTCTTTCTCCTCCTCCTCCTTCCTCCAGACCCACAACCCTTTATATAAAGAGGCCACATCCACCTTCACCAACATCACATACCGGGGGAACAATTAAGGATGCCACATCCAGCACTGGCCGTGGGATCAACCGAGGATCCGTGGAATCCTGTGGAGTCCAGTTTACAGACCTTGCGTGTGTCTGCCTGCGTGAATGTGTAATTTAACAACCCCCTGACTGCCTTCAGGCCCTCCAAGTGTTGTCCATCACCCCACTGTAACTGCAGGGACGTGCTCTCCAGGGCAAACCTCAGTCCTTACCTCGCGGGCCGCTGGCGGAGCCGGCGGCCCCTCCATACACTGAACGCAGAGAAACGGCACTTTCTCTGCCAGTCTGTGAACTCTTCGGTGCTCATCAAGCCAAGGGGACTT
Source organism: Sclerurus mexicanus (assembly GCA_013396755.1). Lineage (NCBI taxonomy): Eukaryota > Metazoa > Chordata > Aves > Passeriformes > Furnariidae > Sclerurus > Sclerurus mexicanus. Next base: position 30,478 of record VWZF01006464.1, on the reverse strand, counting down.
CGGGAGAAGCTGCTTGAACCACGTGCTGAGCTGTTCTCTCCTGCGCAGCCCGCACTGGTGGAGCCCTGCCCACTCAGATCACTGGACTCCATCGCCCTGGGCACAGGAGCCATCTCCTTGGGGACAGGGCAGCTGGCAGCGGGCAGGAGCCACCACTGCTTTGTGTGTTCAGGACGCTGCTTTGGAGCAGCTCAGCAGCCCCCTCCTCCTTGCAGCCACATGTTTCTGGCACTGCCGTGACCCAGGGTGGTGAAAAGCTGTGCCCTCCCTCACTCCCCATTGCACCACCAGCCAACTCCATGTAGCACCAGCTGTGCTGGTCCCAGTTGCAGCCTGGCTCAGCCCCTGGGATGGTGCTGAACTCGCCCTGTCCCCCCTCACTGTCCCCATGCCACAGTCCACAGGGATGTGCAGGCAGCAGCCTCAGGAGGGTCATGTACCCCGTTATCCCTCAAGCCTGGCCACCTCTCTCCCCTTTCCGTGCTTTTTGAGCTGTGCAACTGCACCACGCCTGGTTTCCTGCACAGCTCAGGGTTCCAGCAGAGCAGGCAGGGCTCAGGTCGTGTCCTGCTGCCTGGGGCTGTGTGTCACCCGTGGGGGGAAACAGAGGTGTCCCAGTTTGGCTGTAACAGTGCTGCTGCCTGGTCCCTGCCCCGCCAGAGCTCCATTCCCCTCGACGGCCCCAAAAAGCAACAGTGACCTTGAGCCCAGTGTGGGGTTGGCCCTGAGAGCCCCAGCAGAGTGTTGGCTGAGCTGGTGGTGGCCCTGTGTCCCTGTCCCCTGGCTGTCCCAGCAGTGTGGGAGCAGGGGCACGGGTTGGTGCTGGGTGGGATCTGGGGCTGAGCCCCAGGGCGGGGCAAGGGGATGGATAAGCAGCACCAGAGCAGCAGCAAATCACACCATGAAAATAAAAATAACTAAAAAAAAACGCACCTCAGACTACTAATGGTGTCAGTGTCCCCAGCAGCAGCCTGTGCCCAGGCTTCCTGCCCCGTGGGCAGCCCCTGGCACCCCAGGGTGACTCGGGGAGCTGGTCTGAGCTGAGGTGGGTTGAGGGATGGTGGAACACTGGTACCCACTGGCTGTGGGGTCCCCGTGGGGGTCTCTGCTCATTTTCTGGTGCCTTTTAGGAGGTGGATACCAAACTGGGGGGCACACAGAAAGTTCTGGAAAAACTGTTTGCTTGACTCCTCCAACACCACACACACCCCCTGGGCCAGCGGGTGCCCCCAGGCCACACAGTGTGCCCACACACCTGGGGCAGTGCTCAGTGTCCCCAGCTTGTGCCAGGTGGGTCATTCCAGCACCCAGGTGGCATCTGGGGTGGGCTTAGCTGGGTCTGGCCCAGGAGGAGCATTTTGGCTACAGGGTGAGGAGGGGGAAAAGGCAAAGGCAGATCCTGCCTGCAACACGAAGGAGCAGGATGAGCCCCCCAAGCTGCCTGGGGCTTCTTCCACTGGAGAAATCCCAACAATTCCACGTGTGCCATTCAGGCAGAAGAATTCCACTTCCCAAGGAGCTGTGGGATGAGACAAGACCCCAGTTTAGCTCAGTTCACTGCCCCTTGATGCCACAGCATGGCTGCTTGCAGGATCGAGCCCATGACCACGAGAAGCAGCTGTTGGGGCTCCGGAGTGACCTTTCCCCCCCAAAATCAAGGCCATGTCACTGTGGTGGCCGGAGCAAAGGAGTGTGGGCAGCCAGAGGTACCTCCTGGGACAGGGGTGGAGGCAGCGGTTGCTCTCAGCTCCCTGGGAGAAGTCATTTGGGAGGGGTAGTAACTCCAACCCTGCTGAACCTGCACAATTTGGGCTGCGTGGAGGCTGTTGGAGTCAGGGACCACTAGATGGTGATGTCTGTACATGCTCTGTCAGAGCTTTCCAGCTTTCCGGGCTGCTTAATGACCATCTCCCACTTTGGAGAGGGACATTTCCCCCACGGAGGTTTCCAGGGAGCAGGGACACGCTGAAACCCACCCCACAGACACAGCTCTTGCAGCACCACTTCGTCCCAGGGTTCTTTTTAACGCCACTTTTATTCCTGGAAGCGCTGAAGTGCTCCCTCTTCTTGGAGCCCAGGAATGCATCAACTCCTTCTGTAAACTGATTTCTGTGAATAAACGCAAAATGAGCGAATGCATCTCCTGATGCAACCAGGAGATAGTTTAAGGCGCACTTTGTGCCATCCATAGCCCAGGACTGGGTTTTCCATGTCCCTAGGAAATTTTCAGAAGTGAAACACATCTCCCTATTGATTCTAGGGAAGCTGGTCAATGTTGGAGAGAGAAAGTCTCCCCTACCTCCAGTGGAAATCCACTTCCCAGACCAAAACTGGAAGGAGGCACTGGAGGATGTGGCTGTGGATGGTGAGTATATGAGCACTTTGGGTTTGTTCAGGATCTGGAGTATCTGCTGGGCAGAAAGATTAAGATTTGGGGAAGAAGAGGAGAAAGAGCTGGAATTAAAAAGCCGGAAAGCTGACATTTCCCAGGGCACAAAATCCCAGAATAATTCAGGTTGGAAAGGACTTCAGGAAGCCTCTAGGCCAGCTTTTTGCTCAAAGCTGGGTCAGTTGTGAGATCAGACTGGGTTGCTCTGGGATTTATCCATTATGAGATCTCCAGGGCTGTAAAGGAGTCAGAGCTAGCCTCGGATGAAAGTCCTATGCCCAGGGGAAAGCTGGGACATCCAGCCTACATCTGGACAAAAAGGCCTCAGTTTGGGAAGCAGATTTGGGGTGAGATTCTCTAAAGTCACTAAATCCTTTGTGGATATAAGAGTTCTCTGGGTTGTGAACTGACCTTTGGGTGAGACATTTAAAGCTGCAGCCAAGAGTCTCCCTGCAAAGCCTTGCTGGATTTTGGGTTCCTCTTCCTCAAACATACTTGCTGAAGGAATTGGGATTGTTCAGCCAGCAGAGGAGAAGCTTCGGGGTGATCTAATTGTGGCCTTCCAGGGCCTGAAGGAGCCAACAGAAAAGGAGGAGAGAGACTATTTACAGGGCCTGGAATGCCAGGACAAGGGGGAATGGTTTCACATGCACACAGGGCAGGGTTAGATGGGATATTGGGAAGTAATTCTGCCCTGGGAGGGTGGGCAGCCCTTGCACAGGGTGCCCAGAGAAGCTGTGGCTGCCCCTGGATCCCTGGAAGTGTCCAAGGCCAGGCTGGACGGGGCTTGGAGCACCCTGGGCTGGTGGAAGGTGTCCCTGCCCATGGCAGGGGTGGCAATGGGTGGGCTTTAGGGTCTCTTCAAGCCCAAACCATCCTGGGATTTCCCATTGACTAAATCCACCTTCCCCATAGCCCGGGGGACACAGTTGACATCCATGATACATATTCGAAGATGGGCAAAATCCCTTTTCCAGGAGCTGCAGGAAACCCAGGACATACCCCAAGAGGGGACTGGCATTCCTCTCCTTGCTCTCTGCCCCTGCATGGCCCCTCCACCAGGAGCCCAGTGACAGGAGCACAGGGAGCCTGCTGGGTCTCTGCAGCTCTGATTCTGATAAATTCTCTGATTCCCCCTTCCCTTTAATCTTGGTTTGAACGTTTGCTTTGCCTTACTTGGCACAGGGGGCACAGCGTGTGTCTCGGCAGGACATCAATGCCACCCTTGTGTCACAGGAGAAGGGGCTGTGTCTGTGCACAGGGTATCACATGTGTAGGTGCACAGGGTGCAGTGTGGGTGATGAATGGCCACGGAAAGGGAATTTAATCCTCCTTGGCCTCAGCATCCCACCCTGCCTGGGGGGAAGGAGTTTCATTGCATTATTGTGGCTACAGTCCTTTAGATCCTGAGATGGAAGGAATGGGGGAAAGGCAAAAGAGTCGCTATTATTATTATTATTATTAATAACCTTTTTTTGGCAAGTTTCTCTGCACTGACTGCCAGCAGGCAGAGGAGCTTTCCAACACTTTCTTGCTACAGAGGACAGGGTCACTGGATAATCTGGGCTCTGACCTGGTCATGTTGGAGAACCACTTGACCTCAGAGCCACTGGAGGTGCCAAGTCTGGCTGCTGTGGATGGTGTCTGCCTGGCTGCCCTTCCACTGTCATTCCCAAGGTCTGAAATCTCCCTGGAGAGCCAGTCCCTGCTGCTGGCAACATGCCTTGCTCCATTCAAATACTGCCCAGGCCCTTCCTCAGAGTACAAGGGTGACACCCAGGACCTCAGCTCCATCCTGGGCTCCACAGCCAGTGGGGCTCACCTGCCCAGCAAGGGGAAGCTGGAAGCCTTAGGACACGGGGAGGTAAGGGGAGGCTCTGAGGTCTTTTTCCTTGGAGGGAGCCTAGAAATCTCTGGAAGCCAACAGATGAGTTAAAAGGCTCCTGCATGCCTGGTGCGTGTCAGATGACGGGGATGTGACATTAACACAAGGCAACTAATGCCCTGAAAACACTGCAGGGGGTTCCCATCCACATGGGATAACCACGGAGGAGTCTGCTGGTGAGAGACTGGCTGCCCCTCTAGCAGAAAAATCCTCCTCCCTCGTCTCAGCAGGGTCTCGTACCTTATTTTTGTACCCCCAAGTGCCACAGAGGCGCCCTGCAGAGACACTCCTGGAAGTACCACGGCGTGGTTGTCCCAGCCAGGTGCAGCTCAAACCCCTCGGGTACCGGGTTGGGCTGTTTCCCGGGACAACAACGCCCTCTTTTGTCCTCTATCTCTGTTCCAGGGACTGCACTGGATGGATGGATGGATGGATGGATGGATGGATGGATGGATGGATGGATGGATGGATGGATGGATGGATGGATGGACGGATGGATTGGGACTCCCCTGAGTGTGGCAGAAGCAGCCCCACAAAATTCAGCAAGAGCTGTTTCACCCTGTGCCTTCCTTTGCAGGCACTGCCCACAGCTCAGGCATGAAAAAATCACAGAATCCCAGAATGGTCTGGGTTGGAAGGGACCTTAAAGTCCACCCAGTGCCACCCCTGCCATGGGCAGGGACACCTTCCACCAGCACAGGGTGCTCCAAGCCCCGGCCAACCTGGCCTTGGACACTCCCAGGGATCCAGGGGCAGCCACAGCTTCTCTGGGCACCCTGTGCCAGGGCCTGCCCACCCTCCCAGGGAAGGATTCCTTCCCAATATCCCACCTAACCCTGCCCTCTGGCAGTGGGAAGCCATTCCCCTTGTCCTGGCACTCCGGACTCTTGAAATCTGTCCCTGATGGAGCAGCTCTGCAGGGGGGTCTCCCATGGGGAGCAGGGAATGGATTCTTTATTTTGCTTGACTTGTGTGCACGGTTTTGCTTTCCCTGCTAAACTGGCTGTGTCTCAACCCATGAGTTTCCCAGTTTTCACCCTTCCAGTTCCCTCCCTGATCCTGCTGGTGGGGGCTGAGGGGGTTTGGCTGGAGTTAAACCACAGAAGGATTGTATGGGAACTGGGAGCAGAGCAGAGCAGTGTGACAGGGCACTCACGTAACCCAGACAGCCACTCGTGAGTCCTGTGACTACACACAGGTATCAAAGAGCAATTTTGTCATAAGTGCAGAGTGAAATGAAGCCAGAGGTGTAAAACAGCTCATTTCTTTATTGCTGTTAATCCCCAGCACGAATTGGTCACAACCCTCATCACGGTGTGAGGTGTTTTATGTTGTACACATACACACGTGTGTCATGCTGCCACCTGGGCAAAGCTTGGGATATCAGGAAGAAACTCCCCCCAGTGGGATCAGGAAGGATGAAAACCGGGAAACTCGCGGGTTGAGAGACAGCCAGTTTAACAGGGAAAGCAAAAGCCGTGCACACAAGTCAAGCAAAATAAAGAATCCATTCCCTGCTCCCCAGGTGAGGAGCCCAGTGGGCTCTGCCCAGGTGAGACCCCCCTGCAGAGCTGCTCCAGCAAGGACGTGGAGCTGCTGCAGAGGGGCCAGAGGAGGCACCAGGATGGTCAGAGGATGGAGCAGCTCTGCTGGGAGAGATGGGATTGTCCAGCCTGGAGGAGCTTCAGGGTGACCTCATTGTGGCCTTGCAGGACCTGCAGGGAAACTAAAGACGGAGAGTATTTATATGGGTCTGGAGGGCCAGGACAAGGGGGAATGGCTTCCCACTGCCAGAGGGAAGGGTTAGATGGGATATTGGGAAGGAATCCTTCCCTGGGAGGGTGGGCAGGCCCTGGCACAGGGTGCCCAGAGAAGCTGTGGCTGCCCCTNATTCCTGACCCACCCGTAGGGTCCTGAGCCTTGGGTTTGGTCCCCTGAGGGTCCTGACCCTTTGGGACTGATCCCCAGAGCGTCCTGAGACTTTGGGATTGGTCCCCTGGAGGGTCCTGAGCCACTCTCGGCTGATCCTGTGAGAGTCTGACCCTTTAGGGATGATCCCCGGGGAGCCTNGGGGTGGCACTGGGTGACATTTAATGTCCCTCCCCTCCCAAAGCCTCCCGTTTTCCCCAAAATCCGCTTTAATCCCCCAAATCCGATTTATTCCCCGCGCTCCCCCCGCTCCCCTCCCTTTCCCGCCATTTCCCCTCACACCGCCCCCCCCACGTGACCTCCCCCGCCGGAAGCGGAAGTGGCGGCCCCGGGCCCGCAATGGCGGCGCCCAGCGAGGAGCAGCCGCGGCGGCGCTTCGGGCAGCGCGTCCTCACCGACCCCGCACGGCTCTTCCAGCACAACGCCTGGTGCGTCGGGGCCCCTCGGGCACCCCGCTTCGCCGTGCCTTGTGGT
>VWZF01006464.1:0-22833 GCA_013396755.1 Sclerurus mexicanus | reverse complement strand
GCTGCCGGCGCTGGGCCTGGGAGCAGGCTGAGGGGGCTCTGGGTGTGGGGCTGGTGCTGGGCAGCGAGGGGAGGCCGGGCGGGGAGCGGTTCCACAAGGGAGGGAGGGCCCTGGTGCGTGCGGCCGGGGCNCCTTTGGGGATGATCCCAGGGGGGATCCTTGACCCTTTGGGGATGATCCCAGGGAGGTGCTGACCCTTTGGGGATGATCCTCGGGGGGGGGGTCCTGACCCTTTGGAACTGGTCCCCAGGATGGTCCTGTGGCACTCTTGGCTCCTCTCAAAGCAGTGGGGGTTCCCGGGACTCCCCTGATCCAGGAGATGTGTTGTTTTGCTTTGCAGCAGTTGTTTAATTGGTGTAGTTAATGAGGTTTTATCAGTTGCTCTCAGAAGTTGTTCCACCCAGGAGGCTGGGCCAGGTGTGTGTGCTTGGAACAGAAGCCCTTTATTTGGATATAGCAGTTGTTTTAAGACAGTTCAGCACCCAAATTCTCTTAATTTGCTGAGAACTGAAGGTATTTTGCATTTTTGAATTAAACAGGTTCACTTTTGGTCTCTGGATCTTATACCCTGTTAAGAACTGGGTGTTTAACTTGTAATAAAGTAATGTTTACATGTATCAGCCTGTCATTCCTTTTGGGACTATTCTATACCAAAGGTATGTTACAAAAGCATATCCTCAGTCTTCCTGTGGAAACTCTTAGTAATGCAGTTTTTCCTGGACTTAGATGTTAAGTCTTTGTTTTGTGAGTTAAAATCAAAAGGCTGATTCCTCCTGAGGCCAGAACTGGGCTTATTTCTCCTTGTATCTTGCTTTTCCTTCACTTCTTTTAATGAAAAAAGGCCAAGTGAATCACTTTAATGACTGCACAGCTGTGTGTGTGCATTGAAATTATTAATAATTCTTAATGCTTTAAAGCTTCCTGCATGTTTTTCTCATAATTGGATTTAATTTGGCAGTTACCTTCCAAATAATCCCACTGCCTTTTTTGTTTTAACTTGAAAAACAGTTCAGTTTTGTGAGTGCCCTCGTGATTTTATAGCAAGGATTTATTCCCTTTAAATTTGGCATCCAGTAGGTGAAAACAGCAGGGACAGGTTTAGGATCCCTTCCAGTTACAGCTTTGCAGTTCCATGATTGGAATTCCTTCAGGACTGACAGCTGTCGTGCTGGAATTGGGGTCACACCTCCACCCCTCTCAGTTTTTCTCTTCTCTCTGCCTTTGCCCTTTCTCACCTCTAGTTCATGTCCTTTTGCACAACAGGGATAATGTGGAATGGTCAGAAGAGCAGGAAGCCAGTGCCAGGAGTAAAGTCCAAGAGAACAGCTCCCAGCTCTTGCCACAGGATAAACAAGGTACTTTTGGAGAGTCTCCTCATGTAAGTCTTGGCTTGTGCCACAGGAGAGACAGAGCCACCACAGCATCATGAATGCCTCCCTTCCCCCTCCCCAGTCACTCAGAAAGCTTTACCTGCTTGCTGCTGATTGGAAATGGAGGAGGAGGAATCTTTATGTTCTTCATTTACCTCTGGGAGTCCTCCACCTTCTGCAGAGACTCATCCTACTGGAACGGACCTGGCCTTGGTTGGGAGGAGTCAGCTTGGGTTGAGCTTCTTTGTCATGTAATGTGTGTTTAAACACTTGTTGGTGTTCCCTGTCCACAGACCTCTTGACTGTAGAGTTATTGCCTTTACTTGCTTTTGCTTTCTAAAGCTTAAGTTCCAACAGTCTCTTTTTGCTGTGGAGTGATCCTAATTCAAGCTTGGTTTTTCCCCTTAAGAGGGGCTGATAAAGTAGTGTCCAAATCTGTCTCTACAGAGTTACCAAACAGCATGAGAATGATTAAATCAGAGTCAGAAAAACATTATTTTATCCTGAAAATGTTTGTCGTCAGACAGCAAAGGGATTCCCAAATTTTTAGTTTTTTTGCTTGGCTTCAAGGATGTTTATACATCCAAAATACAGAGCTTTCCTGTGTCTGAATCAAGCTCAAGGTGCACAGCGTGGCTGAAGCTTGAATTGGTTAATGATGCCTCTTCTCCACTCTGTCAGGGATCATCAAGCCCCTCCAACAACGGTGAGATGGTTCTTTGTTGTGATAAGAAACTTGTCTGATGATGATCTTGTTATACCCTGCTGAGCCCTAGGGTGGATGTGCTCCTTTTGTTCCCATTAAATGGAGTGTGGACGAAGCTCAGCACTTCTGGAGCTGTTGAGACTCTTCCATATAGCTCCCAGTTGTGTTCACAATAGCAAATTTAATTATACCAAAGAACAGCCCTCCTCATTCCTTGGACTCCCAGAAGTATCCAGCAGTTCCCATTGTGATGCCCATTGTGTTGGGTTCCTTTTAAAATCTGGTTAGCATTAAAGGGTGCTGTGTGTCATGCTTTGAGAACCTATATACAACTAGGAAACTGGAGCAATTTGCTGTCGGGGCACTTTGTCAGGGCTCCACGATGTATTTCCCAGACTGAACAATGGAGGCCAGTCAAATGTTGATGGTTGCTATTCACTGGGAAGCCTGTGGAGACAATGGGATGGCTGAAAATTAGGGAAGGCAGCCCAGGAAAATGTGCCTGAAGGGTCAGGGAGTTTGGGAATCAAAATGTCCAAGCAGGAGAACAAAGGCAGGCTATTGGTCATTATGGCTGTATTATTCCGTGGGCTTCTTGGGGCTGTCAGGGTTTGTTCTGAAGGAGGAGAGGAGTTCTGTGGGATGTGTGGAAGATGTGTCTCTTCTCTGGGAACAAAGAAAGAAGCTGGAGAGTTCCTTAGTTTCCTTTTCAAGCTCCATNCCCCCCCCCCCCCCCCCCCGTGCTCTTCAGGGGGGCCCTGGTTCTCTTCCTGTGTTTTGTGAACAGTTACTTTAGTTTGCCCTTCTGCAGAATGAAGGGGTGAGTGTGGGCTTGGCTTTGGGGGTGTCCTTACACAGGCAAGCAGAAGAGTCCTTATCAGGAAAGTCTCTGGAGGAATCTGGCTCACACACATGTCCCCATGAGATCATACCACAAAAAGGGGCTGAAACAAGTGTGATGGGAGCTCTTCTGGCTGGAGGTCAGCCTGAAGAATTAATATGGTCATTTGTTTGCTTTAAATCTGTTTCTTGCATCATCTTTGTCAGCCAGCCCTTGGTTTCTTGTATTGAAATTGTTACTGATCCTTTATTCTGGTGCTTTGAAGGCACCAGGCTCTGAGTAAATGAGCTTTAAATAAAGCTTCCCCTCATGTGGGTTGAAATGTAACAGCTCTTCCATAGCATCCAACAGAATTTCACAATGATTTAACACGGGAAGAGCACGATGTCTTGTTCAGTGGGTAATCCAAAATGGCTGGGCTGGATTTTGTCCCAGCCCCTCAGGTAAGCATCCCATTCCAGTCAGGCTCTCCTGGGATCCTTAGGGACAGGCAGGAATCCAGACTTTGTATTTTTGTGAGGTGAAAGAGCATTTCCAGCCCCAGCAACATTGCGTATCCCTACCAATACATGATAATTCAGGGAGGAGTGTGCCAGGGTATGGATCAATAACGCTTTCTTCCAGCATCAGCACTCACTGAGTTCTTCCATGAAAATGCTGAACTGACCTGGCCCTGCTCACTGTGACCTACAGTGGGATCATGGAACAAACTCACTGCCCTGGTCTTAATATCAGACATGAAAATTTCTTTTGGCTTCGGGTTTAAGGACAGGGCTTCTTAAAAGAAAATCCATGTAGTTGAGGTAAAGAGATTATTTTTATATATAGCTCTTTGTGCTGCAGGGATAGATCCTACTATAAATAGACATATGACTGACTTGTGCTTCTTTGTTAAAGCCATTTTTGTCTATATTTGGCTGAGGGTACATATTTTTCCAGGTGTTCTAGGTTCACTTTACTGTCTCCCTTCAGAGATCTTCTAAAGAGTTTTATGCTTTTAAAGGTCTTAATAAATAAACTGCAGTTCAGGTGATAATACTAATGTCCAATCAGTTTTACTCAGTAATGCACTTGTTGCTGTGCAAAGGTGGTGGAGGAATTACATGTTATTGGAATGCAGTTGGGATCTCTGGCCATGGATATTAATGTCTCCCTGTGACTCCAAGCATAAGATACTGTAATTAGATCTTAATTCCCAGGACAGAGAACTCATCCCATCGATGAGAATTTAGAAAGCCACTTGGATTTCTAACTTCCCATGAAAGAAATAGTTCCCTTAGGACTATACTTGGTCCGAGCTCTGTGAAGTGTGTGGAAATAATTCTGCAGGTGACTCGAATTTCGTTAGACCTTGGCTTTGTGAGAGTTATTCCTGCTCTCTGTGATACCTCTCCTGCTCCTGGCAAATGTGTGAAAGTGCTGCTGCTGAGGTTCCTTTTGGTCACCTTTAGCCTGTCCACCTTAGCTCTCCACAGAATTCCTTAGGAGCTGTAAGTGCTTCCCACTTAGTGCCATGAGGCTCCAAATTACTTTTTCCAGTGAACTGACCAAGTTAGTGTTAGAGATAGAAGTAAAACCTGGATTTCTTTATTCAAATATCCTTCACAGAGGCTTTTTCTGTTGCCAGCTTCCTTTAAATCCTACCAGGAGACAGTTTCCTTGTGTCCCTTTTTAAGTCTTACCAAAGTGACTGTGGGGAGGCAGGCTGAGTGTTTATGTGGGATGGCAAATTTAAATAAAAGTGATTTTCTGTCAATAATTTTACTTCTTCAAGCAGGTTGCTGCATAGATGTTTGAAATGATCCCTCACTGTCTGAACTGCTTAAACCCTGAGACCTGGTGATGTTTTTGTTTGTGTTCACAGAGGAATATGAGGCGAATGCTAAGAGGTACTGGGATGACTTCTATAAAATCCATGAAAATGGCTTCTTCAAGGACAGGCACTGGCTGTTCACTGAATTTCCTGAGCTGGCACCCAACAGGAGCTCAAGCCAAAACGGAGATCCTCTGCGTGGATTTAAAACCAAAGAAGAATCCAGCAGTGAAGGGCTGGGAAGGTGTGAAAATGGACATTGCTCATTGGAAACCAGGACAGAGTGCCAGTTCGGCGTGCCCCAAAGCAAACCTGGGCTGTGCACACGGGAGGTGGCTGCACAGGAGCACAGGGGGCTGAATCACAGGGGTGGGGATTACCCAGGATCAGCTGCATCTTACCGGGTCTTAGAGGTGAGAGCTGGAAATCAGAGTCACACCTCACACTGGCCCTCGTTGTCAGTGTGGCTGGGACATAAAAGCATGTGTCACTGGCAAAGAGGAAGGGAGAGGCTCAGTGCCTTCAGTCAGTGTAATGCAAAAAGCAGAGGGCAGCTTGGCACTGAACTAAATCTGTTGGGATTCTTCTGGTTCAGGCTCTGAATTGGCAGAGCACAAGGACTCTAGGAAGTTTCCGAGTTTAAAAGCCAAACTGCTGCTCTCAGATGTTCAAACAAGCATTTAAAAGTCATCTTTGGAAGGAACTGATTCTTTTACTCGTCCGTATAAAGCTTTCCCTTGTCACTTATCTTTTGCATGTTTGTGCTGACTCCTGTTTGCCTTGAGAGGTGTGAAACAAAGCAATGATGCCAAGAACGTAAAGATGCTCTTGGGTTTGTTCCTTATGGCCCATGTGGTACCAGGGGATCCCAGAGTGATACAGGCTTTGTCCCAGAGAAATCTGTGGGAATTATAAATATTGGACTCCTGGCAGCTGCTTGTGACCTTTTGTTCTGCCACCTCTAGTTGTTTACTGTAGATATTGCTGGATTTGTTTCGTACTTTGTATTTTATGGAAGTCCTGCCCTTCCAGGGACAGTTAATATGAACTGTCCTTTTGATTTTTTCATTTAATCTGATGTTTTGAGACTTTGATGTTAGCACTGTGGCTTTCCTGTCTCACCTGAGCACTTCCAGTAACATCTGTCACTGCGAGCCCTCAGTGGTGTTTTCTACTCAGTCTATTCCAATTTTACTGATTCCTTAAACATTCAGAGGTAAATTCCCCAAACCCAGCTGTGTGAGCCATCATCTTCTCTTCAAATGGCAATAAGTAGAAGGAATAATAAGGCAGAATCATTGTGGGCTTGGTTGTAACTTGAGGAATATCCAAGAAGTGAAGGAACCTCTGAAACAGCAGGATGTGATTGAAGTAAAGCAAACTTCCCTTTTGCGTTGCTCTGATTTTCTGTGGAAGTAACTCATCCATGGCTTTGCCAGTGCTTCGGGGACTCAGGCTGGTTGTTATGCTTGGGATTCCAGTAAAAACAGCTTTGAGAGAGTAACAATATATAGTTTGTTAGTAGGATTTCGACAAGAGCTTGTTTAGTGCTTTCCCACACCAGTAATGCTGCTCCTCAGAGCTCAGCACAGACCTTGCACACCTAACAAAGGGTCACCTCTGTGCTCAGCTGTTAGTCAGGAGTTGCTCTTCATACCATGGCTGTAGAGAGATGATTTGAAATTATGGAACATGCTGGAGAAATTATTCTCACTGTGAACGTCTGCTTTGTTTGTGCAGGTTGGCTGTGGGGCTGGGAATACAGTCTTCCCAATTTTACAAACCAACAAGTAAGTAGTGCCAGGACAATAGAAAGGGCTCACACTGGCAGAGGGCAGGGTTAGATGGGATATTGGGAAGGAATCCTTCCCTGGCACAGGGTGCCCAGAGAGGCTGTGGGTGCCCCTGGATCCCTGGAAGTGTCCAAGGCCAGGTTGGACAGGGCTTGGAGCATCCTGGGCTGGTGGGAGGTGTCCCTGCCCATGGCAGGGGGTGGCACTGGGTGGGCTTTGAGGTCCCTTCCAACTCAAACCATCCTGGGGTTCTATCAGGTAATTCTCAGTAGGTTCTTAACTGCATGATACACCAGCCTCTGAAAAACAACTGGGAAAGTGTTCCATGTGTGCTTAGTGTGGACAATCTTAGAGAAGGGCCAAATGCAAAGGGTTCCTTTGCCATCTGCAACTTCAGATTATTGTGTTTGGAGCTTGGATATCTTTGGTCTTAGAATGCAACCAACAAAACCTGATGTGAGTTTACATGTCTCATTCTGCAAGCATTTTTGTGCAGGCCTTAGTGCCTCTCCTTTTCCAGTATTGCTTGACAGATGTTAACATGGTAGTGATCTCTGCTCTAAGTCACATTTCTATTTCTTTGATGCCCTTGAATAATTTTTTCAATGTGTTTTCAAAAATGTTCCATATATCTGGTGGTAATTTACATTAAACTTGCCCCATTTTTCATGTCTCTCCTTTCATGCAAAGAATTACGTTAAGAAAAGTGTAATAATAATCCAAGGATCTATTTTTAAAGTAGTTTTAGTGAAAAAAAAAGACTCACTGTAAATACATATACAACATTCACATTTGCTGTCTCCCATTTGCTGTTTCCAGAAGGAAAAGGAAGCAGAGAACAGTGGGCATAAAGGAACAATGGGATCCACCAAATCTGACACAGAGACTAAAGCCCAGGCTCCCAGTTCTGGCCTCTGTGCACTCCTTAATTCCTGCATATAAATGATGAGTTTCTCTGATTTGTTGCAGTGACCCAGGCCTGTTTGTTTATTGCTGTGATTTTTCTACAACAGCTGTGGATCTTGTCCAGGTAAACTCAGGGGTGACTTGGGAAAGTGGGAAGGCCCTGGGGCCAATTGCCCATTAACACAAATACATCCCAGCTTCCAGCAGCTCTCTGGCTCTGCTGGTGGCTTTCTGGTTTTAGCCAGCCCTGCTGCTAACCCCAAATCTGGAAAATGAGCCACTAAAGATTGTTGAAACGAGAGAAGTTGAAGCTCTTAAAATGTCACATTGGCAGCAGCAAAATCAGGCAGATTTTCTTCCCCTGTGCTTGGCAGTGCTTTCCTCAATCCAGTGCTCTTTTAGCTGAGTAACTGCTGAACCTTGAAAACATTCAGGCTATTTTTCAACAGGAACTGAAGCTGGGTTTGGTTTGTGTGTGCCTTGCTGTCAGTTCTGGAAATGTGGTCTGATTGCTCCTGCACAGACTGCTGAAGAGGGAGCCTGTTTGTGGAGCAGGATGCTGGGATTTAGTCAGAGGACAAAAGCTGCTAACAAATTTCAGGTCAGAGCAGAACTGAGAATATAGGAAGTATCAAATGCAATCAGTCCCTTCATGAGGCGAGAGAGGAGCACAGCAGCAGAGGCAGCATCCATTTCATCCTCCTAAGGTGACACAACCACTTTTTATAGCAGCAACTCCAGAAGAATATACAACTGCTTTTAGAAGACTAGGAGTGATTTTAAGAGCATAACTCAAGGCAGCCCGGTTTGATTTGGTGTGTAAGGAGTATCTGCTCGTAGGTGAAATGAATACTGATTTCAGTGATGCAGAGACAGGCTCTGATGCTCACACTTTTGTAAAGGTGTCCAATTTAGCAATATAAATCCCTCACTTCTTACCACTACTGGTGGAAAATCTGACCTTAAGATTGCAGTAAAGCCTGAATCCAGTTTGGGTTTTTGGCAGTGCTGTTTGTCTGACTGTAACAGAACCACGATCTCTGTAAATCTCCTGTGTGTACTTATTTTTTCACACTTCACCCCTGCTCCTGCCTAACCTACCTGACCCCATCTGCCTTAGTCCAGTGAGGCTGAAACAGATCTCTGGACACGCCCCTTGATGATGTGAAAGTTAAAATGCTTCATGCCCAGATAATTCTGAGGTCGGGGTCTGCTACTAATGCTTTTAATTTCTCTCTCCTCAAATACAGAACAATGCAGAATATGATTCTTCTCGCTGCTTTGCCTTTGTCCACGACCTGTGCAATGACCAAAGTCCTTTCCCAATGCCAGAGGAGAGTCTTGACATTGTTATTCTTATCTTTGTCCTCTCAGCAATTCTCCCAGAGAAGTAAGTTTTACTTTGTGATTGCAGAAGAGCATTCTACAACTGGAGCTCTTTAATAGTCTCATGTCAAGGAAAATGAACACTTTTTCTGGTCCAGTTTTCCATGCAGCCTCTGTGAATGAAATTTGGAGGTAGTTGATGTTGTAACAAATTCTGGCAGAGGGCAGATGTGATTTTTGAAGTGCTAAGTGGCTGCAGGGGATGCCTTGCTGTGGTCACTGTTCTGAACCTCAGCCATGCTGAGCACTCAGCACCTGCTTGGAAAATATTCTGGATTTTCAGGCTCAAAGGGTAGACAAGTTTCTCACATGGGAAGTGGCAGGAAGGGAGGGGACAGGTTCAGAAAACAGTGAAGAAAAGTGCTGTAATCTTAGTGTGACAGTGTGTTACAACCTACATTAATCTCTCTCCTTGTTCCCTTTAGTTTTATTTCATGGCATTTTTCTTCAAGTTCACTTATTGTTTTACAGAAACCAGCAGAGATCCTTTTGTAATCAGTAAGGAGAGCAGTAAATCTCTGCTCTGGCAGGCTGTTATCCTTGTAGGAAAAATCAAAAAAATCCAGAATCAAGGACTGTCAGAAATAAAGAGTTGAAATAAAATCAACCCACCTGACACTAGGAGCGCTCAGAACGGTGCTGTCTTTGGGTAGCTCTGTATGAAGTTGAAACATATATACAAGTTGAAACTTTATCCCATCTTTTTGGAAGGAAACGAGCACCCTTCTGCAGCACGCTGAGCACTCCTGGTTTGTTCCTCCCTCAGGATGCAGGGCATTGTGACCAGACTGAGTCGCCTCCTGAAGCCGGGCGGGATGATTTTGTTGCGAGATTATGGCCGTTACGACCTGGCCCAGCTTCGGTTTAAGAAAGGTATTTTTCCCTTTCCCCTGGGAACTCTGGCCACATCCCTGGTGGATGATTCCTCTCTGGAGCTGTTTCCCCCCTGTGTGGAGACAGCTCCTTAATTCCCTGGAAGCACAGCTTGTTGTTGGATGGTGGTTGTTGATTTTTAAGTGATAGCTGGTAACTGTTTAAATCCCTCTTGCCCTTAGGTCAATGTCTGTCTGAAAACTTCTATGTGAGAGGTGATGGCACCAGAGTCTACTTCTTCACACAAGGTGGGAGGCTTGAAAATATCCCTCTGACTATCCAAAAAAATCCCTCTTGACTCTCCTCAGCACTTCTTGTCCCTGTGCCCTCAAGTTTGGCCACAAGCTCTTTCCAGCCTGTCTTTCTTGAAGCAGTGGGAAATGTTAAGTGTCTCCCAGTGGAACCTGGGTTTGGCAGTTCCTGGTGCAAGTATGGCACAGTGAATTCCATAGTGGAAAATCCTTTCAGAGACAGACTGGTGTGTTTGCTACCCTGGGAGGGCTGGGATTGGAGGAGCTCTCCTTGAATTGTGCCTGCAGCTGATGGAGGGAGTTGGACACTGCTTGGAGGAACTTCCCTGAATGTTCCTGCTCTCCTGTGAGGAAATCAGAAGGGTGTGGCTCAGCATGGAGCTGAGACACCCACCCAGTTCTGCTGCTGCTTGTTGGCAGGGGTGTGTTCTTCTCCCAGTTGATGACCAGTTGCACCTCCAGTCACTGCGTGGTCAGTGTTAGAGCAGTGACACAACCACATCGAGCTGTTCCCATCCCCGCCACACCAGTGTTGTTTGTCACAACAAAATTAACGTTTGACGCGTGTTTGGCAAACACCTCCCGATGGAAAGGCTCTGATAAAGGAGCACAAGCTGGGACCTGTCAGCCCTTTCCTCCAGAAACTCCACACAAAGCACGTGCTGCTCAGCAGGACTGGGGCTGGCTTTGCCCACAGCCGCTGTGCTGGGGCACTCAGAGACTTCTTTGCTCGGTCAGGAATACCTGCCAGTGGAAGTGCTGAAGCCTCCAGGGCTCTTAGTGCTTTGATTGGGCCCCAACAGGGTGTGGTTTTTAAGGACTTTTGTTTTTCTCCCAAATTTAGCCTTAATGAATGCCATTGCCCTCCAGCCTATACAGCACAGATCTTACTGCCACCATTTAAAAGCGTAGGTCTGATCCTGCTCTTTGCTCTTGCAGAGTCTGAAATTCCTCTGGAGAGGGGGGGGGAGGGGGAAGGAAAGGATCTGTCCCTACTTGCCAGAAGATGCTCCTTAATCAGTTACTGGAGGCAGTGCCTCTGTCTGAAACTGCTGCTGTTTTCTTTGTCAAGTTTCTGTAACTAGTTGTGCTCCAAATAATCCTTTCCTGCCTTGCTAGAAGGAAAACTTGAGAAACTGTGATGGTAAAACCTCCTAGAACAGTAGTTAAGACTTATTTGAGCATCTCCCTGACAGGGTGAGGCCATGAGTTTCCTCTGGCCCATCTTGGAGCACAGCTTAGCCCTCAAAGGAAAGCTATGGCCTCCTCAGTCTCCTTCTCTCTGCTTCCAGATGAATTAGATCATCTCTTCACCACAGCTGGGCTGGAGAAGATCCAGAACCTGGTCGACCGGCGGCTGCAGGTGAACCGTGGGAAACAGGTGACCATGTACCGAGTGTGGATCCAGTGCAAGTACCGCAAAGCTGCCACCCCCCTGCCCTGAGACACAGCCTGGCACGCTGGGCTGGAGCCTCCTCGTGGCCAAGGGTGTCTCCTCCTCCTGCTGAGATGTGGTTTGATGGAGTTCTGCACACCCAGGACCTCACTGCCTTGGAGCGTGGCGGCACTGCAAGTGAGTTCTGCTAAGGAGGAAAGCCCTGAGAGAGGACCAAGGGGTGTTTTAGGTGTCAAAGAATATCCTGAGTTGGAAGGGAACCATCATCAGGATCATCGAGTCCAACCCCTGGCCCTGCACAGACACCCCAGCCAACCCACCATGTGCCTGAGAGTGTTGTCCAAAGACTCCTGGAGCTCTGGCAGCGTTGGGGCCGTGCCCACTGCCCTGGGGAGCCTGGGCAGTGCCCACCACCCTCTGGGGGAAGAGCCTTTCCCTGAGATCTCACCTGACCCTGCCCTGGCACAGCTCCAGCCCTTCCCTGTCACCTCTCACAGAGAACAGAGATCAGTGCCTGCCCCTCCTCTGCCCCTCCTGAGGAAGTTGCAGACCCCAAAATGGTCTCCTCTCAGTCTCCTCCTCTCCAGCTGAACACACCAAGTGCCCTCAGTCACTCCTCACACACTTTCCCTCCAGCCCCTTCACCATCCTGTGGCCTCTTTTGGACACTCTCTAATACCTAATGTGTTTTTTATATTGCGTCCCCCCAAACTGCCCCAGTGTTGCAGGTGAGGCCACCCCAGTGCAGACCAGAGTGGGACAATCCCCTCCCTCACCTGATGCCCCCAGGACAGGGATGGCCCTCCTGGCTCCAGGGCACTGCTGACTCGTGGCCAACTGGCCACCAACCAGGACCCCCAGGGCCCTTTTCTGGCACTGCTTTCCAGCCTCTCATTCCCATTCTGTCCATCCATCCGGGGTTGCTCCATGCCAGGGGCAGAATCCGGCCCTTCCCCTTGCTGAACTTCACACAGTTGGTGATTGCCCAGCCCTCTGATTTGTTGAGATCTCTCTGCCCTGGAGGGCATTGACAGCTCCTCCCAATTCAGTGTCATCAGCAAACTTACTTAAGTATTCATTCAAGTCCAGAGTCCCAGTTGTTAATGAAGATGCTGAAGAGAACTGGGCCAAGGGTGGAGCCCTGTGGATGTCCTGCTACTGGTCTGAGTTTTTTAAATTATTTATGGTTTTAACAACTTGAAAAATGGTCCTGGTGTCTTCCAGCAGCTAAGCAAGTTGAGTAGCAAGTCACTCACACTCTGGATTTTCATGTGAAACAGGAGAGCTCCGACCTTACCTCTGTCTTGTGTGCTCATGTCTTGGGAACAAAAAACATACAAAGGAGAAATCTGCTCTTCTCTGCAGCTGGTCACTGATATGAATTCCTTGGCCAGCTTGTCTCATGCAACTCTCTTCTAGTCATTCAGGTTTGTGCCAATCCACAGGTTAAAATACCTTGAGCTGAGGGCAGGAACTGAGACCACATTGTTTTCTCTGTGCCAACCTCCCCTGGCTGCCTCAAGGTGCGCAGACAACCTGTGGAGAAAGCAGATGCTGCTGCTTTGCCCTCACTGCCCACAGGGGTGTCCGCCCAGGGAACCACCACACTGTGGCTCAGGTGCTCTAAATTCCTGTCAGGCAGGGTTCAGCTTTCCAGATGTCAGTTTTGGGGCCCCTCCAGAGTGCAGAGTATCAGAAGCAGCTCATGGGACCAGGGGTTATAAATAATTACCTGCTTTTTCTGCTGGCTGCAGCCCCCAAGTCACAAACTGCCCTGTCATGGTGATGTGCCAAACCCAAGCAGACACGATAACCTGTCTTTGATCCTAAAGCTGCAGAATATTTAATTTATGCTCCCTTGTTTAATTCCTTAGAGGAAGCCAACACTGTGGCTCTCTGAAGGTATTTCCCCACCTTTGACAGCAAATGCCTTTTATCTCAGTTTGTTTTCTTTTGTTATTTTTAGGGCGTAATACGACAGGTATTAGAATAAATTCTGTGGTCATGCTTTTCAATGCTGGTCTGATTAATACCAAATCAGGCTCACACAGAACCTCACCTGCTTCTGTGTGCCTGATCTGAAGGATTTGGGCCACCAGTAGCTGATGATGATTTACTGTTATGTCTCACTAATGCCTGCCCTCATCTCTGAAGAAGAGAAAGACTGGGCTGGCGTCTCCTACCTTGTTTTAGTTCAGGAAGCAACAGGCTGTGTTGTGTGTGCACCACGGGGTGAAAAGCAGTTCCCGTGTGTTTTGTCAGCCAAACAATTGTGTTTGTAGCCTGCAGTTGCCTAAGAGTAACTGCCAACTCCATGTTATGAAATAACTGCTGTCTTGAACCAGAGGAGAAAGGGGAAAAAGCTGAGGAAATGTCATTGCTGCCTTTGGAGTGTCTGCAGGAGAGACAGACCGGGAACACCCTGATTTGGGAAGGGTTGGAAGGGGCTGGGGCAATTCTTCCTGCTGGGCTTGTGGCAGCAAGATGAGCCCCTGACTTCCACATCACCGTGTCAGCCTGCAGGTATTGCTTTGTCTGCTGCCTGAGGGCTTCTGGGTGGGGCATTTCAGTCCTTCCTGAGCAAGGTGACCCAGGGAAGGCACTCACACCACAAAGACAGGCTGCAGTGGGAGTCACCACTGCTTTTTTGTATATCTAGTTCTCAAAAAATGCTGAAAGGGCATCACATAACTGGGAAGAGAATTCTTGTTCAGTTTGTTGTAGTGGATTCTCTAGAGTCAAGAGCATTTCAGGCACCTGCAAAGGAAATAGGAGGAGATGAAACTTCTCTTTTCCAAAGCTCATTTGGCTTCTGCCAGGCACAAAGCTGCCCCACCCCAGGAGCTGTGCAGTCACTGCTGTGTTTTCATGCTCAACCTACCAAGTCTGGTTCTCTGGCAAGGCTGGCACCTCGGGCAAGGTGTAGGCAAAACACAGCTCAAGGCCTCTGGCACCAGCTGAGCAAGCTCAAGTCTCCTCAGCTTACCCAGGCTCCAAGTGAGGCTTAGCAAGAGTCCTGTGAGGGTTGGATGTGAGGTGACTCATGTAAGAGCTCGGGGACAGAGCTCAAAGGCAGGTCCCTGGGGTCCTTTCCTCTTGGTGCCTGGAGGGAAATCTCCTCCTGGGATAGCTTTATCTCCCTGGAAGAAAAATTATGGACTGGGGTAAACAAGCAGCATAATCACTGTGAATTAAAAGTCATTTGAAAAATGCCTTATTAATCATCCAGAGGTTTGTAAGCAGTGCAGGAAAATATGTTTTTAATTATAAACATGATTTATGTAAAGTCGATGGGCTCCCCTTTAAATTTAAACTCCTGAATGGGAGAAAATGAAGGCTACTAATTTATTTGTTTCTACTTTCAAGGCTACAAATCAATTGCCTGCCTGGTTTTGACTTGGGCTTCGTGCAAAAACCTGCCGTGCTGTGAGCCTGGAGCCACTGAAGTGGCTCTTTGCCTTTCTTAAGGCTCCTCATTCTGCTGGAGTATTTAAGCAATCACTCAGCGGGGCCCTTGCTGGGCAGACGTGCTCACGTTTCCAGTGCTCTTGGTGGTGTTCAGAAAGCAGCAAGTTAATGGCCTTGAATTGAGCCAGGCCAACTACAGGCAGACACTGCCTGAGCTTCCTTCAGGAATCCCGGCCAGCTCCTGTTCCCTCTGGAGCTGCTGCTGCTCTCCTGCCACTCCAGGCCTTGCCTCCCACTCAGCTCTGCTCAGGTGCCTTGGCCCTGACTTGCAGCAGCTCCTGCCATCCCCACCTTGGCCCTGCTGAGCCAGCTGGGTTGCACAACCCTTTCCAGCCTGTTCAAAGGCAATCTCCAAATTGACTTTTGCCATGTTGAAAAGCCACGTTAAGTGCCTTTAGTGGTTTCTTTCCCTCCCCACCTTCCATTTTAACTTTAAAGCCTTTCTGAGCGTATCTGCTCTGGTTTTGCTCCCAACATTCCGAGTCCTGTGGTCTGTGGCTCCCAGGCAATGCCAGCGTGGCCTATGGAACCTCCCAGGCGGAAGAGATGATTGCACAGCTCTTCACTGGCACTGCCCTGGTGATTCTGGAGCCAGGCATTGTTAGGAAAGTCTGGGCCTGGCTCTGGCCAGAGGATGGTGGATTTCCTTGGAGATTCCCAGATTGTTTTGGCTGGAAGGGAACTTTATCACCACCTATTCTGACCCTTCACATAACCCTTTCATGTAGGGATTGTGGCATCAATCCCTGTGACTTAGACTTGGACTTGGAACTAGTCCTTCAGGAAGGATTTTGATCCAGCCATGATGCTGAGGGCTCCAGTGGATGGCAAAGAAACCTTTGCCTCCTCGGGTACATCATTCCTCTCACAGCATCCTGATTTCACATGTGGGCTAGAAATTGGGAGGTAGGAGGGAACAGGGGAGGTGAAGAGAACAAGCAGCCTGGGGGGGTATTTCTGATGCTGTCACTTCAAAAATAAACAAATTGTAAATTCCACTGAAAATTGGACCTTTCTCAGGATCTTCCTGACAGCACAGGCGAGTGGGAACAGCAATTATTTGTAGTGATTTTGATTGTTAAAACAGCAATCAACACATGCTTCTGACCAGGGGCATGTGAGAGCAGACACAATTGTCTCCTCTCCCAAACACTTCAGCTCCACCTTCTCAGGGAATGTCATCACCATTTCTGAGTTGAAGAGCCCCAGGATAAATGGGACCTGATTGTTTTCAGCAGAGCAGAGGTGTGAGCAGAAGGAACCTCCATGTGCACACACCAGCAGCTTTTGGCACTGCATCCTGACGAGAGCTGGGAGAGCTTCCTTCTGTCGTCGGCGTTGGGATGAGCCCCGGCTTGTCCCCATTGGATTCCTGACAGGAATCACAGGCCCAAACTGAACTTCACTCTTTCTTCTGAGCACGAATGGAAGATGCACAGGGTCAGTGTCTAGAAGAGAGGGTGAGACCACAGGGATCAGGCTATCAAGGGATTTGTGGAGCACCCTTCCATCTCTGTAAACACAGATGGAGGGAAGCTGAGTCACGCAGTCTTTGTTCTCCTGATCAATCAGCTGGACCTCATTTGTCAATCAGAGCAGTGCCGCCACTTTTGGTTGGCGCCACATTGGGGAAAATTAGTCCAGGAGAGAGGATGCACAGTCAGGATCACTTTTGCTGTCCTAGCTATTCCTTTGCCTTGACAGGAGGTGCCCAGCACACGTCCTTGTGGACAGTGTCCTTGGACGCTGATTCTGATTTTAACAGTGTTGTCATATATGTTCCCAGGGCAACATGGAAATTACTAGAAAAGCAAGGATTAAGGAGGAATTTTTTGGAGGACTCTCTTGCAAAGCAAGGTGCTGTGGAGGAAAAGGAGTTGTCAGCTCTGTGCTTAATCAGCAAAGCTCTGGAGTTTGTGCTTTCAGCTCTTGCTGAAGGCAGTAAGTTCCTGTGTGTAAGTGCCTGGCTGAATGGGAGCTTGTGTTGCTGAGAAAGTGGGACACGGTGCAGGAAATTACCTTTGTAGGCAGCCCTGAGTGTTAATCTGAACTAAATAGGATACTGCTACCTCTGGGAGGGAGAGCACAAGCACTGGACACTTGGCTGGGACACAGGCAGGGAAAGGCAGGGGAATGTGAGCCACGTGTGCCTCTGCTTTTGCCTCCTGCCCAGGGGCTGTATGGCATGGCAGGAGGTGTCCTGCCAGTGAAGGCTTTTATTCTTGAGTATATGGTCTTTGACCCGCAGTGGGATGAGCAGGAGCTGGCTGTGGTTGGAAAACAGGGATGGCAAAGCTCACTGGCAAGTCTAAAGTGTCAGCACCTGCCTGCCTGCAGCTCCCAGCCTGTTGGTCCATGGCTCTTTCCAGGAAGGAGGAACATCCTGGTGAGTTTTGGACCCTGCTGCTCTAAACTCTGCTCCCTGGTGTTAAATAACCCCAGAGAGTCCTCACTGCAAGCACCAGCACAGCGTGGGAACAGCAGCTTGGGTTTGGGGTGGAGTGTGAGTGGGCCTGGTGTATTGAGGTTTGTTTGGATGTTTTGCAGCCCAGAGGACTCTTGTAGCTCTTACAATTCCATGTTATGTGAGGGTTGGGAAGTTCTGGGGATTTGCAGCCGAGTCTTTGGTATATGAAACTTACTTTCAGCTCATGTGAAGTGGGAAGTGCTGTTTGGAGTCCCCCTGTGAGCAGGGGTCAAGCTCACATTTCATGGGGTGTGTGTGGAACACTGGGGGATCTGCTCCACAGGGGTAACCCACTTCTCCAGGGTCACTGGATGTGGCTTTCCCCCTTTAGAGAGAAGATTGCCTCATCTCCCCTCAGACTGCCTCTTCATCCCTGGGACCAAGCTGGAGGTGTGCTGCTGTCCCCCCTCACCTGGGGAGCAGTACCTGGGCAGGTCCCTCTCACTGCAGTCTAATTACACAGCCACATTTTCTTTTTCCACGTTTAGTGCCACGGGTGGATGTGAAGAGGTCGCTCAAGGTTGCATAGAAAACTAAATCTGCCTTTTCCACAGCTTCAAGTGACTTCTTCCCTACTGAGATGAGCCTCGTTAGGGAGGTTGGAATGTATTTACAGACACTCACACAGAGGCTGAATATACTTAGAGAAATGTGTGTGCAGTAACTCTGGCTTTACAATAGGATGTTGATTTAATTTCCCTCTCACACAAATCTCAGAGCAGTTTGTCTAATTAAGGCTTTCCAAAGCCCTGTAAGGTAGGGTGTTATTATGCAGGAGGAAGAGAAGCAGGGGGCAAACCCTGCTGAGAATAGAACCCTCTTGTATTCTAGGAAGCTGGGAGCAAGTGAGGCCAGGGAAGGACTTGCTGGCACATCATTTCAGGTGTGTGCAGAGCCAAAGCCAGGGCATGTTTCTGGTACCAGACACACAGAGGTGTGTGTTTCCTACCTGTGAGGTTTGGTTCCCCTCGGCTGGGCCGTGGAGGCTGCACAATTCCAGGTGCCTGCACACAACTCCCTTCCTCCTCCAGCAGCAGGACATGCTCTCCCTTTGGATCAGGCTCTGAGGCTGCACTTGGCTGGCTGCAGTGTGGAGGCTGTGACCTGGATGCTTTCCTACTGGGTTTGGGTATCAAAGCCTCCCTAATGGGACACCTGAAGGTGTAGACAGAGGGAGGGGTAGGAACAACCTCCCAGATAAACTCAACTGCGTAGGAGGGTGGAGCCTCTCCATGGCCTCAGGAAGGAGTCAGGTGATGGCATGTTATCTTTGAGGAGCTCAGATATCAATTTTCTCCCTAATGAAAAGGAGGAAAGACCCTTTTAATGTTGACAGTGTGGCAGAATCCACACAAGGGTGAGATGTTCTGAATGCCCCAAGTCCAGAAAAATCTTCATTTGCCTCTCATGCCTTGTTTGGTCCAACAGAATCTGCTCTGCAGACAAGGGTTGGCCTCTTAAAGATGGGATGCCTGGAGGTAACATCATCCCTTGGTGCTAAATCCTTAAAAAACCTATTGAGCAGTGAACTCTTGTGCTTTTTGCTTGGGTTTTTTTCCTCAGTGCTATGAAATGTTCAGATTTGAGTAACTCACGCCAGCTTTTATGTTTTAAAGGTTCAGGCTGTTGCTTTTCTCTGATGTCCTGCTATCACTGAGGAATCTCAGCTCTGCTATGTATGTGTTACCTTACATCAGTGGATTTCTAGATCTTGTGGCAGTACAGAAATGCTTGGAAAAATGCAGCTGGAGTTGTCCACAAGCATGGAAAGCAGAGGCAAAGAAAAGTCACCAGAACCACATTAAAACCATCGGGAGCTTAACTTCTGTCACTTCATTTTTTTTCAAAATTCAAGGCAGAAGGAACCTGTTACACGCTCTGCTAAAATCCCTGTAAAACCTTCCCAAATTCTGGTCAAATGTCTCCTGGGGTAACAGAGGAGCTGTGATGGGAGGGCAGGCCTTGCTGCAGTGTTGCTGAGCGTGCTGTGCCTGCTGGAGGGGAGCTCTGAGCTGCTCCACTCGCACTCAGTGACACAGAAAATGGCTGCGGAGTCGTTCTCCAAAACATGATCCAAGAGCAGCGTGCCAAGGATCGTGCTGACATCCAAGGAGATGATGAGAGCTGCCACGGGGGATGGAATCAGCAGCACTAGCACTGGCTGATGGCAGACCTGGAGAGCAGGATGTGTCCCGGAGGGATCTGGCAGAGCCCATGGGGGAGGAGGGCTGGCCGGCCCCCGTGGATGAGATAATATTTGGTCGGCCATGTACATGCTGTGTTGCTCACAAGCAGCAACTCTGAAAGGACCAGAGCTCAGGGGCTCTTGCAAAGTTAATCCAAAAGAGGCAAAACAGAGTAGTTTCATGCGTCACTCAAGTGTGGGCTGGAAGGAGGAGCTTTTCCTGCATGAGAATCCTTGGAGATCCAAATAGTCTCTTCTCTTGCTGGGCCAGAAAGCGAAACGCACTAACTCT
Organism: Sclerurus mexicanus; assembly: GCA_013396755.1. Taxonomy (NCBI): domain Eukaryota; kingdom Metazoa; phylum Chordata; class Aves; order Passeriformes; family Furnariidae; genus Sclerurus; species Sclerurus mexicanus. Next base: position 3,086 of record VWZF01006464.1, on the reverse strand, counting down.
TCCCAAATACTATGGGGAAAATCAAGTCCACGCCAACATGTTTTCTAACCTTACACTGTTTGAGTTTTGATGCTTTATAGACTTTTAGAACTATCTTAAAAGTTGACATTAGAATTTTTAATGGAATCCAAAAATTTCCTGTGCAAAATGATGACCTATTTACATATTCCAGCCACTGAAGTAGCAACCCTTTCCCTGTAAAAACACAAACTGACAAACCGACCTTTTCTTGCCAGAAGCACATTCCAATAAGTTGGCTTTTCGTATTTAGAAAACATAGTTAAAAAACCCAAACAATCCCCCACTTCTCTGCTGAGTCCAAACCCAGGGGATCAGCTCCCATGGGAGGTGATGTCATCAAAAATAGTCCAAGTGGACTGAGTGTGTATCTTAACACTGATCGTTATATTTTCACCTGAGAGACCTTTGCTGTTCCAGACACCCCAGTTTTGGATGTGCTGGCACAGCACAGTGAGGAGCGTTGTACCAGCCTGGGATGGATGGTGCATCCCTGCTCAGAGCTGTGTCCTGATGGATTGTAGGAGGAAAAACCTCTGAGATCTGTGATTTCTGAGTTCTGCACTGGGAAATCTACCCAGTAACTTCCATCCTGCTGCTGTCCAATGAATGTGTCTGAAATCCTTTTTACCTACCTGGCAGTGCTGACAGCAAGTGGGACCCTTCAAGGCTGCTCCAAAATTCCTGCTCATGGCCAGAAATATGGTTGCAACTTGTTGATTCCTTCCCCCCCCGTGCCACAGAGGGACCAGCTGCCATGTCCAGTGGGAGCTGCAGTTTTGGCATCTTGGAAAGAAAACTGCAGCTGGAGGTGTTGCTGTGAGCTGCTCTTGGGAGGATGGAGGTGGAGACAACCATAGCTGAGTTTGGAGCAGAGCAATAGGGAAAGATGTGACTGTAGGGCTGAGGATGGGAGGAAAGGGGTCCAGGAGCAGAGCAGAGCCCTTGGACTGCAGGTCACAGGGGCTGTCTTGCCAAAATGTACTGAAGGGGATGTGCCCTATCCCTGGATTTGCAATTGAGGAGAGAAACCCCAACCATTTGAGAGGAACGTGTGGCAGGGAGAGGGATGGTGCAACCTCAGCTTATCTGTTGGTTATCAGATGTCACCAGCCCCTACTGCAGCCTGACCCAGAACCCAGGGCTGTGGCCACGGGTCCTGTGTCAGGCCCAGAACTCAGAAGTGCCTTGCGGGATGTCTTGGAGAACGTTCCTGGCTGCAGTGGCTTCCCCAGAAAGCTGTTGCCTCCCTGGGAATCATCCTGCCAGAGGGAAGGAGAGCAAGGGTGTTGATCTGTGACTAGTGGAAGTGACAGCAAACAGTCATTGGGAAAGACAAAGGTTGTCCCCATCCGTGCAAGTGTTCCAGGCCAGGTTGGACAGGGCTTGGAGCAACCTGGTCTGAGGAATGGGATGAGCTTTGGGATCCCTTACCTCCCAAACCCTTCTGTGATTCTGTGACAGCCCATGGGCTTTTCTGGTGGCCTTAAAAGGGAATATTGGTGGCAGTGCATGGATGGAGGAGGAAGTGCCTCAACAAGTGCTGTCCAAAAAGCACAGGAAAATTAGACCAGAGTGACCTCCGTCACCCCTAAAACACAAGAATGGTGGACATGCCATAGATTTGGTGTTGCTGGTGTCCAATTCCTTCCCGGGACTCTGAGGGGCTGGACTGCTCCCTTTGGGATGGGAAGTGTTTTTAGGGGCAATGGAGGGGTCAGGAAGTCTGTCCCTTTGTTGGGTGCATTTGGTGTAACCTCTCCCAACTCTTCTCTTCCCTCCACCCAAACCCAAAGAGAAAGGCAGGGATGAACCTTACACCTCCTGGAACAATGTTCTCTGCAAGTGGTCCTAGTGAGTGCTCCCGAAATGGCTGGGATTAGTTACCAGCTGATGGAATAGTTGCTCCAGGATTCCTTTCCTTTAAAAAAAAAAACAAAAAACCAAAAAACCGAAAAGACACAAAAAGAACCAAAAAGACACCACCAAAAAACCGCAAGGCAGACACAAAACACTATTTAGTTATTTATTTTACTGATTCCTGCCACTGGTCGTGCTGAAAAAGTGCGACTTGCGGAGCAGGAGCTGAACGTGGAGCGGCTCTTGCACCGAGTAAATGAATCTCCCATTTTTTCCTTTCCTTTAAAAAAAAAAACGAAGCACGGCTCGTGCGAGCAGGCAGCGCTCTCCCGGAGCCATCCCCTGCGGCCAGTTCACAAAAGCACGATAGACGAGGGATGTTTCACCGAACCCGCCTTGCCCTCCCCGCGATGCTCCGCCGCTCCCTGGATGCGGAGCGGGCTGTCCCTCGGCATTCCCGGCTCCTGCAGCTCCAGCAGCCTCGGCTCCCATCGCTAATCCGCGCCTGCCTCCCCTCGGACAGGCCTGGCCACTTCCTTTCCCAACAATCCTCTTTTTTTTCCCTCCCTCCTCCCTTTCTCTTGTTTGCTTTTCGGAAAGCTGATTCAGCCTTGGGGCGAGCGGGTCCTGCCCCCGCCGCCCGCCCGGGGCTGGGTGAACCGCGGTGGGATTGCTCGAGTCCAGCCAGGACGAGCCTTTTTTTTATATATTATTATTATTTTAAATTTTTGAAGTTGTTTTTGTCGTCTTCTTTTTTTTCCCGGCGGCAGCTCGGCCTTGGAAAGGCAAGGGCAGCCCGGTGTGTGGCTGGGGGTGCTGGGGAGCCCGGCTTGTGTCTCACACCACGTTGGATCAGCCCCAAAAGAGGGGCTGGGGCTGTTCTGGGGGTCCCCAAGGGGTGGGCATGGGGTGATGGTGAGTTGGGGGGTGCCAGGGTGCCCTGGGGGGGATTTGGGATGGTTTGGGAGGCGAGGGCGCTCCTGGGGTGGAAGATGGAGATGGGAGAGGAGGTGAAGAATTGGGGGGCAGGTCAGCCCCCGCTCCCCTAACCTGGAGGGGGGACATGTCCCCTGGCCTGCCCTGACCGCCAGGCCTGGCTGCATCCCCCACCCCAAGCCTGGATGTGACCCCCTCCTTGTGCCTGTCACCGCCCCAGCCCTCCTGACCCCCACAGGACCCCGACCCCATGGCCCATCCTACCCCCTGCT
>VWZF01006463.1:58111-72648 GCA_013396755.1 Sclerurus mexicanus | reverse complement strand
TAGATAAAAGGCAGATGGCTTGTATCTAGGGTCTCGCTCGCTTCACATGACAGGATGACAGGACAATGTTGCCTTGGTGGGGATTCCCACTGTCACCTGTGAGCCAGCTGACCTTTGAGGATGCAACCACTGCTCGGGAAGTCTGGGCATTCTGGGGCTCGGTGAGACAACTCCATGGGGGACACCTGGGCAATTTGGGTGTTGGCACCTGGAGGCTTATTTTCTCTTTTCTCTCTCTTGGGTTCTTTTTCCTGTTTACTTGGCCACTTTTGGTAATAAAACTACTATTTGGGTTAAGTTTTCTGTGGTGTCTCAGTTTCAGTTTTCACATCCCTTCAGACCCCTATTCTCCCTGGAACACATAAGTATGTGTTTTAAAATACTGAGAATCAGCAGCTGTAAGTAACATGAGTGGCCATGCTAAGACCAAAGCGCCATTTGATGCCGTCCTGTCTTTCGCAGTGGCTGATAGCAGATTAGGAGGGGAGTGTATAGCACATGTCAGGTCATGTTTTCCTGATGTGCTTCAATCAATTGTCATATCACTGAAAAGTAAAGGATTTCACAGAACAGGGGTAGTGTTTATAGCTCTTGTTGACTTTTTTTTTTTAATTTATTTTTTTTCCTCCCCTCTGCAGTGGATATGTCTAATTTGTGAAGTCATGTGAAATTCTGGGCTCTGCAGTATCTGCAGTAGTTTCAATGGCTTAACTTTGCACAGCATGATATTTATTTCCTCAGTGTATTTGTTAATCTTCCAGGAATGGCCTATCAGTGGAGGCAACTGGGGTATGATCACTCAGAGCTACCCAGAGATAATTATTACAGGGTAAGTAATTCCTTAGTGTAGTAATAATTTTCTTAGCTGATTAAGTAGAATGGAGAATATTTTGTTCCTCTTTTAGAATATTGTTTTGTATGAATGGTTTGAATGATTATGAAATTATGTTCACCAAACAAGTCCTTGGTGCTTTACCGAGCAAGAAAAGCAGAATGTGGAAGTGAAGGTAGAAACAAAATGATAGCAGTTGTTTTACAGGGATTGTTATTATGATGTGTTATTGTGTTTATATGTGCTTCTTATTGAAGTATCTTGGATCAAACTTATCTTTTATTCTTTAATTTTTGCATAATAGTTGACTGTTGTTTTAAAGCACGGGATGTCCATTAATTACTGAGTTCAGTTCTCAAAGGGAAGTCAATTTTTTATCTCAAAAAGGGCAACTTAATAATACTTCTGAGACTGTTCCTTCTAATACTACTATAAGAAACATACGCAAAGTTTATTTTATAATTATGTAGTGCATCACTGAAAATGAGAGCACTACTATAGTTATTTTTGAACAACCCATTAGCCCTAATGTGGATTACTGTCACTTTGTACTACACGTTGCAGAGAGTTTGGGAGACAGTCCTAAAAAATATAGTCATCTGATTCTCCATTTCAAGGCTAAAAAACAAGTTAGGTGACTCATTTACAGTGGGATACTGTATATTTAGACAATTTCTTTACAAGTGTCACTCCTAATATAGGGCATATGTTAAGAAGCAGCTCATGGTAAGGTATGTCTCAGTATTTAAAATGGTAAATCAGTATTAGTATGGTGGAATTATCAGGGAGTTAGCCTCCAAATGTTTTTGTAATCCTTTCTGTCCAAAGTCATTGGAGCACATGCTCGTAAAATATCAGCTTTCAATAAATTGTGAAAAGAAAGTGTCACTAAGAATACTAATAAAAATAGAATGTTAACCATATACTTTCCAATCAGTATCAAAGAGGTCCGGCACTCCAACTAACCATTTTTGCCATCTTATTTTTTTTTTAATATTTCATAGGCATGCTGATGGGTCAATCAAGTTTTGGGATGCCTCAGCAAGTAAGTGTTTTCAGTAGAGATTTTTTCGTGTGCAGTAGGAGTTTTCTAAAGTGGTTTCTCTAATGGAATATAATTGCAAACTAGTCATTCTCATTATTTCTTGCCTTCTGTAGAGTCAGTGACTTCATATGAAATTTTGGTTTAAAATTAAATATAGTTAACATTATTTCTTAGGTGCTACCTGTTTTTTACTACTTTAGAGTAAATGTGCTGTTAGTTCTAGGGGCCAGTTAATATGGAAAAAATTCTAAAATTTTTTAGAGGTACCTTCAACCTTATTTTTGAGCATCGAGGTGCATGAAGGGAAATGCTTTCCTTTTTAATACAATGGATTTTTAGTAATTTATTCCTTTTTAGACAAAAGAGAGGCATATGTTCAAGACATCAGCTGTCCATAAATTACTGTATCTAAAAATGAGAATTGGAACCAGTAGAAATTTGTGCTAATAGAATGATTTATGCATTTGTGAAGAAAGGCAGGAGAAGAGTGAAATAGACACTTTTTTTTGGAACACTTAACAGGCCTGAAGAGTCTGATACTGTTTTACATCTCTCATCTTCAGTCAAAGGGTCAATTGCACCTGATGGCGTACACAGCTCACAGTGAGAAATGCAGTAAGAACTCAAAGTAGAAATGACTGCATAGAGTTAGATGTTTTAATTGATCTAGTTCTGACTAACCTTACTCTTGATACTTAAAAGCTGTTTAAAACAATCTTGGAATCGTCATCAGTTGTCTTTGAAAACTTGTGGAAAACTGGTGAGATTCCAAAATGCTAAGGCATGTGTGGTTGTGGGAGGGAACAGATGCAATGTATATGTTTAAAACTGGGAGGAGGACTATTTAGAATGTAATAGATCTTTAATTCCAGTTTGGGGCTGGGAGTGGAACCTGGGAGAGAGAGGAGAGGGAGGAAGGCAAACCTGATTGATTCTGTGTGCTTAAAAATTCTATTCAGCATAGATCTGTCAAAGGAGATTCTGCTAAAGACAGTCTCTTTCTAAAACAGACAAATCTGTTAAGGGAGAAATTGCAAGGATCTTTCTAATAGAACAGTCTTACAGGTGAGCTAGGAAAATGTGATTCAGGTAAACCCACTGAAATATGGAAGAGGAGAAAGGATGTTATAATTTAAGTTTTCCTAATGCTGCGATTAGTATTCATAGCAGTGATTTTGGTCATTGACTAGAGAATAGGCCTGTGGAGTTTGAAAACAGCATGAGGACAGTTCAAAGAAAATTTAATACAGAATTACAGTTGAGAATTACAGATTACAGTTGAGAAGGATACTATTCAAGAATGAGCTATATCAAAGACAATTTACTTGAATATAGTATCAATGATGTACACTCAGAACTTAGTTTCTGGAGGGAAAGTGAACATCTCGTGAATTTCAGTCTGTGTTGCATAGAAAAAAGTAATCACTGGGATAAGTAAGTGGGAATGTCAGTAAAACCAACATGGGGTAACTCACTATTTAAAACTGGAAAGGCCTCACTAGAACAGTTCTGGGAAACCTGTTATCAACAAAAATGTAGACTGATCAGAGGGCAGCATTTTTGAATGATCAGATAAAATAAAGTATTAATTGGAGGAACTGGGGCTATTATGTAAGAGAGCACATGTGAGCAGCCGTGATTTGAAATATTGTGAAAAGGAAGAAAAGGAGCTTTACTTCCTCTGCCATTGATATGATTAAGTTGTGGGTATGGCATATGTAACTAGATATTGTTGTTATAAAGAGATCCCTAAATACAGTAAAGCCTTGAGAAGCTGTGAGGGTTTAGTTTATAACTGTAGCTTAATATATATCTCTCAGGATAAGTGTTGAGGTATTTTTTTATACTAACTGTTCCAGTATTGGTCAAATGGTGCACTGCATGGGCAGAGGCAACACAGATAGTCATTGCTTCTATTTTGCCCTCTTTTGCTGAATATAATAGCTTTCTTTGTGACAAGTTAACGAAGTTTTTAAAAAATTGACAAGAAAAAACATGTCTGTTGAGATTAAAACTAACTTTTGTGCTTTGTTCCTAGTAACGCTGCAAGTACTCTATAAGCTAAAAACAGCCAAAGTATTTGAAAAATCACGGAATAAAGATGACAGGCCAAACACAGATATAGTGGATGAAGATCCATATGCTATTCAGATCATCTCGTGGTGTCCAGAAAGTAGAATGCTCTGCATAGCTGGAGTTTCTGCACATGTCATTATCTACAGGTTCAGCAAGCAAGAAGTGACAACAGAAGTCATTCCGGTAATTAGTTATGACCATTTTTTAGCTTTATAGTATTTAGCTGTAGAAAGACTCTTCTAGCAATTTACTGCTTTTTTGTCTTGTCTTCTATTAGTGAAATGGACAAACCCAAAATTACAAATTACTTAGAAAATTCAACAAGAGTAAATATTGCATACCAAGATACTGGTTTTCAGTGGCTTTTTCAGGTTTTGCAGCCAATAATAGTTCTTGGCCTATCTATCAAAACAAATAGTGAATTAAAAGTTAGCTGTATCAAAGGTAAAATGATAACAGAAGTGAGTGAGGTGTGGAGTGAAAGAATTTCAAAGCTTTTAGGGAGATGATTCCTTTTCCTTGATTCGTAATAATTGCTATCTCTCCTGTGGAAACTGAAGTATGCCCTGAAGTCTGTTAAGGACTTCGCTGTGTCACTACATAAGATACAATAATTCTATTACAAGAGTTTGAGAAGTCCTTTGTTAAATCAGACACACACATACAAATTTATGTATTTGAATGTATGAGCTAAAAGCTAACCTTGAAGCCTTTTAATTATAAAATGTTGTATAAGTAAAATGTTAATTGTAAGGTTTTTTTAATCCCACCTCCTGCCCACAACATACACAAAAATTCAAACCCCATCCCCTCCCTATGCTGCTCCCTTTGGGTAAGTCTTAGTTTAAGGACCTGAGGCATGGGTTGGTTTTTTTCCTTCAGTCTTCTTGAGGTGTTTACCTGTGTACAAGTATATTCCCTTCTGAGAAAGTAGTTTTTCTAAACAATTTTTATCAATCCCTCCCTAGCAAACTATTCTTCAGTACTAGGAAAGTTTTAAAAAATACTATATAGTTTTTTTCTTTCAGTCCATGAATTAAGTCTACTTTGTAGAGTATGAGAATAAAACAGTGGAAAACTTTCCTTACACTGCACTGGAATTAATAATAATAAATATTGCTACAGATCCAGCAGAAGGAGATATGAAGTAATGATGAACTTGCACTAAAATGTGTGATCTAGTTCAGCACAACATCAAACATTGAACTAAGTTCCATGTATACAGTGTTGCATCAGTATAAAGGGTAGCTGTCTATGTGCCTTTAGTTCTCAGTTTTACCATTCCTGAATCACATAAACCAAGTCATCTCCATAACTGAGAATATATGTCAGCAGACTGATAATTCAATCAGTTTTCAACCCAGTATTTAATTTCTTTCAATATTAAGGAGAAAACTTATAAAACCTGGGAAATATGGCAGACTTTCAAGTTTAGCAATACTCAGATATTCAGTCTCTAGTAGTTAATACAACTCTGTTTCTGAAGACTACATGTGTATTTAGGTTGTACTGTTAGTTAGAAAACTGTTATCTTACAAAAAATGGAAAAGTCCTGGATGTCACTTATCATTAGTCTTCCGCGGCGCTATGTTTATTTCATATCCAGCTTTTTGAAAGGCAAACTTTACTGGTATTTTTTTTATTTTAATTCACAGATGCTGGAAGTACGTCTGCTCTATGAAATAAATGATGTTGAAACTCCAGATGGCGAGCAGGTACCACCTTCATCAACTCCAGGCACAGGATCCAATCCTCAATCCATTGTTCCCCAGTCTCACCCATCTACTAGCAGCAGTTCGTCTGATGGACTTCGTGATAATGTCCCATGTTTAAAGTAAGCGTATTTTGCTACACTTTCATTGAGTCTGAGACTTTACAAGAATGTGTGATTAGAATATATGTACTTTGATATTATTACAAATATGTCATTGCTGGTGAAAATGATCTATTTTGTATAGTAATGTTTTCCAAATATCTGAAAGTTGAGTCTCTGTTTTAAGAAATAAATATTGCAATCTCTATCTTTAAACTTCATAAATTGATTTCTAAAAAAATCTGAAAATCCTTACGTTATGGTTTAGGAACATTTGGCATAGATGTTAATATAGAGATCATCGTGCTTTAGAGCAAACGTTTCTCAATAGCAGCAATTGAGTCACTTTGGTATCTTGTTGTCCACTGAAGTGAATAGGAAACTTGATGTTTTGTGGCTCTCCTTAACTTTAGGCCAAGCAAGTCTGAACACGTTTCATCTGTTAGTTTTCCAGAGCCTTTGGTTTTCGAGCCAAATCAAAAGTGCTGGAAATTCTTACAATTAGCTATCTCAATAGTATTCTTGCAATTAGCTATCTCAATCTCTTTAGGCTTATAAATATATTTCTTTTTTTGAAGATTCTCCAAGAGAACTACTTGATATTTTGGAAACAGAATGAAATAAATGTCCCATTGTCAAGGATCTTCACTTTGCATGATGCCTCATAGTGCTTACAATGTAGATATTTGACCAATTTTTTTATCTTTTTAAATTGGGAGTTTTTCTGTAAGCTTCTACTCATTTGGGAAATTAGAGTTAAAAGAAGACAATCGTGTTTTTAACTCTTCTACAAAAGTGCATTATGAGACCTCTAGGCCATTACTGTTTCTAGCAGAATGTAATATATATTATGTATTTTACAAATATAAAGTTAAGTAGGTACTTTTGTTTTCTGAAGTTTTAACATCCCAACTTAGATGCACTCAAAGAATTAAAATTCATCTAGAAAACAACTATTTCTGATGTGATTGCTTTATCTGAGTGAGGATTTTCATATTGTATTGACTATACTGAGTTGCAGAGGTGTATTTCTAAAGAAAACTCAGGTAGAAAAATTGGAAAATTCTGAATTTTTATAAAATATTGGCAAACCAAAACATGCATTAGTGAGAACAAGTGGGTAAATTAAGAATTTGGGAAATAGAGGAACATAAGCTCTACGTAACTTTTTTCACCTTAAAAAATGCAGGACCAAATCCTTTCTGTGGGACCTGCATAAGTTTTTTCATCAGCATGCAAACAAAAATGTTTCCTGGAGGTTCAATTCCCCAAGTCCCATGTTCATTGCATACAATTGGTCTACCATTACAATAGTTTACTTATTTTCATTTTCTTTCTGCCCTATCATTAGCATTTTTTGCACTTGTCTCAATGCATTGTGCTTCTGCTTCCCTTTTCAGTATGCTTATTCTGCATGCAGCGCTAACCCTCTTCCATTCTCTAAACCAAAATTCTTTAGGGAACTCGGAAAAAAAAGGGGTAATGCCTTCTTTTTAGATCCTTACTGAGCACCTTTATCTATTCAAGGGAATACAACATAATAGATCTATTATGCCTTGCTCTGAAAATGGAAAAAATTAAATACTTGTGGTCACTGTCTTATTGATTTACAATTAGTGTATCAAAAAGGCCCCTAAAGATGTGAATTAACAGTTTCAATGTGGGTTTTTATTCTGGTTTCTTTTATTAGTTTGATCTTATTTTTTACAATTTTCCAACTTTCTGAAGTCCAATGTGGTGTAGAATATAATGAACTCTGAGCCCATAAGTTTAAAATAGAGACTACGGAGAGGCATAAAAAGACACCATGTTTTATTTTGCAGAGTTAAAAATTCTCCTCTCAAGCAGTCTCCAGGCTACCAAATTGAACTAGTTATCCAGCTAGTGTGGGTGAGTGGAGAACCTCCTCAACAGATAACCAGCTTAGCAGTCAACTCAGCATATGGCCTGTAAGTATATTCTACACAGTTTTTTTGATTATTCTGTCAAAGGGGTTTAAAATTACCCATTAAAATTAAGTCTCTATGTGTGTTCACATGAGCTGCACAGCAACACAGAGGTAATCAGTCTCTTGTGCTTAGGAGATAATTCCTTTTGGATCCTGGCAGATCCTGATGATGCTAGCAGCAGAAACAAATCAGCATCACTCTTCCTCACCTTACACTGTACAGCAAAGAGTGTCATTTAAGGCTCTGTCAGATACGTTGGCAAGTATAATAACAAGGATCTGTTCTACTCAGTTTTTACAGGAGAACAATTAAATAATACTGCACCCTGAAATAGTAATTTATAGATGTGTGGAATCTAGGATAATTCATAAAAATTAGGAAGTGTTAAAATGCTAAACAACAAAAAATATTGATGTGACAATTTACCAACATTTAATTAGCACTGCCTTTCCTTCCACTTCTCTTTTTCCAGAGTAGTTTTTGGAAACTGTAATGGTATTGCCATGGTTGATTACCTCCAGAAGACAGTGCTCTTGAATCTAGGCACTATTGAACTGTATGGCTCCAATGATCCTTATCGCAGGGAGCCACGATCTCCCCGAAAAACTCGGCAACCATCTGGAGGTGAGTAACCCAAAATGTGCTTTAAACTCAGAAGAAATGCACAGTTGGTCATCTAGTCTTAGTGTGTATTCTTTGAATGCAAACATGCTTTTCTCTACTGCAGTTACATCCTCTCTCCTTGATCTGTTCTTAATGTCTCTATTGCAAGTTTGTAAAATCATGTTTCCTTAAAAATTGTTGCTTAGTGGAATCTAGTGATGCTTGATATCATTACCTATTTTTTTCGGTGTAATATATGTTTTAATAAAAAGCAAACTGGAAAATACTATGTGTGAATAGATATAAGCATGTACAGTGGATTTATGCAGTTTATAAGTATTTAACTTAATAGTACAGCATGAAGAAGTACCCTGATATTTCTGATAAAGCTCATACCCATATCACGTGCTTGTATAAACCCATTAAAGTTTGCAGATAGCCAGTGTGCTTGCTGGCATCTTTGGCCTCCTGTTTTAAACTTTGACTAGAAATGTCCCTGATAAGCTAAAGCGTGTATGTTGTTTATGCTGTTATGTTATGCTCAAGAGGAAGACAAATAAACTTCTACATGCAAACTGGTAAATAAATATCTGGGAAAACAAAACAAAAAAAAAAACACACACAACCCCCCCTCACCCCCAAATAAAAAAAACAAACAGAAAAAAAAATTTGATTTAAAAATATGCTGAAGAGTGTTCTCTTTCAGCTGGGGAGGAAAGTGGTGTTTCAGTCAAAATGCCAAGGTTTTTGTTACCAAAAGGAAAATCTAGTAATTTAAAATGTTCCTGAGGTATTTCAGGAACACAGCTAAAGACAGAATGATGAACAGTCTCATTGCTGCCCCAAATGATTATTTTTTTGATAGGAAAAAAACTATTCAAAAAACCCTTCTTCATGCACTAGTGTTGATTTCTTTGAGAGATCCAGAAAAAAGTCCTGGTAAGTTCTTCAGGTGATTTTTTTAATTAAAATGGAAATGTCTAGGATGTATTTTAGCAAATGTTGGTTTGAAAAAGATTCTGTTAACACCAGTCAGCTTATTTGAAATGAGGAAACTTGCCTAAAAGTCATTAATATAGACCAGAACATACACAGTTGTTATCCTGTCAGATAAAATATTTTCTTCTATAAAATTAAAAAAAAATTGCTTTGAGGAAAAAGAATAACTTTACTGGCTGACTGTGTTAACTTGTCTTGGGAGGAAAGAGCTTAAATTCTGCATCGTACATTTAGACTGTAAACTGCCTTTTGAAGTGCTAAATATCACTTGCCTTTCTTTGCTTAGCTTCTATTATTTTAATGTCCACATAACTGTTTCAACTATGTCTCTAAGATGTTCACGATTAAAGTCCTTTTTGTTCATAAAGCTGTTACATGAAGTCATATTTGTTTCATCTTAACTTTTAACACTAACAATCTGCATGGCAAGAGCGTTTTTAAGACCTGGTTATACAAATTATTCAGCTGGCTTCTCTGTCTCAAATGTACTGTTAGTGTCTCCGTCTTTCCTTTTCTCATTGCTTCATAAAGGTATGCTGACTGTGGCTTCTTGCATGTGCGGCCTTTCTAACTTATATTCAGAGTCTGTGAAAAAGCTTCGCACCTCTTATATAAGTAAGTCATTTCATGGCATTCAAATAGTTTTGAACATCTGAATTTGGTTTTTTTTTATTTGTTCACTCACCCTAGATATTTTTCTTAGTTCATTTTAAGAATTGTTTTACTTTTGGAAACTGATTTTAATCCATCACGCATCTATTGTATTTCTTGTTCATGATATATTTAAAAGAAACCTGAAGAAAAAAGCAATCATAATGGTCTCTGTATTTTGTCTTTTTAAGTAAAGAAATATCAAAATCAAAAGGACATCCTACCTCAGAAGTTACTGATGTTTACAGACCCAAGATCTTACTCATAAATTTAGTGTTCTTTTATCAGAAGCTACTTGGTTCTCTTCCTGGCAGAAAAAACTTCAGAAGTCTAGAGTTAGAATATTAGTAGTATTAATAACCATTGTGATGAACAGTGATTTTTCTACTACAAATGAAAATTTACTTCTACAAAGATGTTTTTAATAAGGATTACAAACCACGGTGTTTGTGTATTGCATGACACTGTGCACAACCTTTCAAGCAGTTTTAAAATTCAGGTAAGGCAGGTAGCCCATCAGAACCATGATTTACCTGAGAGATTCTCTGACTTACAACGTCATTTACAGCATTCAAGAAGTTGGAGAATGTAAAGCTTATTTCTTAAAAGCATTGTTCCTTTCCCTAGATGCCACTTTTCTCCAGCCCTTGGGCAGAGGTAGATAACCTCACCCCAATTTTTAATGAAATAGAGTAGAATAAAACTAAGCTGCAGGAAAAATGAACTGGAGTTAAAATAAAAATAAATACTTCATACTGTCATCCAATTCATAGTTCTGCCATTTTTTACTACAACAAGGAAGAAGAAATACCTCTCAGAGGGAAGTACTAATAGCCAAATACTCCTTTCTCTATAGTCTTTCATCCTCTGCTGCCAAGGCAGAAAGGGAACTAGGTATAAAAGAAATGCCTCCACCTAAAGGTGATAGAGTACCGAAACCCAGCATCTGGCACTGATTGATTTTTTTGAAGAAAAGCAAAAGATGGGTAGAAATCCCAAAACTAGTTTCTGAAACTAAATATTGTAAATCTGAATTCAGTTGGACTATTTTATTTAGGAGGAGGTTAAAACAGGTTTTGTAAAGAAGAGTGAATTTCTTAACCATGTAGTTCTCTTTCTGTTGGCCATACTGACAATATATTAGTTAGCTGGAGCTACATTAATTTTAAAAACTAAAATAGTTTCTCTAGTTATCATTTGTTATTTCTCATTATTTGTAGTTCTTTCAGTGTATGTGTTGCCCAGACTCCAGTAATGTAAATAATAAAGTATTGTTGCTGTGTAATTTTACACAAATAATAATCTGTTACATTTAAGCACTGCCCTTCGTTTTATTTATAGGATTGAAACTATATGAGATAGGCAGAATTCTTTGGGTATTTGCGTTCTCCCTTTCTTGGACATTAGTATTTGCATTTAGTGTTTTCAAAAATGCAAGGAACTTATGCTTCCTTGGTTTTATTTTGAAAGATCTACTTTCATTGAATATTTTTATCTTGAAAAATTTTTATTTTAGTACTTTGAATTTTTTTTTTATGAATAAGACATTTTCAACAGCTATACAATTCTAATAATCTTCAGGGAGTATTAGTATTTAATATCTAAATTCTCCTTGAAAAAGTCCTTAGGTAGGTAATGTGCTGTGGTAGTTCTAGAAAATTCCTAGTCTTTGAGACAAAAAGTGTATTTAAGAAAAAAAAAAAAATCATTGCACTTGGACAAGTTCTTAATTAGTTATGTTAAATTCACATTCAGACAGTGTGAACCAGAACAACATATTGCTGTGGTACGTAGTGTCCCAAAATTGGCTGAACGGAAAATTAACTTGTTTCAGTATGAGGGTGGGGAGGGGAATATGAAAATATCATTCTCTGCTAGTCAACCATTTGCAAACAATTCAGGAAGGATTGGTCCTTCTTCATTAAAAACCCTGATATTCTGTACGTTTCAGCATAGAATGTCAATTCAATAGATTATCAGTATCTGCTAACATATTTACAGTTTAGTAAATGGCATGTCCGTGATCAACCAATTGAAAATTTATAAACGTGTTTTTAAAATTTCATATAGTAAGAGTTATGTATCTTCTACAATATGAATGGAAATGCGAGATTTTTCCCTTCACTTTTGTTGCAAGAATATGATGTATGTTTCTGTCATCTTATTTTTTCTACTCAGAAAAGAAATTCAGATTCCCGTCTTAAAGCAGCATCTATTTAGAGACAAGGCTCTCTACACTAGCTAGACTGTAAACTGTCATTTCAGGCTAGCTCTACAGTTGGGATCGTGTTTTGGAATTTATCAGTGATTCATACCAGGTATACTACTCACGTGTTTTGGGTGGCAATTTATAGTTTGTGAAGCATGCAGTATATGTGTTTTGTTAAGGCCTGCTAGACAGTGTCATCAGATGCTTGTCAAGCTTAAAAACAAAATCGACTTCTGCCTTCAGACTGTAATAGTAAGAGAATGGTGGAAATCAACTTTGGCCATGTGCTAAAAGACATGAAATGTGTAAGTAAAAGCTTTATAGTGTAATGAAAACTCTATATACTCTGTACACAGTGGAGGCTTATGCCAAGACCTTCGCTTAATACACTGCTAAATATACCAGGAGTCATTAAGTCAGTATTGGTACCAAATGATACATCATAATTTCATGATTAAGCACCAAAACTTAGACAGCTGTTATTTTTCCTTGCTTAATTACTTAAGTTTACGTAGTATATCATCTTTAACTCTTTTGCAAATTACTGTTGGTGGGAATTACAAGATTTTGTGATTTTTTGATTAGTACAATATAACACAACTCTTTAAGTTAGTACTTCTTAGTTCTACCAGAGACATTTTAGGTTTCTGACAAAATTGAAGCAGTTCTTGCATGCATGTGGCTATTTAAAATTTTTATTATTCTTCAAAAACCCTTCTTTCAAATGTAATCTGTGAGATATTCAGAACTTTGGTTGAGTCAAACTAGAAGAAAATACATGCCTAGAACCATTCTGGGGTTGCTTGCTCATGCTGTTTTCCCTATGCCCTTTCGTGGATTCTTTGAATTTTAACTTCAATGTCATGAGACCAACATCAGGTGTGACTGACATCAGCCAAGGCAAGAACTGTATCACAAAGTCAGGTTGTTTGGTTTGGGGATTTTTTTGATTCTTTTTTAGGTTAACTGTTTTTAGTTCTAACTTTAACATCTTCATATCAATCTAGTTTTAGTGATAATTTTTAATTAGGCCGGTATCCAATCAAGTTGTAGGTTCTTCAGATATGTTTGCCTAAAGCTTATGCAGAAAACTGACGAAAGTCTAATGAAACTTACTTGATGCATCAGTTAATTTCAGCTGTAAATCTTAGGAGTTTTTAGTGCAGCATGGTAATGTTTATGTCTTTAATGACATTTGATTATTTTATATTTTTTAATTTGGAGAGTTTTCAGATTTCTTCTGGAGTTCAGAGTGATAAACTAAAAGCTTATTAGCAAGTCACTTGTACATGCATTGGTATTATAGAAGGTTATAGTCTTTGCAGTTCTGAAACAGAAATCTTGGATCAATTTGCTTTGGTAATTTTGGTAATTCAGAGCAATTTGCATGTATGCTACAAGCCCAAAACCAGAAAACTTTTCTAGGAGAGCTGTCTTACTGCCAGTGCTTCTATCAGGGTACCTGGGGTTTTTGAGATGAACATCAATAGAAATTGTTGCATCAGTTTCTTCTTGTTCGTCATAGACCATCCTAGTTCACAGCATTAACCCAGATCATTCTTGTTACTCTCTGCTTAATTTAGTTAAAAGTAATATTATCTATGACTGTATTATTCATCTCTTTCCATTCCTTTTCTTTCTTAAATAATAGCAGTCATGGCTATGATTAGATGTCCAAGGTTTACAAGACACAATGATTACTATAATGCATGCTTACTCCTATTATTAATTTAGATGTATATTAATCAAATTATAGCCTCAAGACTTCTTACAGAGAAATCAAGTGTGCAGATGTAAAACTTTATTCTTGCCTAAAGACTATTTCTGTCGATTCATGAGTTTTCATAGGAGAACTAGTGCAAGAAGTTAAATTCTTCCTTTGGAGGTAAAGAATTGATATTTACAGAGAAGAGGAAATTGAGTTCATTAAGTGGTGTTTGAATTTGTTTTGTTTGGCTCCTGAAGGAGCAGCTACTAAGATTGCAGGTTTATCCTCCCAGCACTACTCTAGAACTTTTATTGCTTGTAGTGAGAGCAACATCAGGGTTTCTGAAAAAACTTTTTACGCAATTCTGTCTAGTTCAAAACATTTAGACTCCCATGCCTGTTTAAAACTTCAGTGCTTTCAGAGGTCACATCATATTTAGAGAATAGGTACCATGATTATCCCACAGTGTTCATTGATTTACTGAAAGATAACTAAATAAATTGCTTTTTTCTTTCTCCTGTGTAGTGGAAAGATACAGCTTGTACCTGGAATTTCACTTGACATTTTAGAATTTAAGTTAGTTCCAGGACTCTCCAGTGTAGGGTTAATTAAGCCTTATGGTCATTTATTTAAGCTGTATGTGCCCTTAGTA
>VWZF01006463.1:0-58065 GCA_013396755.1 Sclerurus mexicanus | reverse complement strand
AAAAAAAAAAGAAAAAAGACTTATTTTGGATAAATGAAACTGTTAATGCAACATACTTTCAATGTGTTCCATATTGATACAGTATTTCAGGAGAAGCTTTTTTCCTTTAAACTATTAACTTCTCATCTAGTGTTTGGGAATTGTAAAGCTTTGATCAAATAGAGCTGTTCTCATATTTTTTGTTTGTTAACAGATATGTATAAATGCACTTATGAATGTGTTGTGTACAGCTGTATAGACAGGCTTTCCATGTGATGCCTTTGTTGCCTTAGCCCTTACCATTACACTTCTCAAACTTTTTGACCTCTGGAAATATTTGTGTGCATGCAAAACCCTTTACTTTTAGCAAATATTTCTTTATTGCTGTTCAGTATTACATGCTTGTTTGCCTTAGTATCACATCATGAAATTTCTGAAAGAAGACTTCATGATATAAACCTGAAGATGCATTACTAACCTTAAAATAATAATAAAATTCACTTTTCTTAATCGTGGACAGCCTTGACAGCAATTTCTTGTCAAAAAGGAAAATAGAAAAATTCCCTATATACTTCTAATTTGTGTTATGGAATAACACTTAGGAGGCTTATGAGGCATCTTACATCTTTGGCATCAGGTCGTGGACTTCTAGAGTGTATTTCATTCACTGAAATGAAGGAATTAGTTTTTAGATGTTAACATACTGCAGTTGTTCAAATTTATTAGATCTGATGATCAGATTTATTAGATCTGATGATAATTTTACTGAAATTCCTCCTTACTAGGAAGAGCACTTTTGTAAACACCCTAAGACCTGAAATATGCAAGTGACAACAACAAGGAGTTTTCCTGGAAAATGAACTTGGCAATACCAATTGGCAAATACAAAGCATATCACCGTAACAGTGGGAAAGTAGTTTGAAAAAAGGCACTGTAATTTTACACATCATGGGTTTGTAATTGCCAAGATCCTATTTCATCTGATTTTCTTTTGCTGTTATATTTTTAATACAACTGATTTTTTCGAAGTAAATTCTGTTTGTACTTGATATATATCTGTAGTGTACATAACTAACTGTTCTGATAAGTCTGTCTTGCTGAATATATGGTGGTTTTCACTGAAATTTTATGAGGGAGTGTATTTTGCAAAGAAAACTTTAAGTAGGAAGAAGTGACTCTACTGTTACTGTGGGTAGTGTCAAAAAAAGAAAAAAAGTAACAAATTCTACCACAACTAGCTTGTTTGTATCTAATAAGAAATGAAGTTCCTAACTGCAGTGGAAGTAAGAATAAAATAGTAACTGTATTTATAATATTCTGGGTTTTGTTTTATCAGGTCTTTGTGATATTAATGAAGGTACAATGGTGCCAGAAGACAGATGCAAGTCACCCACGTCAGGTAATCATAACTTTCTCTGCTCTTCAGCTTCTTATTTTTCCAGAAGATGGCATGCATTAAGTCAACACTTACTAGTTAAGTAATTATATAAAGCCTATTGTCCTTTCACAAACTGTTTGAGCTGTCATAAATTTTGCTGTGTTGCACAGCTGCATTTTTAAAACAAGGCTGATTCGAGAGATGCAATAGCAATATGTCATAAAGATGAGTGAAGAGAGATATAAGCTGAAATATTTATGCCTCAGGGAATATACTGCACAATGGAATTTTGAAGCATTGACAAGATATGCACAAATTCCTGTAATAGTTCATGTGATTGTGTTTCATAGTCTTCAAAAGTTGTAAAGTTTATTTCTGAGCAAGTTTATTTCTTATTCCTCATAAGTGCCAAATTACTAATTTTCTTTGGAATCGGAGGTCTTCAGAAACCGACATCCTTACCTAGAAAGAGTCCCTTCTTTAACTGCCCCTTGCCCCTGCATCCCCTTTTTTGTTTTGATTTGGTTTGGGTTTTTTTTTGTTTGTTTTGTTTTTTTTGAGTTGCAACTGTTCTATGTGAATATTTTAAGTGATAGCTTCAAGATTTAATATTTTATTTCATATTGGTTAATTGAGGCTATAGCCATGTAAATACTTAATAATGTAGGTCAATCTATAGTATTAGAGGTGTATATTTCTTTCTAGTAGCTAAGAATTGCCACTTATCTTCACTTATCTCTGAGAACTTTTAAAGGTGTCATTTTGTTTCAGTCGAAACTACTTAAAGGACTAAACTGCAGATTTAAATCAAGTTGTATGTGCAATGTAGTGCAAAATGCTAATTAAGATAGGAATTTAGATTTCAATTGTAGCCTGTATCTTTCAAAGCCAAGTTGAAAGCATAACAGAACAAAATATCGTGTTCGTAGCTCTAGTAGAAATTTTAACATAAATTTTAATTTCTGATTTGACAACTGCTGTCTTTTGATGTTAATTTTAAATTGTACAAAATTCTCCTCTAGATCAATCAATGTCATTTTCATTTTTGCTAGCTCTTTCTTAGAGTAAATTGAATTTATTTGTAATTAAAGGAAAATTTGGCTGGGAATTTTAATTAGAAATCTTAACTGAAAATGTGATTTCATGACAAACCTGTGTAATGCTAAGTACTGAAATGCTGAAGTTGTTAACTTCAGCATCATTTATAGTGAAAGCATTTTTGTGGTGTTTAGAATAAATTGCATCTTTCCTACTTCATTTTTAAATGTCAAGACTGATGTCTGTAAACATTTTGCTGTGCAGTGCTGCAGTTACAGTAAATCCCTTTGTCTGTCAAGGCTAAGGATAGTTATCAATCTCACAAAAGTATTTGAATTTGACTCACTTAAAAAGTCCAGGCTAAGTCTGTTTTCTGCTATAAAATGTATGCAATGAACAGCTAATGAGTTGTAAACCTTAATGTGTGTCCTTTTTTCCCCTTGCTCCAGCATCACCCAAATATCATCCCAAACCACTTCCAACTCATACCGCTTAATTGTAAAACCCTGTGTAGTTTGAATTAGAAGGTTTCTTTCATAATTTGGTGTTGAAGTAGAGTAAAACTTAATTCATTATTTCCACTAACAGTGCAATGAAGGCAAGTCCAAAGATGAAAATCTAGGTTTATGGAAAACCTCTGAATTTAACCATTTGTTTCTCCTCCTTCTCCCTCCTGTCTGAGTTGTGTGAGCTGAAGTAGGTTAAAAACTAATGAAATTTGGATGTTTCTTTAAGAAGATCAAATAAGGAGGCAACTTAGAATAGGTGAATTCAAATGGCCTGAAATGATACAAAAGGGAGATTTCCAATCCTGCAGAGGTAGAAATCAGTCTGCAATTTGAGTTGTCTTTCTGAGAATACTATTTTGAGGTTAGTTCATTTTAGAATGAAACCTAGAAGTTTGGAGAGCTGAATATTCTGTGAAAAGAGTATATAATTTCTGATGTGTACACATACAATTCTAAAGAGAACTAAGTACCAAAAACAGTAAATGGACAAGAGATGGAGTGGGAATGGAACTGTTGCATTCTCATGTAAAATGGAACCTTGAAGTAGTGAGGCTATTAGCGCGTTGCTTCCCTCGACTCTGTCCTCCTCTCCCACCTCTGAGTTCATGGTAGACTTCTCAATTCTTCCTTTGAAAAAAAACTTGGAAGTACCTCCCTGATATGGAAATCATTTACTGAGGTTTGTGAAGGGAGAACTGCAATTCCTTAGGCTTGGTTTAAGTTTTATATCTTTTCTGGGCAAGAACACAAGACTGGAAAGAAGCTTGAAAATTCCATTTAATATTCAGAGGTAAGAGAGGACATTTTTGAGAAATTTGGTGCAGAGTGATGGTGAGCTTGTGAAGCAGGATGGAGGCTAGATTGAAGTAATTTTTTTCCAGACTAGAGGCTCTCTAGTTATGAGGAAAATACAGGAGCACAAAATGTTTGCATGTTTCTAGCTTTAAGATTGGAGGATGGGATTGGAAATTGAGTGCATATTGGCTTTGATTGTTATAATATGACCTGTAAAAGAGACTAGTTACTGTTTGGACCGAAGTCTGCATTTGCTCAAATGATCTAAATCTTTCACCTTTCCGTGTCCATGCAAAGAGAAGTGGAACCTAACTTCCATTAGGCTTCCTCCAGTGGGTAGTTACATAGTTGAGAGGGCTGTGAAAGGCACTATCTGCCTATGCAAGTTAGGAGAGTATCCTACAGTTTCAGTAACACAGAATTGTAGAAAGACTGTGAAAATGCAAGAGAAATAATGTTATCTCCTGCTTTTTCTATAGAATTCAAACAGTAATAGGCTTAAATTCTGAGGCGTTTATCTGACCTGTAAGAGATTATATAGCATTGTAAACTGTCAAGCTTTTGTTTTCAGGAGTGCCAAAATGCTTGTGTTCTCTTCTTATTTTACACTTCCACAGCATAAAATCCAATTAAATTTGGACATTTTTAGTTGAAATATGTGTTACTTTCCTGACAATGTTTTCATTTCATAACAACAGTAAGCCTGAAGCTGTGGTCTATAGCCACCACCAGTTTTTCAGGGTTAGGGACACAGAAAAATCCCAGGTGGCAGCATTGGGTCAGAGTTGCCTGCAGAGTAGTTGAAAAACTGTGGTCCAACAGTTACTTTACTGCATTAAAAAAGGACAAACAAATGAACTGTGTTGTACAAACTGAGTTTATTGCTATAGCAGTGTTTTGTGAATCATACTTTAGGTTGATCTTTGTGTCTGAAGCAATGATTAGTACATCTGTTTAGTTATTCAATATAAACATTTATTCAGTGAGGGAAATATTTCTAGCAATAAACTCATTGCAATGTGCAGCACTGTACCTCTTGTCATATCAAAGTAATTTGTACTCTATAATATATACTGTACAGCTACAGAGAATATCAGTGTTTGATATTTTAATACCTCTTTGTATCTTCATTAAACTCAAAGCTTGTACTAATACTTGTGTCTAAGATATATCCACTTCATTCATGTCAAATGTATATCCATTTCATTCTGTCTCCATTTGTAGGTTCTGGTTCACCAAACAATTCTGATGATGAACAAAAAATGAATAATTTTATAGAAAAGGGTACAGTATTATTCTTTTCTCTAGTCTTATTTTTTCTTCAGTTCACCTTTTGATGCACTTAGATTGATTTTTTTTTTTTATTAAAACATTATTTACAGTGAAGACCAAAAGCAGAAAGTTTTCCAAGATGGTAACCAATGACATAGGTAGGAACTAGAAAAATTCTCCTCTTTCTAATCTAGTGCCTTACTCTATGCAACACTAACCCAGCAGCAAAAAAAAAAAAAAGCAAAGTAACAGTCAAATTTCAATGCATTAAGTTATTAATTTTTCATTCTCTATGTTAATTGGTAATTCTATGGGCTGCTTCTGTACTAAATACACTGGGCACAATAATTTTAAAAAAAATCAAGAGTATTGGTGGTTGAGATTCTCTGGTTTTACAATTGCACTTCTCTATTTTTCTGAATGGGTGAAATTCTAATACAAAGTAAGAGTTCAGTCTATGCAAGGCACAACATTATTCCACTACTTGGACGAAAGTCTTTGTGAACATGTGGCTGATACAATTTCTTTTTTATATGTTGTATTAATAGCCATATGGTCAGATTTCTATATGATTATGGTCAAGAAAGAGGTAGTATCATGATTTCATTTATTCGTCTGGAACAGGACTTGGTTGTATATGTAACTATACACCATGACTGTTCCAGAACTTCATTTACTTTTCTGCATCCAAGTGACACAGTACCCTACCAGCTCTAAAGTTGTGTCTGAACAATTTGACAATGAAATTCCCTTGGGATATGTTGTATGCAGGTAGATTGAACCCTTTTATGATTGAAATGGAAATAACTCTGCTTCTGACAACTGAGTCTTTAAATAAATGAAGGTGAAAGGCTGTATGATTTAATTTTCGGAAGGGGACTGTGCTTCCTTAATTGGGATATGGTTACTTTCATTGCAGAATCACTTTGCTAATGGTTTTTGTTTTCATTTAGCAAATTAATAAATCATTGTAGGATGATTTCATTTTATCTCTTCAGTCAGTTTAGGTTGAAATGACTTTTTAGCAGGCAGTTTTACTATATAGTGTTATTTCATAGGTTGTGTAGAACCATACTACTAGACAAGGGGGGAAGAGATTTATTTTTCTAGTCTCCCTTGGATTTTTCTGTTTGGCAGTTTAACTTTTATCCTAAATCATTAATATCTTTCATTGCAATTCAGTAATTCAAAATTCAGTGAGACAAGCAGGAGTATGATGAAGTTGTCCTTGGAATCTGAGGTACAGAATGAGGAAGAGCAAGAATATGCCCTTTGTACAGTACTTTGTTGAACCATTCTCGCAGTGATATCAGAAATGGCAGGCAAGATGAGTTCTGAGGCAGCAGAAGCCTTAATATAATTCAAGGAAGCAAATGGCTGTCAATAATATATTATGTGAATTCATCTGTAATTAAAAGAAAAATGAGCATCTTTTGCATAAGCATTAATATGTTCCCCTAAAGGAAACTTAGGATAACTGGAACTTAATGTTCAGGCCTTCTAATGAGAAAAACAACACTTAATCGTGTACATGTTATATCAACATCTGTTGAGGTAATGTTTCCCTTTTGTCTTTTCTGAACATAAGATACACTGCCTTGTACAAAACACATGGGAGGTTTCTCTGTGACCTCTTTTTTGTTGTTGTTGATATTTGGGGGTTTTTGTTGTTGTTTTTTTGGTTTTTTCCCCTTGCTTCTTTACAACAAGTTATGTGGTTAGAGCATTAAAAAAATATGCTAATGACAATTCTATAGAGCTATTCACATCTGTTTTGGCTTGAAACCTTTCAACTGAAAACATTGTGAGTGTTTTTCACAACTAAAGAAAGGAAGCATTTATTTACAAGTAATACATTCTTCAGGCTGTAAGTTATGCTGTGATTTCTGTAACTTGCGCAGTTTATTGGAAGTTTAGAGATAATTAATTCTTTTGCATTCTCTTCATTTTGAATGGTTTGATGCTGTGCACCGAGCATGGTTGTTTCCCTGCCATGTTTTCTTTAGCTTATCTGGCATGTTCACTCTAGCTCTTTTGGAACTTACATTTTAAGCTCTTTCACATAAATAAAGCACCTGTTCTGGGTTAACAGTTGCATGTTTTCACATTGCATTGTTTTAAGCTGAATTGCCAACCAAATGTGAATGTACAAGGAGTTTTGTAAAATGTGTCACTGTCATTAACATCACCATGTTGTATGAAATGAATTGTTCACCATCAACTGTATTCTCATGGATGAGTTTGATGTATATAGCATGGTCATAGCTCTCTGCACTAACAATTAGTGCAATCAATTCAGGTTCGTTCTGTTCTTTGTCAATATGTGAAATACAACTGTTAAATGTGTTGCAAAAGAGAATAAGAATAATTTACCTTGTTAACTTCAGTTGCTGTTAATAGCAACTCCTGTGTTTGTCACATGGGAACAGGGAGCAAGGGACTACTGCTAGCAAAGTATGAAGTAATTTCTTTTCAGTGATAGGACTGTAAAGTGGAAATGTAACAAACAGAAATATGACACATTGTAATTTCTACAGATTTCTATAATTACTGATAGTATCAAACAAAGACTCTCTGATTCTCTAAGTAAAACAATGTGCAAATGCTTCCTGTACCAATATTTTGATCAGTTGGTCTGGGCTTTTTTCCTAAAAAATTGTGAATGCACTGTGCTAAGGAATGGATAGTAAGTCTATTATGAATATGTTTCTTTTGGGTTATGTTTCCCTTTTAGTTGCAGAGATGAACTTTGAATGAGTTACGGTTACCTTGGAAATAGTGAGATACTTGATTTAAATAACTACTTCTAGAAATTTAAGAAAGTACTGTGGCCATTACTGAAAGCAATCCATTCTTAGCAATGTTAAATATAAGTAATATGCTGTGAAGTGTATGTAGAAGTGTACTAATTGTAGATGAATTTACAGAAAGAAGAATTGGTAGGAAGTACTTAATTTCTAAGGCTGTGTCATTTTTATAGAAAGACATTGGGCTCCAACTTGAGTGGAAGCAAAGACTTAAGTTGTTTTACTTGTACCTTGGTTAGTTAATTATTTGGCATGAAGAGGTACAGATGGTTAAATATCATAGCTACAATTTACATTGGAAGTTAAGTGATATCGTAATGGCCATTTCTGGAAAAAGCTTTAGTAAAGGTTCCTGCAAAATGTGGTAGATTTTAAGATCTTTACAACTGTTCAAGTAGCCTACATCTCAAATACTGCTCAGGAAAGTTGATTGTATTTTTCTGCAGTTTAGAAATTTAAAAACAACTTCAAATAGTACTAATAGAGAGAGCTAAGCAGGGTGGACTTAATTCCAGACTTCTGTGATCCCTGCTACTACTACTAACATAAAGTTTTCCACGTTTGTTATGTTCTAGGTGTACACCTAAGTTTTTCAAACATTGCTAAAATATTGACTTGTTAGTGCTGTTTCCATGGAATCGACTTTTAAGATGCTCATTTAAGTTCTAATTTGCCCTAATGTCAGACTATGACTGTTTCTTCTGAAGTGTTTTTAATACCTTGGTTTAATTTTGGATGTATCCAAGTACATGTTTTCTTATGCTCTCTTGTAAAATGGTTTTATTACTCTTATATGAAATGTAGAGCTTTCAACATCTGGTAATTGGTAATATAAATATTTCACTTCTGTATATTTGTCAAATATAGAGTAATTTTGGAACTGTGGTATGTCTAACAAATTCTAAGCTGCTTAGTTATTTTTCATGTAATGTGTTAAATAGGCTTCATAAACTGTTGGTTGTCAAAACTCCAAGGCACTTGTCTTCTTTATAATCTTTAGAATTTTATTTTAAAAGGTGTAGACTGTTTTCTTAAAAAGGGAACTGAGAAGTCACTCTAGCTTTCAAACTGATCTGCAATACACTGTAAAGTATCAACTCGGGATAACCCACTGCAAAGAAGATGTAACTATTACTTTTAAGCCACAGCTTCCTATTGATAGTTCAGTCATGTCTCAGCCTTCAGGTTTTATTCGTTGACTTGAAGGTTGCGCCTGTCATACTGACATATAACAGGCTATGCCAAGGCAACCTTCTGTATTTTAACACCTGCCCTCCCAAGCTTGACCTACAAGAAATCTCCAAGAACCCTTGGTTTTGAACAGTTCTCTAATGTGATACTTAATCATACATAATATCAGAAAGAACATGTGTGTGCCTGTATTGCTCAAGGTTTTCTAATTTAGAGGAACATTAAATATAGGTCTAAATTCAGGCAAGATAGTCACTGATGCCTTGAGCAGCAGTGTATCAGGAGGAGCAAAACAGCTCCCTGAACTCTGTCTTTTACCAGCTGCAGAAGGGTAGTTTTGGCTGTAAATGCTGAGGAGCCACCAGCCCCAAGGGAGGTCTGGAACTCTGATATGACAGCTACTACTTGAGGTCAGACATGCACAGCAGGTGCAGTCAGCATCATCCTTGCCCTGTTGTACAACTGGAGTGAAAAGCCTGACATTGAATGCTCTCTCTGTAGGTCTCCGTCCTATATTTTCCATTTTTCTGATTTATTTAGTTTGCATTGTAGAAGATGTCTAGCATGTTTCTAGTTCTCACAGAACTGGTTCTATAGTAGAGCTGAATTTACCAAAACTATTCTAAGCCATAAGCAAGGCATGAATACAAGAAGGGTTTTTTTTATACAGAGTAATGTTAGTTTAAAAACAACTAATCTGGTGAAATATTGCTATTTTGTTACTGAATGTTGAGGCAGTTTTTTTCTTTAAACACAAGATGGCACCATTGCTATTGAAATTATATTTGAATTATTGGGGGGGTTGGCACATTAATATGTTTTGAAATGGATTTTTTTTTTTGCATAGTACACACATTCACTATTTCCAGCAATGATATCCTTTTTAACAATTCATGTATCCTCTTCTCCTATTAACGAGACATAGTTCAGCGTATGCTGAAAATTGTCTGACAAACTCGTTTTATCTTGTCAACCTAGTTCATACAGCTGGCCTTTGATGAAGAACAAAAAGCTAAAACTGTGCATCAATACTCAGAATCCAACACACTTGACTGTACTTGTTATTATCTGCTATATTGTCTGTTACCTAGTATCTTCTGACTGTTGTCAGTTTTCTCCAAATTGTTAAAATTGTGACAAATGTTTCTATTTAAAACTGCTCTGGTCTTCAATTACTAAGTTAATTAATCATTGCTGCTATTCACACATGGTAAAAGCTGTTAAAAGCCAAAAATAGCTCCAATTATTTTTCATGTACAAACTCAAAGTTTTGTTTGGTATCTCAGCTATTATGATTTAAATGTCTAACACAGAAAACAAGTCTTATAAGGAATGCCCATCTTGTAATTCACTATTCCAGATGAGAATGATCATTTTGCAAGCTGATTTAAGTTCAAGCTGACAGCAAAAAATGGGCTCCCAGTGCTGTTTTGTACCATGGTTTTCTGTTTGTATATCTGAGCTCAGATCTGAAACATGAGATGATCTTGTTTGGAAACAACCCCTGGCAGAAACCTCATTTAGATGAGTTTTGACCTCAGCATTAAGCTAGGTATGTGCCATTGTTAATGCAAGGATGAGGGCAGAAAACATGTAGGCAGGCTGCCCTTTTCAGTGTCAGCCTGAACTAAAATAAGTGATTAGCATTTCCATCTGAGAGTAAGTAATTTCAATTTAATTTGAACATACTTTTAACATTGACACATGAAGGAAATTAGAAGATTATTTCTGGAGTCCTATTCTCAATTTTTTATCATGTATGACAGGAATAAAACTGTTCAACTATTCAGATAACTAGCATTTGCAATATTGATGAGCATAATTGATGATACACTGAAGTATTTCACTTTTTGAAGGAGTAGAAGTAACTTTAGATCACATACTGTTCTTCAGCAGAAAGAAGAAAATGTAGAAAATGGAATGGCTTCTGTTAAAGTGATAATTAGAATGACTTAACTCCATTTTTAACAGGGAAATGCAGCAAGATTCAGGCTGCTTTATGAGTGGTATCCATTGCAAGGTCCTCCTAGAATTATGAGGCTATTGTCAACATCTGCTTTAGGAAAAGAAGTATTACCCTTGCAAGATGGTGAAGAATTAAATGATATATCAAAACTCAAGCAGGTGTCCGGGAAATAAATTCAGAGTGTAGTCCTGGTCTAGTAGTTAAGCTAGATCAAAATAATTCCTTCTCACTTAATTGTTGAAAGAAAGATGGAAAAGGGATGTATGCCTACTAGTTTACTTGTTTTGTTCATTATAACAGCATTTTTCTGTGTTGTACTGCAGTTTAAATGCACTGCAAGATTTCCGTTCCTATAAAAAAAAACTTTAAGTTAGTGGTGAGTTCAAGCACTGTTTTTCACTTGAGCAGTATTATCAAAATTATACTGGGGGGTTTTTGGGGTTGGATTTTTGTTTTGGTTTGGGTTTTTTTATGGTGTTTCAAGTATTTGTATGCTGCTTGTTTTATGATCATTCTTCTAATCTTGCAGATTGCATCTCCGATTACTAGTTTTTTACACTTGTGCATTAATATTTTAGCACATTTAAGTTCATCTTTTTTTCTATTTTAAATGTCTCAGGTTTGATCAGAAAGTAGTGCATAAGAAAGGAGGACAGTATCTTAATTTGATGTAAACTTTTTCTTTGCAATGGCCAAGAATCTATATTCTGTTCTCTCACCTGAGATAAAACTTGGAGTTGAACCAAAGCCAAATTCATCCAATCTATCAACTTCTGCCTGAAGCCTGAGGAGAAATCAAGCTCAGCAAAAATCATAAAATTATGCATTTAGGGATTTTACTGTCTCCCATGTTTTACTTTGCACCCCTCACTTGTGGAAGTGAGGCTCTGCTTTAGTGGAAATCCTGTAAAGTACCGCAATTAATGTAATAAACAATTATATATTAGATACTGGGAAAGAAGCAAATAAAGGCCAGCAGAATTATGTTTATTCTTTTTTAAAAAAAGGATATACTTCACTTTTCAGCAAAGATGTCCAGGAAGCTAAGTTTGCCAACTGAGTTAAAGCCTGATTTAGGTAAGTTTACATAGTTGATTTTATTCTTACTAAAACTGAATGCAAGTACATTAGAGTCCTAAATTATGTAAGCTATCATGACTTTATGTTGTATTTATCTGAAGTATAGAACTAAAATTTTAATTCCACTCTTTTTGGGGACTCTCAGGCACAAAATGTCATTGCTGTCATCTTAAGGTAAGCCTACAATTCCTGTATATGGCTTATCACACTTTCGTCATAATTTTTAGGCATCTGTCACTCACTTTATCAGTAGTGTTGTGATAACAAAAGCGTGAATAAGCAGACAACATAAGGAAAACTGCTGCCATGTGATGAATTTTAAAATTGAAAAATGAAATATCTTAATGGGGTATGTTGAGGTCCTCTCAACAAATAGTTGGACCTAGTTTTATAAATATTAATTGTCTTGTGACCACTCTCTCTAAATTAAAGTAATATACAGCTGTTTGGATGGATGACCAGTCTGAGAATTTAATTTTTCTTGAAAAAGCACAGTACTTTTTATATAAGAAGCAGTCCAGTTGTGAAGTCTTTAGTACTAAAGGTCATTGTGTTGCATAACAAAAACAGCATACAAATGAATAGATTATTTATTTTTTTAATACTTTGACAGCCAGCTTGTAGATCAGATCCAGCTTCCCTGCCTTGTTCTCTAAAGATGATGGGGGACAGCTGTAGACCTACAGCAGTAGATGCAGCTGCTTTCTGCCTGCCACAGCTCTGCACAGCTCTGCCACAGCTCTGCCCCTTTCTGCAGCAGAATTGCTACCACAAGCCCAGCAGAAGACAGACCAGGATCAGACTGGCAGCTGTAGCACTGTGTATTTGACAGCTGCTGCTGCTATTGACAAGCAAAAAGTCCATGGCATTGGGATGTTCTGAAACTGAGCTGGACCACCCTGATTTACAATGCAGCTTGCCCCAATCAGAGAAATATGAAGTTGGAAGCAACCCTCAGAGATCCTTTAATCCATTGCTATGGCAAGGATACAGATGTTTGACAACTTAACTCTGATCTATTCATGAGCCTCCAGAAAAATAACCAGACAGCTTCAGTGTTTTATAGTCTAATCAGACAAATTTTCTGTTATTTAATCGTTTCCTTGCTTCCATATTAATTTTTTCTTGTTCTTTCCACAATGAACAGGGATATCAAGTACTCCCTATTTTTGTTAGGCATTTTATGCTGTTGAAATCTGTCATCGCATCTCTAATTTCATTTTTGCAGTTTGGCGTTTGGGGGTTTTTTTGTGGATTTTTTTTTTTTTCCAGAATTCAGCTCCTTCATCTTTAGATTATGTTGTCTAAACCTAGGATGGCATCTTTTAATCTCCTCTGGAACTGGAATTTTTCCTTGTCTTTCTAAACTCAGTGCCCAGAACTGGAGGGATTTAACTGTGCCTTTCTGGTGCAGAAGAATATGACTTCTCTTTTCAATATATTTCTGTTCTTCCTTTCTATGTTTACCAATGGTTTAGGGATAATTTTGGCTTAGGGTGAATTTTATCATACTTTGCAAGATGAAACACATTTGTACTTAAATATTATCTATTCATAATTCTGCTGTTTTACTCACAATTCTTTGATGGCAATAAGTACTTTGAAGTGTTACTTTTTTTCTAATGAAGACTGGAGAAAAGTGAATGCTGAAGTTTTGTTAGCATTTTCCAATGCTGAAAGAGTTGAAGCCTTTTCTACATCACTTAATAGTTGCTGTTCGTTCTACTGAAATGATGGAAGGGGGGGTTTTGTCACATCGCTTCTGGTATATTCATAAAATAGTCTGTACCTTCTGAATTGTAATAGCCTTTGACTGGTTTCGATTTTGCATGTGTGTAAATATCTGCACTTAGAGACCTTATTTTGTTCTGAGTAAAATTCTTCTTCTAGGTTTTCCTTAAGCAATTATACTTTTTTTTAAAAAATTTTACTATCTTTTCACCTAGTGGGACAGCTTTTGCATAGTGTTCTTCAAAGATTGTTGGCTTGCTTGTGGGTTTTTTTGTTTGCTTGTTTGTTTTTTGGGTTTTTTGTTGCTTATGTGGCTGTGTCTACTGGCTGTAGGAGACAGCTGAAATGCCTCTCTCCCAAATTCATTACCCTTTTCATTTTCTCTCATTTCTTTCCATGGCTTCTTAAAATCTACTCTTCCATGATCTTGTTCTTTCAGATTGCTTTTCTGTCTTTAGATCTTTAACCTACCCCTTTTCCTTCCTGGATAGACAAAATAAAATCTGAAGTGTGTTTCTGTATTTATTCTCCACTTTCTAAAACAGAAGTCATCTTGAACATACCCTCGTCAGCATTATACCATCGCTTTTCAATGTTCTAATCCAATGACTAAGATACCACTAGGACCTATTCTTTGGTTTAGTTGCTCAAAAGAGCCTCATCTTTCCATCTTTCTGGTGAAGTGGTGTAGTGATTCATCACACTGTTGTTCCTTCCTCTTCATCTGAACCTAATCTAATTCATTAACAAACCATTGACTTCTTCCTTGACTTCAGGATATAAAAGATGGACTAAAACAGTTAAACTGTTTACCCTCAGTTCTCTCTTCTGAATGGTTCGCTCTCAAAAATTCCCATTATCTGCCAAGTTAATTCTTTGGGTTTTTTTTTCCTGTCCATTCCAATGCTTCTGCAATTTGTACATATGCTCTTCAAATATTCAACCAGCTAGAGGTCACAAGTGCACATTTAATGCTATCCCTATTGCAGTTACTGTATGATTACATTCAGACTGATTAATCCATGTTAAAGTTGAAAAAAACCATTGAATTATTAAATATTCAAGCCTGAAAAACAAGTATCGTAAGAGGTGGTGGTCATTAGAAGAATTATAAAACCAAATATTTGTTTTCATTGTTTTACTTTGGATTTAATTTTATTTAAATGCGAAAACTTAGGATGTTAACATCTCAGTGGTTAATTTCTTTCTGTAATCCATGTTTTACATTTGACAGCTAAAATTCAACAGGACAATTTTTTTTTCTGTCGTTATTGGAATGTGACAGTTATATCCTGAGGAGATTCACTTTTTATGTTGAGTAGATATATGTATTTAGTCACATGAAATCTAGTATGTATGCTTTCCAAATGCATGTTAGTTCTTTTTGTAGAAAGTTTTGCTATAATTTAATGCCACTAACATAGTAATACTTCCAAAAATTTTGTGGTTGAATGTTGCTCTTTAGCTCTTAGTCCTGCTTTAAAGATGCCAATTCCATATTCCTTATGCAAAGATCTAAATCAAGAACTTAATTTTCTTAAAAGTCATTATATAAGTTGCATCAAACTTTTCCTGGTAAAGGCTGTCTTGTGCTAAAATTTTGCAATTATGAATTAAGAAAGTAGAGCATTGATTTGTGAATGCACAGATAAATTCAGTGTATGCTGACATATTAAGTGTTGCTGCACTGACAGACAGCACATGGCTAGAGTGGAGCAGAACATTTACTAGTTTGAGGTTTTGTTAACATTAAAATTTATTTATTTGCTAAGCAGTGAGCAAGACATCCTGAAAAGTTTTAGTGCCATTGCTGGCACTATGCCACGGCATTCAAAGTGGAAATCTTCAGCTTTGCATACCAGTACCAGGTGGCATTTGGTAGCATTTGTTGTTTCTTTTAGTAAAAGCTTGGGCATGTGTAAATAGCCTGTTAGATCTTCTCCACACAGTTTCCTCAAGTGGGACAATATTATTGTGGGTCATTACAGGTTCCATATTGTCCTGCTGTCTTGATGTCCCTGCAGTTACTAAAGTAAAATACTCTTATCTTCATAAGATTAGTAAACCATGTTCCATGGAAGCCAGTATTTTTTAGTCTGATCAATGAACTAATTATTGGTGGAGAGGTTGAAAGGTTTGTAACTTTTTTTTAAGGAGTCTTGTTTCATGACTGTTATTCTCTGGCCCTAGAAGACAGAAATATGGCTAAAAGTTTTCATGATTATTATCTAATAGCAACCTCTGTAAGAAAGATTGATATGTTCAGATGCAGAGTTGAAAACCAGGCCAAAAGGAAACATGACTAAGAAAGAAGACAGGGGTAGTAATCAATAGAATGATAGTTGGTATACAGTTGGTGCTAAAGAACAACAGCAAAAAAAAAAAAAAAGGAATTCTCTTAATCTCTGTCTTTTGCCATTCTTTTTAACGAATACTGATTTATTTTCAGATGTCAAAGACAACTCTTTCAGTCGATCCCGGAGTTCTAGTGTAACTAGCATTGATAAAGAGTCACGTGAGGCAATTTCAGCTCTTCATTTTTGTGAGACTTTCACAAGAAAGGCTGATACATCACCTTCCCCATGCCTGTGGGTTGGGACCACGCTGGGTACAGTGCTTGTCATTGTACTGAACTTACCCCCAGGAGGAGAGCAAAGACTTCTTCAGCCTGTAATTGTTTCTCCTAGTGGTATGTACAAAGCACACAGGCTAAAGTCTACTTTGATAAAATATTGTTGTCTTTTTCATATTTTTTTAAGAAACTGGGGTTTTTTTTTCAGTTATGGATTAATTAAAAATATATATTCCATTGATCTAGCTGCTAAGTTTAACAATCTAGACTGCTTACTTTATTACCAAAGTTTTAAGTTGGAAAAGTTGAAAGTACAATCTCATAAAATGTAAAAGTACCACATTAGTGTATCAAATGCTCAGTTTTGTTTTTTTTTTTAAGTTGTGAGATGTGAACCCTTCAGTTTTCCTGCATTAAGAGAAGGGAATGCCAATTAAGGCTGCATGTTGAACAACCAGGTTGAAATATTAGTGACAAAATATTCCTGTGCATTGCTGTGAAAGGTCCCATATCTTTGCTGATACACAGCAACTGAATTGGTTGTAAATATGTATGAATGGTTTGTTGGACATGCTGTTAGGCATACATTTAGCTTTCCTGCTACCACTGTCTCATGCAGAACATGCTGCTCTAGTCCATTATGCTCACACAGATGGTATCAGACTTACAAATTGCAATGCTATTTGATTGTAATAATGGTTAGGAGTGGTGTAACATTTAGACCATACATGTGATTTGTGCCCAAATTAAGTTAATGGTAGCGGTATTCAGATTTGGTAACATTTGATCATAGTGTGATCATTAGATCCAGTTTCATCACTGGATCTGCAGCATAATCCTTAAAAGATATTGCCATGTGAATAGTATTTTTTTTGTACTTAGCAAATGTTCATGTTATCACTTCACATGTGAATAAATTAAAGTAAAATAAGAAAGGTATTATCTTAAGATCTAGCCTACAGAGACAGTGATTTGAACAGCAAGGAGGGAAAACTTTCCTCTTTCATTTTATATTAGAGAAGTGGATTCAACTGTGAACTGCAGGAGAGGAATAAAAAGACACATATTGCTTGTTTCTGAACCAGTTGAAGGAAAAGGTGGTGCTCACCTTTGACTAATAATATTTATTGTCAATATTAAGCACACTTGTGCTCCTCAGGAGAGAATGAAAGTAGTTGCATTTGTGGCACTGAACTTGAATACAATGTGTACGCCAGTGTGGCTCTCTTACTAAATGTAGATATTTCCCTTGAAGTTAATGGAATAATATGCATACATTTAACCCTTGAAAACTGGTCTAACATTTTCTTGAATACATATGTGTTTCCTTGGTTTTTAGATAAATATCCAAAGGTTCTGGTATATGGTTTGCTACAGAGGCAAGCCAAAGTTCTTTTCTTTCAACTCTGCTAGCTTCTCAAAGGAATATTTTGTGACTTGAAAGGCAATTTGGGAGAACTGTTTTTAAAATGTGCTCAATTACTTTTTCTTAGGAACCATCCTGAGGCTAAAAGGGGCAATCTTGAGAATGGCTTTTTTGGATACCACAGGATCTTTGGTCCCACCAGCACACGAACCCTGGAGAGAACACAATGTTCCTGAAGATAAGGATGAAAAAGAAAAAGCAAAAAAACGGCGACCTGTCTCAGTGTCCCCTTCTTCCTCTCAGGAAATCAGTGAAAATCAATATGCAGTGATATGTTCAGAAAAGCAAGCAAAGGTTATCTCACTGCCATCCCAGAACTGTGTTTATAAGCAAAATATAACAGAGACTTCTTTTGTTCTTCGTGGAGACATAGTGTCGTTGAATAACAGTATCTGCCTTGCATGTTTCTGTGCCAATGGACATATTATGACTTTTAGGTAAGACCTGTTTGCTAGTAACTTAAACATAAAGAGTAGTAGTCTTCTGCTACACAGAAAAGTTCCTTTTCCATAAGGAAATGAATTAAAAAAAAAAATAAATCTACATTCATTCAGGGTTCGTGACTCAGGCCTGGATAATTCTGATTGCATGTTCCGATTAGTTATGCCTCTAACATGTGAAGTTTACTACTTTAGCTCGAGCTACTCTGATTTAACACACAGTTTCGAACATGTGAAACTGCGTGTTAAATGTGTCCAGGAGTTGTCTAAAAGATGGATTTACTCTCTGATAGAGAAACCTGCCTTGAGTCATAACTTTAGCTTGTACCTGACCACAACTCTGCCTAATTTTGTGCAGCTGTTTGCATCACACTCATGCCTCAAGATTACTGTTGTGCAGCTTGCTCATGTCTTAAAGACCTTAAATTCAGGCTACAATGGCAAGATGAATTGCTAGTAGTTGTATACGAATAAGTAATGTAAAATAAGGGGTTTAAGTTATAAGTTTAAATGTGCAGTAGTTTTTGAATATACTTACTTGTCACTTCTGCGATTTTCATGAGGGTTTTTTTCTTAAATGTTTCTAAATGCTATTTTATTCTGAACAGCAGAGTGTATATACTTATACCCTTGCACCTGCAGTTTAATCATGGCCTAATGCTAACATGAATGTGCAACACAGGATTATAAAATTATGCCGGTAAAATTCCTAAAAGGTTATTTTTAAGGTTGCCAAAAGAAGCTCTCAGCTTGGGAAATACTTCTTTAGTAAGTTGTTATACATCAGCTTTAGTTTTACTCCTACTCCAATTAAAAAATAAATTTTGATTATAAATCTCATTGATGTATATCCCAACATATATTCTAAAGATTACTACAAAATTCTGCTCACCTTGCAGGGCAAACACTGTTGCTTTTCCTGATTAAAACTAAGCTTAGTAAACGTTCAGGTACCATATATTGAAACATCCTGTCTTATTCAGGATTTATGTAGTTTTCTAAGGAACTCTGCATGGGTGCTAAATTATAAATACTGAATTCTTACGTTGTTTTGGGAAGTTGGACTCCCAAGGATTAGCTCTGTTTCATAAGGATTGAGTTGCTGTTGGGAAGTGGATTTAACATGCAGTTTGTGTAAAGCTGTCGGAGCGCTGGATCATACCCAAGATGCCCAATACTTATCTACTAGTATAAATTGAGACAGTAACAAACAACTCTGTAACAAACTATGAAAGTGTTATCATGGATGTCACACTTGTCCTATCTGATCTACTCTTTTTTTGTGTTTTGAAGCTGTAAGGATATTTTATGCTTCCATTGATCTGAAGCAACACACTGTTATTAAGTGTCTCTTGCAAATGTTCTTATTTTAGATACATGCATGGAAGAAGTGTAATTTCCAGGTATCACACAAAAAAAACCCAAAAAACCAAAAAAAACCAAACCAAACCATACAAAGCGCAAAACAAACCAAAAAAAGGAAACTCAACACTTAATGTTGTGGTTACCACATCTTTCTCTGGTTTTGACTTCACTTTGCCCCTTTGCTGCTTTTTGAGTTTCTAGAAATAATCTTATGCAGATGGTGTCTGCAGCAGAAGTTATTTAATGCATTGTTGGGACATTTGCAGCTAACAACTTGTGTAAATTTTTTTACAAAAACTTCACAGGGGACGTTTCAGAGACAGTGGTTTATTTTGGCTTCTGCTTGTCAAGAAATCAGGTGTTCTGTCACTTCTTACTTGCATTTATTATTATGTTGAGGGAGAGGAATGTTTGGTAGCAGGAACATTGTTATAGCCCAAGCGTGCTGTCTGTTCTTCAATAGATTGATGCAGTAAGTACTGCAGTTACATGTGCAGAATCAGAAAATACAAGGTAAGCAAACTTTGCTGTAAGAAAACTTTCTCTTAAATATGCAGTCAGACAAAAAAGACGGACGTAATTCATGAGATTGTTTGAGGCTACTGAATTCTACTTTCCTTTGACAGCACACCCCTGCATATTTTCAAGGGTACTTGAGAAGAAATCTTTTAGACTTGTATTTTTAGTCAAGGAGAAGTTATTCACCTGAGAGAAGAGACAGGATGTTTAATTGTAAACTCTTGGTAGCTACTTATTGAAATGCTTCGTTGATAATTATTAAGTAATGCCTAATTCATTAAATAGCAAATTTTTAATTTGCATGCACAGAGTATTATTTAAATAATGCTTTCAAAATACATCTGTGATGCAGACGCTTAAATTTCTCTTCTGAGGTGCTACCTTGAAAAATCTCATCTTTTGAGACTCTGTAATTGCACTAGATGACACCCTGTTTATATGGTACTCATGCAGATGGTAAAGAGGAAAAATAATGTATTGCAGTTTAAAAATGAGCCTTTTGATCAATAATAGACATTTCTGCTATATTTAATGGAGTTTAACGTTCTTTTCCTTAAGTTTGCCAAGTTTAAGGCCATTGTTGGATGTATATTACCTGCCACTCACCAATATGCGGATAGCCAGAACATTCTGCTTCACCAATAATGGACAAGCGCTCTATCTTGTCTCACCAACTGAAATACAGAGGCTCACCTACAGCCAAGAAACATGTGAAAACCTTCAGGTATGATTATTTTTAGAAATGACTTTTTTCTTGGTTATATTCTGAGACTCTTGGTTCTAGATTCACAATGCTTACAGTAATGAAGTTTGTCATAAAGCCAAGCACTTTGGCTTTTGTGCTTTGTTGGGGTTTTTTCTGTTTTGGTTTTTTTTTCCTTCGCTTCTGATTCATGATGAATCACTTCTACCCTTAAATTGTTCTGTTTCATCCATGTTCTTTCACTTGAATCAGTTTCTTACTTAATTTCCTATTAATCAAAAGGAAATTTCTTTTTATAACATGCAGTTAAAATTCCCTTATTCAATTGATGCTGGTGGAGGTGGGTGCTGACACAAGCAGGGAATGCTAACTCAGGATACTTGAAGGGAGCTATTATGTTTCAGGGTTATTAACAGCTTGAAAAGATTCTCAGTCATGCTTCAGCTTGGTAGTTGTATAGAATAGTGAAATAGCAGAGATACAGCTGTAAGCTCTACTTTAGTACTGCTGCGTGGATATGCATATAGACACAGCTTCAATAGAACAAAATCAAGAGTCTTGCCTGAGTTGTTGAGGGGCAAACATAGCTTTACTTGGATGCATTTCTTTGTTTGTGAATTCCATGAGCTTGCAGACATCTGAACAGAAGGTTTGACCAATTTTCTTAATATTTATTTTTTTATATTTCCTAAGTTGCCTTGCAAAGGCAGATGCCCATTAAAGCATATTTGTTTTGAAATGCAAATCGATTAAATAAATCCTGAAAGTCAAAGAGCATTCCATTAATTTTAATAATGTATGCCTTGTTATGTCTCTTCTTCATTGCAAAGGAAATGTTGGGTGAGCTCTTCACTCCTGTAGAAACGCCAGAAGCACCAAACAGAGGGTTCTTTAAAGGCCTGTTTGGAGGTGGGGCACAGTCACTTGATAGAGAAGAACTCTGTAAGTTTTTATTCCTTGTTATTTTTCTGGTCTTTCTATCCAAGGAAGACAGTGACCCTTGATAAATGTGTTACCTGTCTTAATAGAACATTACATTTGTAAAGAGGAAAGTAAAATAAGTAATGACAAATAAGATTTTGTAGCTCTTACATGTTGTACACCTTACCAACAATATCAGAAAAACTTAGTTTTTTCACTGGTTCTTTTAAGTCATTTATTCAGGAGTAGATTGTAAGACAAGAAATGGGACAGCTAATCTTATTTTTATTCATCTTTATGAATTGTGTAGTACTGACTGTGATTTTTTTTTGTGCTAGTAAACTGAAAGGGAATGCTTTTGGAGTATACTGTTCTGGACAGTGAGAAAATTACACTCCACTCTAGTTATTTTCGCCAGATTTTCCTCATTTGACTTGTTCAGGGATGCCTTAGAAAGGACAGCAAGGACAGAACTGTATAATAGTTCAATTCAGTCCTCTGTTTATATGATAGTAAGATTCAGATTTTGCAAAATTTTCATTGTTTATATGATAGTAAAATTCAGATTTTGCAAAATTTTCATTGCTTTATCGTTTTCTCATTGGTTTTTGATCACAGGTTTGTTTGGGGTTTTTTTACTGCGATACATTCAGCATGTAAACATATTTAAGGGAAATAACTTCTACTTATTCAGATATTTGCTAGATGCAACACCATATTGTCCAAGAGTATTTATAAGAACTGTTTCCTAATTAATATGAAATAAATTTGTTAAAATGGAGCCGGTACCCTGGCAATTCTTTCTTTTTCATTGGTTCTTTAGATCTCTACAATAAAAATTAAATCAGACTTCATTGCTTCTTCCTGTACATTTTTAAGACATATCAGATATTTAAAGGTCACTTTCTATGTTCAAGATCCTTTTGCATTTATATATGTAATATTTTGAAAGCTTGGTCAAGTATTCTAGTAGAGAAATTTGTGTGCACAAATTATAGTTTAATTTCCCTGGGACAGGGAAAAATACCTTATAACTTTAGAAGCTGCCTCTTTACATCATTGCAAGTTTCCACCATTAAGTTTTGGCTTGGATCTTCAAAAGGAAAATAATACTGAAGGGAAGAAAAAAAAGCCTAATGAAAAAAAGCCTGAAAGTGAGTTCAATGACAATTCAAAAGATGTCTAAGAATGTCTTTAAAGCAGCCATATTTACCATGATGGTCACAGCAGAATCTGTAATAAGTGAAAAGATTTCTTTTTTTTTTTATTTTGGGGAATTCATAGAAGGATGTTTATGGTATTAGTTTAAATGTAAATCGATCTTAATAGAAGCATAAAATCAAATGAGAATCTTGCAATACTGCATCAAAATATATTTAACAAGCTAATATTATTTTTCCTAGAGATTAAAAATGAAAATATTTAAACTATATTTAATTGTTTAAAAAACCCTCAAATTTTTGTAGTATATACAATTCAGCATGTGATTGGCACATCCATTAAGAGTCTAGATTGAACTAGGTAGCTATTGTCATCATGAGCAAAGTCAATGTAGTCAGTGCCATTTCTGGAGTCTGGAGCTGTTCAGCTGACTGTTTGTGGATGTTTGCTATAGGAGGAGCTGGTTTGCTTTTACAGCCACTCGGTCTTTTTATGATTTACATTACTTCCCCTCCTCCCCCACAGATTTTTACAATAGTGAGAGCATAGACACCTAATCTTCAGGAGTCTGCATCTAAAATTGAACTTCCATCAAAGGAAACTTCTTCTGGTGGAGTCATTCTGACTGGCTTACACACCAGCAAAGCATTTCTAGAATTGACGACAGCTTGTATTTTCAAAATTATCCTGCTCTGTCTGTTGAACTCATAACACATTTCATTTGAAATAAGCTACATTGTTAAAAAAGACTTCACCAGCATCATTCTGTTGATGACCATGATGAGAATTTTAATTTCACACTTGAGCTGTGAAGAGGTTACAGTTTTATAACCTGCCTGGAAACTTAAAAATATGTTTGAAAAAATCTATTTTATTAAACAGTAATATCTAATAACATTGAGTGGTGAGTGTTGCTCATAGTCCTACTTACAATTAGGTGTTTGGTCTCAATGCAAAGAAATTACAGCTCTACATAAACTAGTTTTATTGATATTTATGTAATAATGATAGAAA
This sequence comes from Sclerurus mexicanus, assembly GCA_013396755.1. Classification (NCBI taxonomy): domain Eukaryota; kingdom Metazoa; phylum Chordata; class Aves; order Passeriformes; family Furnariidae; genus Sclerurus; species Sclerurus mexicanus. The sequence continues at coordinate 34,198 of VWZF01006463.1, read as the reverse complement.
ACCTTACTATTCTGTTTTTACTGCTTTGCAAATACTTCCAGTTGGCGAATCAGCATCTGGGAAGGCATCAAGGAGTCTCGCCCAGCATATTCCAGGACCTGGGGGTATTGAAGGTGTCAAAGGAGCAGCATCTGGTGTAGTTGGTGAACTTGCACGAGCCCGGTTGGCACTAGATGAAAGAGGACAGAAACTAGGAGAACTGGAAGAAAAAACTGCAGCTATGCTTTACAGTGCTGATTCCTTCTCAAAACATGCTCATGAGGTAAGTGTGTTAAACTGAACATTAAACAGATTGTCAAATAAATGCAAGTTCTACAAGTAACTGAGTTCTGCAAAGGCATGTTAGAGGTATCCAAAGGGAATGCAATATCAATGATAAAGAATACTTCCCTTTTATCTATCAATTGTTACTCCTAATAAAGTACTAATGTAAAGAGCTTTGTCTTGTGGCATGTTGGTCTAGAGCATGCAGTCTGCTGGAGTGGCATGTAAGCTTCTGAAGGTGTGACTCAATTCCCATTATTGAAAAAAGTCACTTATTTTTGCTGAACTGGTAAGAAGAGTAATGCTCTGTCAGATTCCTGCCATCCTTAGAAAGATCGAGTTGTATGCAAACCCCATGAATGCAAGTTAGTTTTTTTACTTCAGTAACTACATAGAATGGCTGTCTTCATCCATTTTCATGTGGATTTCTTTTGATCCCCTGAAGTCCTGTACAACCATTCTATCTCCTAAAAATGTCTTTTTCTGAGGCCAGATCACCGGTAATGATGCTACTACCATTAGAAAATTTGTCATGCTAAACCCTCACTGTTCAGCTGTACTATTGCTGTGGCTTTGAGAAGTCTTACTAAAATCCCTCTTTCTCATACTGCTTTGTAAGCATATAATTTGTTTGTGTCATTGTATGTTTTGGTACATTACAGAAATAGTAATTAGAAATTGTTTTTTGGTTTTTTGTAGATGATGTTGAAGTACAAAGACAAGAAGTGGTACCAATTCTGATGATGCTCATCAATTATATCTATTTAATTTTGTCCTGATGAAAAAATTCTTGTTTTTTCATTAATTTTGGCAGGACCACTGAAATTTAAAGGAGTATTCATCATTGGATACTGTTGTTTCCTAGCACAAATGACACACTGTTTTACCTCAGTCGTGGCTTTAACTGAGGAGCTTTATATCTAAGAAACACACACACAAAACAAACTTGAGTGTTTCTTAGCTGTTGGTTAGCACAGAGTTGGAACTGAGAAGGTAACTAGAAGATGTGGACAAGAGAGTAAAGGGAAAATGTAGTGTGAGATGGGCAGGGGCAATGCAGGGTCAATCCTGTGTTAATATTTCATATGCCAAAAGTTTTTGTGCTATTGTAATTGCTGCCAGTGTTATACCCTCCTGTGAGGAGAGGCAATAAATCAGGGGTCCAAGAGCAGGAACCAAGTTGTTTGTCTTGCTGGACAGTAGCTGACTTACACTTAACCTCTCTAGGACTCACTATATTTACCATTATCGTTGAAGAAGAGTTGAAGTTTCTTGTCACTTCTTTCATCGGAGAAGCTGGAAGCTTGGGAGATTCCTTGTTGAACACCGTATACATAGTTGACCTGTGCATAGTCTTTTCTTGGACCCCTGATCTAGTATTCTTGTATTCACATCATATTCTGTGAAGTGCAAAACAAAAAAAAATACATAATTTTTGCATTAAAAAAAGTCAAGTGAATAATATGGCTGGAATGTGTCATGCTGGGAGTTTTCATTTGTGTTATGGCCGTGCAATGTGAAATGTGGTAACATCTTCATTGTGGTAAGAATACTTCAAGTTCTATTCAGTTAAATACTATTTTTTTGCCAAAAATAGTTATTGGTTCAGGTTGTGTAACATTTAGAGTTGGTTGTGGGTTCCATTCATGCTGTGAGTTTTTATAAATGTTTAACAGAATGTATCTTTACAGCCATTAATTAAAATAGCTGAGATAGTTTTGCTCAAAACTTGAGTTCTAGATGCCCCTTTAGTCCTTTACTATGAAATCAGATCACCTTGGACTCAGGTTTTCAAAGTTTTGCACACCATGGAGGTGCTGATGCATGAATAATGGCAAGCAAGCATCTAATATGTAATAATTGTCAGTATGTGGTTTAGCAAATCTCTAAGTTCTGCTAGTAGAGCTATTTTACAAGTACCTGTCTCAGCCCCACCCAGCACTAAAAGCAATTGACCTAAAGTTTGAATTTAGTCTCTAAAGCTGTGTTGTCAACGTAAGCAGTGGTAAAATGTGCACAGAAACTTTAGGAATTGGTAAAATAATTTCAGTTTGGGTGAGGTAAATAATACAGCTGAGCTAACTTGTTAATGGCTACTGTACTAAAGCTGATAAAGTGGGAATGACCCAGAGCTCTTTCTAAAAGAGAGGATTTCTTAAAATAATGCTTGCATTTCAAAAATTTATTTAGAACTTTTTCATCAGAGCAGGAATAGTTACTGTCTGGTTTTGTTTTATAAAAGGGGGTACTTAGAAGCTGATAGGTCTACATTGTCTGAAATCAATCATTTGGGTTTGCTTCTCCAAGCATTGTGTTTTGTTTGCTTTTTTGACAAACTTTCTCAATGTTCCCAAACCAAAACCTTGGTTATATTTGTATTGTGAAGTGATGTTGCAGGTACATAGATAAGGCAACCTTACAAAACACCTAAAGGATGCAAAGTATTGAAGTTACTGACGGTTTTTAATTCACTTTTCAAATGAGAGGCAAATATGGCCTTCATAGCACAAAGTGATAAACCTTCTCATTCTATAGCAACATTTAATTTAAAAGGACAAGTGAATTCTGTTGCCAGTACAAGGGCATGCCGTACCAGATCCACTGTTCAAAGGACTTAATAAATGAGAACATGACAATTCAAACAAGCAACACTGATTTCCAATGGCTCTCTCCCATACGTACTGGGGCAACGTTAACTCCAGTTACTTAACTCAGCTTGCCATGCAATATTTGCCTCTGCATGTTATTTTTTAGTGTCTAATTAATGCATATTTAAATTAAGACCATTTTTGTTAAAAATCCAAGTAGAAGAAAACTAGATAAACTACTATCCATACCATGTCCAAAAATAAAACACCCTAGCTGACACTTGTCCCCTTTCTTATCTCACATTTATAAATTGAGATGACTGATCATTATTTGACCAGGTGAAGATAAACTATATTTCAAGACAGCAGAATCCTGGGAAATTAATCTGGCCAGGCTCTGGTGGAGAGGATGGTAAAATTACTCTTCCATAAATCATGATATCATTCAATGGAAGGTGACTTTGGCTTGAAAGGAAAGTGTACTTAACTTTCTCATCAAGATGCATTTGACAACCACCAGCAAGCAAAAAAACAAACCAAAAAAAAAAAGTCAGTGAGAGACTATCTGCCAGTACGAGAAGAGTAGTGGTTTGTTTAATGTTATAGACTCCATCACAGTTGAATCTCTTTTGTTGTGTATGTTCGGAGCATACTTCTAGATATGAAGACTAATGAAGTGATTGCTCATGCGATAAACGTACTAATAGTTCTTGGTCAATAAAAGGGGCTATGTACAATTTTAGTCTAAAACGTTCCTTTTTCCTTCCCTGTGGAAGGAAGTTTATCATAGACAAATCATTGCATCTTATTCTGCTATTGATGGTGCACCTTTTGTACAGCAAAGTATATTGAGATCCTTGTGGGGAACCAGCCCTGGGTTTTTTGCTAGCATTTTAGTTGTGTGAAACTTTTTTTAGAGTGTCTGGAAAACCATAAGATATAATTGAGCTTTTTTTTTTTTTCCCTGAATGAAAGTAAGAAACTGCTGCTACCTATCTGTTTATATGTAGTGTGTCTCATTAGGAACTGTAAACTGAAGAAGCTTTTCTTCACCTTAGTCCTGCCAAATTGTAATTTTTGAATCCTGGTATGTGTAAATATGCGTGTATTCCAAATCAGTCTGAAAGTGTCACACCACAGGCATCTCCAGTGATTTGTTCTTCAGCAAACAGTCAGTTACAAAATATAGTAATATAGAGCTGTGTTCCTTATCTGTCTTTATGCAAGGTTTTTGTGCCTGAGGTGGTACTTGCATGGCAGGTGATTTTGGAAAGCTACATCCAAAGGAGAATTTTTGGAAGCAGGTTCATTTTCTTCCTTTTTTTTTTCTTTTTCTTTTTTTCCTTTCTTTTAGTTTTTCTCTTTTTTTTCTTTTCTTTTTTGTTTGTTTGGTTTGATTTGGTATTTTTGTTTGTTTTGGGTTTTTTTGTTGAGGGAAGGGGCAGTGTGGGATATTTTGCTTGGGTTTTTTGTTTGTTTTGTTTTTTTGCTTAATTAACAGCACTGATCTTACCTGAACTCTTAAACTTGAATTTTTCCTGCACTTTAATTCAATCATGGTATTTTATTCCTTAATTTCGTTTCTACATTTGTGCAGTTCAGGTTCATTATTTGTATATAAACACACATGTTCAATAAAGACTTTAGACCAGATTACTTTCAGGCACTTTTGCTAATCGTGATTTATTTAGAATGTGTGTTTTCTTAGCAAAATATGTATATACAATATAGAATCTAATGAAGGGCACGTATCCTGTGTCAGCATTCAATTTATAAATTACTGCAACACTTTCACATTTGTTACTAGATAATACAAAAGAAATCTGTTATATTTATACATACTGCTTAAGAATATACTTTTAGTTTTAAATAATTTTTATATGTACACTTCTACCTTTAATTTTAAAAAGACTTACGTTCAAGTTTTAAGTCAAAGTACTTAAAGGATGTATATTATCCATAGAAGTTGTTTTAAGCTTATAAATACATTCATATCTCATATCGAGATGATAGAATTACTAAGCAATGAAAACAAATTGCCCGTTTTGCTTTGCAGAAAATAGTTATTTTTATCTCCCATTTTGACCATTCTGAAACAATTCCCTAAGTGTGGAGTGCGAAGATAGAAAACTAGCCTAGTGTAAGAGTTTTCTCAATATCTCAATAGCTGCAGTCTGTGGTGATGTTGTATGGTTTGTTTGGGTTTTGGTTTTTTCTGGTACATGCAAGAGAGTTTTTTTCAGCTGTATTTCTCAAACTTTTAAAATTCTCCAAAATTGAATTGAGGTTTGCCCAAGAAATATCTTCTTTGAATAATCTGTGTATCTTGATTACACATCAGCTCTTTACAAGTAAATCAGAGTTGGTCTTTTTTGTGGATTGTGTTTTTTCTGTATCCCAAATATGTGTTGGAAAATTTAACAGTCTGTGCCTGAAGTGCCCTCTACTTTCTCATCAAGATTTGACATCCCTGGGGCAGGCATTGACTGCAGCTGAAGTCCAGTGCAGGAGGGAGGGAGTGCAGCCTTGCCTCCCTCTCCAAGTAGAAGGCTAACTTGTTCAGTTGAATCTTTTCTTTCTACCCCATTTCCTGGATAATTTCTGTGAATCTTTTTGGGTGGATGTTGATAGCTTTACTACTACCGCAAAATCTTCACATACTTTGTAGACAGAAATTAATGATGTTGGAGGGGAGGAAGTAAGTAAAACAGAAAAAAAACCCAACTTGTGTAGTGTAGGTGAATTGGCTAAACCAATTTTTCTTCAATGTTCATCAAAAAGCTAAATTAAGCTGAGCCAATTTCTTCTTCTAAGCTCATTATAAAGATGTGCTATATATCTACTTTATTACTGTTTTGAACCAGATGAGTGTACTGTGTTTTGGGTTCTTTTACATCGTATAAAGTTTAGATATAAAGATGTGGGCATTCGTTTTTAGCAAGGATTGGGTGGGAGGGAAAGAAGAGAAATGAGGCAGAAACATTGAACAATCAAATGAAAGGTGTCAATCAGTATTTCTTTAATATTTCCATGTACGCCTAGAAATGTTTGAGCTAACCTACAGCTGTAGGTTATTTTGATACTTGGATTTCTTTTTGTTAGTACCTAAGTTCCATGTTACCAGGCAAATAACTAAGAAGTTAAACTGTTTCAGTTGAAAACATGTAAGGAGTTGTATGTGGATTTACCACTACCATTCAGTAATAGGTGATGCAAAGGGAGAGGGGTGGGAACATGTTTTAAATATTCCCTTTTAAAACAGAATTGTAAATAAGCAGTACTGTGTTATTTTAGACCTGAGCTCTGCTATCTGTAGTGGTTAGAACTAGGAAAACATGCTGCTTTCTGGTTATGCTGCTGTTTCATTGTACCAGCACCAAGGAGGACAAAAAATACATCAGTAAATTTTTCTAACATTGCCCACTCATGGGTAAGCATGCTTGATGTGTAGCAGTTCTTGTTTATGTATATGTTAGTGTGTACATGTGTGTTTTCTTTTTCCTTTATGTTCATTGCAACTTATTCTTCAGTTAAGTCTTGCTGAGCCCCACTAGCTCTTCTGAGGATGATTACTGGAATATGCATTTTTAGGTAGGGTTGCAAATCCATCTGTCTACAAATATAGTTTCATATGAACTGCAAACTGTACCGTTACAAACACAACTGTGTTAGATTGCATAGAGTTATTTTACTTACATGTACTTGGACTGAAATATGTCATCATAATGAAGTTAAAAAATTAAGTATGGAATATTTTTGTAAATAAAAATACCTGTGCAGCTGGTATTTTAAATTTAAAATGTATTATACATTAATGTTTCAGAAAAAAATGTTCATATATGTGTATATGAATGTGTCATTATGCTGAAGGGCTCTTGATTGGGCAAAATAAACTATTCAAATCTCTCCTGAAGTGAGTGGAGCTTACTCCTTTTCTTCCTAAACAGTTCTTTTCCTGTTGGCGGGAGCAGCAGGAAGATGTGAGGTGTGCTTTTTAGCGAGCAAAAAGGTGTGTGCTTGAAGCACCAGCGGACAGGCTGACAGTGAGTAGCCCTGAAGGAGCACAAAAGGTGAAATGGTTCATCTGCAGTGGTGTTCCCTAGCACATCTAAAAATGTTCTGAAACGTGTGTACCGATGGTGAAGATGTGAAGTCCTGTTATCCTTTTAAGCTACCAGAAAAGTTAAGGTCATTCATTGTACAGACTCAGTAAAGCAAAGTATTTTCTGTAGCTGCATTTTGACTGTTTATTAAGTTAAGAATCCAGAGGATATGGGGAGAAGAGATGAAGCTTATATTTTTAATTTGCAATATTTATGGCACAGTGGATGTTTTTCTTTGATTAAGACTGAGCTTTTCCAATTTCTGGCTTGCAGTCTATTAAATTTTCTGTCTTTTGCTGTTGGGGTGGTAGGGGAACATGAACAACCCACCTTTGTGAACATGCTCTCCGTGATACAGAAATAATGAATCCAAAGAAAGGCTGGGTCAGTAGATCTGCAAAGTGAAATTGCTGTACCCTGGTGAAATTTTTGGAATCTCATGATGTCCAATAGCAAAATATCTCAATGGTAGTTATTTCAGCATGTGAGGATGCAGTTTCATCTGTGGGAAAGTTCTGCTAGTTCCAGAGTTCTTCTGTGTTCCTGTTCTGATTTTTCTTTAATACCTTAGAGTTAAATATTATGACCTTGAAGCTCTGCAGCAAATGAAATTATAAATAGCACAATGCATTGGAATGAAAAAATTATTTTATTTTCAGTTTAATTGTACTGAAGGTGTTTGGAGCTGTCACACTGCTTGCAGCTACTCACTAGTTCTGGTAGTTTCCAATAAAGGTAAAAAAGCTTTAGTAAAAGTAGCTCCCTTCCTATGGGGACTGTGGGGCTACACAGACAATCAATGGACTGATGAGGGAAGAGGAGTGCCAGAGTGAAGTTGCAAAGTGAAGCACTTTGATTTAGTGAAAGTCAGGATTTGATGAGACCTATATTAAAACTTGTTTCCTTTGCGTATCATGTGTTCAACAGTTTTGGTGCTAATGTACTGTAAATGAAAGGCATCTAAGAGCTACAGACACATGATTATATGCCTACCAGTATTTTTCTTACCCACATTTTTGAATTGGGAATTTTCATCCAGTCAGGGTCACTGAACCAGCTCTGAACCTTGTTTCCCATTGGTCTGCAGGTATTCAGTGGTATCCCTGATCTTGTCTGCCCCCTCATCCTACCCTGGTGCACCTAGACTGCTCCCTTGGCCATGGGTTGGCCAAGCAAGAAGCCTCTCTCTTAAGACAAAAGGTTGTAGGCTTGCTGGAGGCATCCCAGTCTGTCCTATAAGGAAATGGGGTGTTTTCCCCCACAGTCGTGCACTAAGAAAAACCTATGAGAGCAGAATGTAAACAAGCACCAGTTTCTCACCTTCTAGTTTGCTGGCTGATTTTTTACAAAGTGTAATTAACACTTCCTCAGTAAGGACTTGAGGGCTTGCATATGTAACTCAAGAGTTGTGCTCAGTGAATGTAGCAGTTTTCCGTATTTTTCAGCCACAGGAGACAACCTGGGCTAAGGCTTGTGCACAGGCTGCTTGGAAAGAGGGAGTTATACCCACCCCTACCACCCTAGCTGAGACTTAGGGAGTGCTCCTTCAGCCTCAAACACTCATTCAGGGCTGCTTGATTCCAGCACTTCTCAGAGGACTGTAAAAAAGCCACAGTCAAGATAAAAACGGAAAGGTTGATGTGTTTTGGAGCAGGTAACTGCATTTCTGTATCTTGCTGTAGTCACAGTGTGAGCAGGACTTCATAGAGAGTTAAGTGTTTGAAGGGGTTTGTAATCAAAATGTCAGACTGTGCTTATGTTTTGATAAGTTTACCAACTTCTCTGCCTAATTAAGCAGACATAATGAGAAATTTTATACAACTGTGATTTCTGTGGTGTAAGGCGCTCCTGGGAAGAATAATGTGGAATGAAGTCTCCTGTGTCAGAGTGATCAGAAAACAATTTCAAGCTGGTATCCCCTAATTCTCTTTTGCACCTGCGAGTCTCTTAGCACTGCTTGAGTTAAGCACCTTTTATCTGAACATTACTGTTACCTACCAACTATGGCGCTTTTTCTTCCAGGATCTCGAAGGACACAGCACAGTGGGCCAGGCCCTCGTGAGACTTCTTTTCCTTACGTTTGCTGTCTTCAGACTGAGTATGCACATCTGTTGTTCACGATGTCTCTCCAAACATAATACTAATATATGTAAGAAGGGACTGTTTTTTGGACTGGGTTTTGTTGTGTTTTTTAATTTCCTATGAAAAGGTTAGAAAAAGGATTAATCAAGGTCATATCAGGATTTCTTTTTAATATGCTCAAACTCAAGTCAATCTAGATGTGAACCTAGAGGCCGTTTACCTCTAGGTTTGTCTTTAAGCACAGCAGTTTCTGGTTGGGTTTTAAAGGGGTTTTTCTTACACATTTTTGAATTTGTAATTTGTTGCCAAAGCAGGATCCATGGAATTTGAATTGACCTCTTGAGCCTTCCCCCAGTTGTGAAAGGCCAGTAGTTGCTTTGGCTCTATGTCTAACATGCAACTTCTTGTTCTTGTTAGGGGTTTTTCAGAAGGAACTGCTTCCTCTCCAGTAGTCTGGTTATGCTGCATGAACCAGCTTTTGGCAAGTAGTTTGTGGTCTGTAGTCACCGATGCAAACTCTCTCTAGGTAAAGAAAACTGCAAAACACCTAAATATTGCTGGGCCTATGAGGCTGTGACACCATTATCACAACTACTTGGAAGTATTTAGCAGATTATGCCCTAAGGGGCAATCGAAAATCAATTCCTGTGCCCTCTTGTAAGGCCTCCAAGGCCTTTCACTCTCTCAGGAATGGGGATGGCTGAAGCAGATTCATGGTTTACTGAGGGCTTCAACACAGAGCAAGCAAAGAGTAGATGTGGCCTTTCAAAATATAAACAGTGACAGGGATTGGCCATGCCAGGCCTTGGAGAGCAAATTTCAAGCCTGAAAATCCCGCTCCTTGAGATTTAACCTGGGGAAAAGGCAAAGCAGATGGGAATAATGGTTGTCTGCTGTAGTTCCCAATCAGACTGATAGCAAGCAGTAGCCTCTTGTAGCTGTCAAAAGGAATTTCTTTACATTTGCACTATAAGCTATAAGGTTGTCATTTGCTCTCAGAGGGGGAGTTTCATATATTGCTTTATTGTTGAGTTACTATTATTGGTCTACTACCTTATTATTACAGGCGGTATAAAAACATTGAAAAAACATGGATCTGAGCCTGTGGCTCTGTAAGTTTCATCCTGATGAAAGAACATCTATGATAGCTCAGAGAGGCAAGGAGGCAAAAACAAGAAAGAGAGGTTTGACTGATATGGTTGGCATACCACTGATTCTCTTCTTGCTATGTTTTTGCAGCTATTGTGGCAAAGAAAGGCTTTTAAGTGATGCCTAAAATCCTGGAGGCTAGGCACTCAGAGAAAACATTAATGGAGAAAGATAGGCCATACCTTTATTGGGGGTTTGGAGTCTTTAGGCCTCCACTGGGCCTACAAAACGCTCATTGTTTCAACAAGGATCTCTGCGTCCAAAAATCCCCAAAGAACCCCACCCTCAGCAAGGTTACAGTTGTTATACTCTTCCTAACAATTAACATACTAGATATCTGTAACCAATCATCATTTCTAATTCTCTCGGTGGTCCACCCATCAGGGTCCTAGGCTGTGCCCCCTGGACCACCTCCAAGGGTTTCTGGGCTCTTCTATTGTTTTGACTTCAAGTTATCTTGCAGGTGTCTCTGAAAAACATCATGACCTTCTGAAAGCCTGAGAATATGTGAGAGAATCACTTTAGTAACTTCTAACACCACTTAATATGTGAGCAAGAAAACCTATACTTCTAAAACTCTAAAAATGTACAAAATACACACCAAACGTTTAGGCATCATAAGAATGGATTTAAAATGAGAAAAAGTGGCTTTTGGGGCATTTACATACTGCTCCCTGGCATACACAGCATGGAAAAAGTGAAGCTGGACTGTTTGAAAAATGCTACCAGAATTGCCAGTGTTTGGCATAATTGACCAGTGAGAGATCTGGCATCCCACTAAAGATGCAGGGATAGCTCTGGAGGGAACAGGGTGCTGAGAAGGCAATGAACATGGAGACAAGCTACTTGCATTTGCTGCTCTCAAGAAGGGGAAAGCAAAGGGAAGGCAGCACAGGGGGAGGTGACAAGCAGGAATTTGAAATTATCTCTGTGGCTGTGTTGTGTAGGATTGCATTTGTCAGAATGCAAAGGAAAGTATTTAAATTAGCACTGATGTGAAGCTTTGTCATGAGGACATATACAACAGGATTTTCTTTAGAAGAAGTGCACAAAAACGGGCCCATGAGGCAGCAGACAGCACCTGAAGAGAGAAGTTGTGACTGATATCTGAAGAGGCACCTGCTTTACCAAAGGACTCCTGTTATCCCAGGCATCACTTCACATATGGACCCCACCAAATATGGGCCATGTGTTTCCAAACCTGGAGCAGTCCTGTGGCTTATGATTTGCCTCAAATTTGTCTGGCAGCCAGGGCAAGGAGAGCACTGACCAGGGCTCTTCTGCTGGCGGCAAGGAAACTGAGAGCTGGAGTCTGACATTGCTGTCTCCTCTCCAGCATCCAGACTGGGATCTCTGTTCCCCTCAAAATTATATCAGTGGATTTCTTTTCCTTTGCAGTTGGTAGGAGGTGAATCAGGCTTGTGACTTGTGTGGTCCTGCTGGCTGCTCTGATGCTGAGATCAGGGTTCTTACTCCCAAGATTTCCAAGGTGGCTATGACCTGAATGTAAAAATATAGACTTTGGTTTTATAGTTCTTTAACAGAAAAAACCCACCACAACCCTCTGCTGTTTTGGGCCAAGTTAACTGGCAATGGAGCTCCCTGTGACCAAGGCACAGGATATGCAGCTTTCTTCAGTGCACTGCTGTGTGGCCACATCTCTCCAAAGAGGATTACAGATGTAAACACCCTTTGGTGCAAACAAATTATTAGTTTTTGAGTACCCTTCCTTTTGGCTTCACAGTTGCTGTTCTGCCGGTCTACCTTGCCCTGGAATACTTGCTCCCTGCAGGCACTGCACATGACACAGAAGCAGATGTTTTCATTCGTTCCCAGAGTTTTCCCATTTTGGCTGAAGAGTCATGAGACAGGGCTTCATGGCCATGTCAAATTCCACAACTGAGAAGTATGCGTGGTGCAGGATGTATTCCAGTTACTATATAAATTAGCATAGATAAAGAATTGATACAAAGTTAAAATTATTTTAGAACACACGGTAGAAACTTAGTAGTACATAATGCAAGTATTTAAAAAAATGATTACAGGGCTTGAGAGCTCATAAAAGGTTTCTTGTATTTTATCCACATCCCATTTGCAGTTTATAGCTGCAGCTCTCTCTGGTTTAGAAAGGGGGAACTCAACCATTTTTCATGTAATATTTTCTTTTGTTTTCTATTTTTTTTATAAGATCATCTAGTTCACTCACGGGTATCTTTGAAAAATTTAGCCAAACTGTCGTAATAAATTTAAAGTTTTCTGAGGAAGAACTGGGAAGGTTAATACATATTTGTATGGTTTCAAATATGCATATATTCTTCTTCTGACAAGTTAAATTTCATTTTATTTTTTAATTTTCAATTTGTTGAAACAAAATTATATATCGATAAGATTTTTTCTAAGCCATTCTTTTTTTTTCTACTAAAAAGACAAAATTAATTTAGCAAAATTAGACTAACAATACATAAAATGTTTTTTCTTGTATAGTCCTGCTAATATTATCATCTCAACAAATCGCTCTCAGTGAAAACAAAGAAATCACAAGAATTAATAAACTGATAATACAAGCAATTATGATGCAATTAGAAGTTTCGTTGGTTCTACACAGCTCTATCTTATTTGTTGGCAGGTTCTTATAAAAAGTGAAAATTTGGCCCAATACAGACCAATTATTAAAAGGATGGCTGTTATAATGCTACTGAAGCAATAACTCGAGTTTGAAATGCTACATTCACAGAAGTGGCAGATGCTAAGGGAAGAATGGTTATCACATCTTGCCTGCTTTCTGTGAGCCTTCTCCTGTAGATGTGTTGGCAGTTTCCTCAGAACCAACTGGTTTCTTTGATCTTCAGTGAGGGGGTGCTCACATGCTTAGAAAACAACACAAACTTCCCTGACAAGTCACTCCTTAGTGAATCAAGTTGTTTAACTGCATGAACTTGATATTTCTCAGGTGGAGTTTTAACTTCTATTTCCTGAAGTGGTTGCTGTGCTGCTATTGTTGTTTGCCTCATCTTTTCAGGGGAGTCTCTTCCGATTAATTTAACATTCGGAGGGACTGAGACTGCTTGTAAAAATTTGACAAGCGCTGCCACTTGGGCTGGATTTCTTTCAGGGTTTTTAGGAGGCTTTTGCTTCTCACTTTGGAGCCATGAATTAACCTTATCAATGTGGTAGATAACAGCCGGAGACATTGGGAGGGGGATGCTTTGGAGGTCATGGACAGGCAGTTCCTTCCTTGCAGTTTGACAAAAGTCTTCTTATGATTTTGACACTGTTTAAGACATTAATAACATTCAGTCCGTCATATAAGCCCTGTGGTTCTCAGGCACCAGATGGCCGTTCTTGGGAGGAGTACCAATAATATTGCAAATTAATAAGTTCCATTCCTTTCTCATCATTATCACCCATTCTGCTCCAGAGAGAAATAAAAACTCTTGCTGCTCTATAGTTTTAATTAAAAGCTGTGCTGGTACATCATAGGGCATCAAGAATGACTGAAATTGCAGACTCCTCTTCTCCTACGTGGGCAGATTTACTGTATAGGCAACCGGGAGTTGTATCTCTTCCCAGCAGCATTATCCTTTAGTCCTCTGCACACGGGAGTAATACAGTAACTAGTATGCACTGTAGTAAAACCTCCCATAAAAAGTTTCTCTATAACTAAAATATGGGTCTCTAGAAACTTTCATTTTGATTGAGTGACTTAAAAGATTCACACACTCAGCTAATTTTTATTTTAACTCTTTCTACCTCTGTGTGAGCAGCAGGGAAAGCTTTCCTAAAACCCATCCCCTGTTTTTGGTTTGGGGTTTTTTTGTTTGTTTGTTTGTTTTTTAATTTTTTTTTTTTTTTGCATTAGCCTGGCAGTTTGCTGTGCTAGGGAAAGAAATGCCACTGGAGGCATAACTTGCGGAAGAAGAAAACTTCTCCAAGACTTTGTCTCTTCATGAACAGCTATCTTTTTCCCATCAGGTTGGTGAAGAGGATGGTGTTATGCTGTGAGGAGGAGAAATGAGAGGCAGCAGGATGGGATGTGTAGGGTTTGGGGTTTTGCAGGTTGTTACTGTGTCCCCTCCAAGGTGTGGTGACCCCTAGGGCAGGGTGGGATGCAGTCATGGGGGTGAGAGGCTGGCATACAGAGGAAGGAAGTAGGTGAAGAGAGTTGGGCTTGGGGACAGCATTTTGAGCGTAGGAGGGGTCTGGGCAGGGTCTGGGCAGGGTGCATCTGTATTTTGGACAGGTGAAGGATGGAGAGAATCAAAACCCATGAATTGCAGTGTTGTGGGTGAGATGGCAAGTTCAAGGGTGGAGAAAGTGGGCCAGTGATGGCAGAAAGAGAAAGGTGGGAGAGTCACTGCTCCACCTGCACAGCAGAGACAGACACTTTGCCTGTGAGGACTCAGTGTCCTGTTTAGCAAGCACTGGACCTCCCTGAAGACCTATGAGAAGCCATGCTCTTAGTTTCCAATTTAAATTCATCTTCTAACCAGCAGAGTCCAACAGAGGGACTAGCTATGCATGCAGCCTTTTACCTCTCTTAAGGTTTGAGAAAATCCCCCAAGGACAGGAATAGTGGCACCAGCATGTGGGTCTCCCAAAATCGGACTGAATCAAACACTTGGGAATGCTGCAGCCAGGATAATCCTTCTCACCTCTAACTTGTAATTGCTAGAAAGATCTTGTTTCTCAGAGGATGCTTTACACATACCTATGATTACTGCCTGCCTGGTGGGACCAAGAGGCAGAGCAAGGGGAAAAAATTGCACCAAAATTCATAATGAAGGTAACAGTGTGGATTTTTTACATAGGTCTGACTGTAATGAAGTGAATCTTGGGTAATTTAGCAATTATTATTGTTAATCAATACTAAACACTTCACAAATTAAGGTACTTAGCTCCTATACAAGATAGAGCTGTATCAGATACCTTTGCCATACTGCAAAAACACCAATATGACCACCCCAGTCTTTTCTAGAATGGAACAAATCAGCTTTTGTCAAAAGCACAAAGGGACACTAGGCTCCTGGTCTGGGTTCAGATACATCAGCCCTGTGGTTTCTCAGGAGTTTTTAAAATAAAAACAAAATGCCTTTACTTAGTGTAGGCTGTTATTATAAAATGTCATTGTGCATAGATTACAGATTTTGCTAGAGTCTAACAGTCAATCTTTTCCATATGAGTGCATGCTTTTGGCTGGGAAAACTATTATCTGAATATAATGGGGTTTTTTATAAGCCAAAAACTAAGTATGGAAGGCACAGCCAAGTGAAATGAGAAACACTGTGTTATTTCAGTTTCTGTAAAACTGCTCTTATTTCTGACAGTGGTTTTGCTGAAGACAGTGGTTTTGCTGAAGAGATGCAATCTTTCTTAAATAGACGATAGATAATGGCTAAAAATTGAATTGGAAGCAGAATAAATAGAGACAATTAATTCAGCTGAAAAAGGCTAATTTTCATTCTGATTACCCATGCTGGCACACAATCATCACTTAATGCCATTACTAGACTGTAGGATAAGGAAAAAATCATAGAATTCTATTGATAAAATAAATAGTACAATACACATGCTGTTCACTTCAATCCATCAGTAATTATTCTCCACTATGCTACACAAAAATATTCCCTTCCAGTTTGAACACAGTTTCGGAACTCTAATTAGAAATTTCAAGACATATATGTGAACAATGTAGGTGATGTTCCATCCTCAGTTCTTCAATGTTGTGTGTGCCTTTCTGCCTTCACCTTCCAAATATATATTTGGAAATTTTTCTCACTTGACCAGTATGGTCATGGGTCCCCTCTATATTATGAAGTATTTCAGACAAATCTTGCTGCTTACCCTCATCCAGTTAATTTCCCAAGCTAGACCACAATTAATTAATTTTTTTGTCATCCTACTGTGCTGGACACATTTCATTCCTACTACCAGATGCCAAATGAAGTTCCCTGTAAGTGGCAGCTGTCATGCAAAATTGGATCTGGAGGAAATTCCATGCCGCGCTCTGCTGGGAGGACCCAGAGGTATGTACATGCAGTGTTTGTTACCTATGTTGGTTTCACACTGCAATACTGACGGAAATGGAAGCCTATTGCAAGAATGCCTTTTAAACAAAATTCCTCAATTGTATTAGTGGGGTCTTCATTTTCTGTTTTAAAGCATCACTGTCTAAAAGCTTTATGTTACTGTAATGCTAATCTTCCTCATCCTGACTCATTTCTGCCATGGAGTGTGGGTGTTATAATAGAAATATGACTGCTTTCCTTATTCTATATGTTGATGACTAGAGAATGAATCAGAATTTGGAGGGGAATGCTTCTAGTGGGATGTGAAACTTAACAGAAATTGTAAATTGAAGCTTGAGTTAAAAAACAATTTGTTCAGAATAGGCAGCTAGATTGTATGAGCACATAAAACTTGTTTTCCTGAGGAACTGGCCTAAAGACCCAGTTTGAAACCCTCAGTACCTTTGGATCAAACAGTATTCAGAAATCAATTCAAGAAATCATATAAACAACTCTACCTTAAAAGAACAGAATTTTAAATATTTATTTCTAACTGGTGCAGCAATGTACTCCTCAAAAAATTCTGTTACATGGCTGAAAACTTTTTCAAGCCTGCCTTTCAGCTTATCTCTCATCTTTATAGACTCTGGAAAGGCATGTTAGTCTCTAGGTGATGAATATGATTTGTTTACTAAAGGAGCTCCCTGAAATCACAAAGCAGCATTACTGTATGTTATTAAAAGATAAAAAATGTATTACTGTCAGGTGAAGGGTCAATGTCAAAATCCTGTTATATCTGACAACTTCAGATTTAAAGCTGAAGCAGTCTCGAAGATGTTCAATTGAAAATGTCATATTCAGCAACAATATTTCATGATACCACATTGTTTCCTATGTCTGGGTCCATCTAGTGCTGTCAGGAGAGAAATATCACCTTAACATGCAACTGCTTGTCAATTTACCTCTGTGGATACTTGCAATAAATTACAAATTGTACAACAACAACAAAAAACTTTAGAGAAAGACCATCTTTACAGTGCGTGTGCTCAGGCACAGGGAGAGGAGAACCAGGCTGGGCTGAATGGGTTTGTCAGAGTCTTTGTCTCTTTCTGGTTGTAAGAGATGGTACTGCACTGAAAGCAGACTTTTAAAATGGCATTGGTACATACTGTATCTCAGAGGGAAGAGGCAATAAAAGTAATTTCTGTCAAACAACTAAGCAGATGTGACTGGATATTGTAAGAAGCTATTCAGTCGGAAATCAGAAGTCATTTTTACATAAGTGCATTCCAGAAAAAAATAATCTCTAAGTTTTTACTGCAGGACCTGTGGACATGTCTTTCTCAGTTTTACATGGATACCTTCTTCATAAGGGTTACTTATTTTATGGAAACCAGAGTTATAATCTGCATAATTATTCCTGCCCTGGGAAATTTTTTTCAAATATATCAAAAGTCTGCTTGAGGTATTTATAGTCACAGGAACATGACGAAGATAAAGTAGCACAACGGTAACTATTCAGAAACTAAACCAAAATGTCTATTGAACTGGGGTGGGCAGAGGGAGGGGCAACGAGCAGAGCAGTGTGTTAGGACCGTAAGGCAATCTGTTCTTTCAGCTAAATTGTAGGAATCCATCACATTGCAATGAGGTTCTCTGAGGCAATTTAGGTAACTTTGTTTGACATACATCTTAAAACAGTAATGATAACAATAAACTGCAGAGAAAACAATTTACCCTGCTTCTGACAATTGTTCTTTCAATACTGCGGTGACCCATTTAACCAGCCATGTGCATTAGGAAAATCCAGCATTTCAGCTAAGAATAAGGGGAAGAATAACAATGTTTAAATGGGTTCGTTCTAAATCTAATAGCCAGTTGAAAAACCTATAAAGTTTTTATCAAGTGTATAGATTCACCTAAAGAGACAATGTTCTTACTTATTTTTCCACTACAGAAAAAGATGAGATCCTTAAGTCCAAGGCCTTTTCCACAAAGGGCTTGAATTCCTATTACAAATCTTAGCTGCTGGAAACTGCCTTTGTATTGAAATTTTTTCTGACAGCAAAGGATCAACTATTTAAAATGCCTAATTTATTTTTGCTCACATGCAAACAATTTCTCTCTTCCAGAATTAACTAGTGCAAATAAATGCTTATGCATTCCTGACAAAAGAGGCACATGAATTTTTCCCCCCACGTAGTGAGGCCATCAACCCATCAGGTATGTCTCTGGCAGTCATTCTAAAGAAGAAAAAAGTCTTTCAGCACCTTGGATATGATACTGTGTAACATCAGCAGCCTATGACCCTATGATAAACCCTATTCTCAAATGATTTTGCTGAAACAGGACTTTGCTGCCTTTCCTTATGAGCAATATTCACTGACGTATTTCTGCCACAAGCAGATACTATGGGTGTTAACAAATCACATTTTGTCCCCTGAGACAGCCAGAGCCCAGTGGAGTTTGTATTAAGTCTCATCCTTGCTTCAGTCTACTCAGATATTTTATTTGGGTTGCAGATCCTATTTACTAAAAGACCATGTTCCCGCAGAGCTGCTTGTGTTTTTATTTCAGAGTGTCCCTATGCAACCCCAGTCTCATTTCCATGGTTTTATGCATTATGGCAGAGCTTTTTGGCTGGTAGAAGACATACAGGGTGTCGATTAATTAATGCCATCTGCAAAGTAGCAACTTGTTAGTTTCAATTCTTTTGGTACATAAAAAAAAGTTTTAGATGTTTCCCTTCAAGTGCAGATGTGACAGAGTGTGATTATTTCAAACTCTTCAAATTCTACCACAAAAAAATATGAAGATGAGAACAGTGTGCCAGTCAATCCAAGTGTGGTCTACATAACATTTGGGCATATGGAAATCATTCTGGAGCTCGCCTGTTAGCACTCTGCTGTACACCAGCAAAACAACTAGTCACTGCTAAAGAAAACAAAGAGCAGCACAAGCTTAGGGGCTGGCTTCATCTTACACTGGAATCTGACATCATAAAGCAGTTAGGGCCAGATCCTCAAAGATATTTAGCTCTCTGAAATCAGTGGAAATGAGGTCATGCTTACCTGTAAAGCTTTGCTTCTTGGGGAATTTTCAGAAGCACCTAAGCACCAAATTTTCACAGTTTTCACAGAAAGCTGTGAAGCTGGGGGACTGAGCATTGCTTTTGGGTCCCTATCCACATGCTTGGGTCTCTATGTACCACTAAGATTCCTGACTATGGAGCTGCGATCCCATTGAGTCACAACAGGTAAATGGTATCACAGTTGATAACTACTTGAAAAATTTCCCTGACACACCAACTAGCAGCAGCAGCCCTCTTGTGCTAGAGATGTCCTGTTTATTTGATTACTTGGGATCATTCATAATCCCATGGCATTTTCCAGAGAAGTCCTCAGCCTGCAAATTAATTGCAAGCTTTAGCTTCAGCACCAGTGCAGCTGCTATTTGAAACGGTAGATGAAGACTCGCTGGGAGCCAGGCAGCAATGGGTCCAGCTTCATGACATGAGCTGCTTAGGTCAGGCTGAGGTACTTCATTTTTCTCCCTGAGGCAGAAGGCCAGGCATGGAGGAGTGGAGTGGAGCAGAATGGCCGGACCGCATTCTGGTGCGGATGGCAGGGCCACTGCCAGCTCAGCCTGGCTCCTCCCTGACCAACCAAGGACAACATAACCTTTCTGGTTTTCCTCCCTGTTGTGGTATAATTACTGCCATTACAAACAAAGGAAAAAAAAAATTAAAAACAGCAATGAATTAATCAAAAGTCCTTGCTGAAAAGCAAAAACAGAATCAGGAACTTTTTTCAGAGACATATTCCATCACTTATGCTTTGTAGCCTCCACTTCTTTTGTTTTTTTGGATTTGAGGCATTACATTAAGTCTTCATGTGAACCAAAGCAATTGTTTGTGACCCTGGGAAAGTGACTGTACAGGCATTTGATGTTTTCATTAATGCTTTCCCTGCATTTCAGAGCACAGCGTCTATGGCATGGTGGCATAAACGCTGTACTCTGTGCTGGAGCCTACACCCCTAGTAGGGCCAACCCTGAAAAATGCAGTTTCCCCCAGGGTAAATAAATTTTGTCATCCCATGGTGATGTGCGGGCTCTCATACAGCTGTTTTGCACTTCATATTTATAAGCCAAGAGTTGAATATGTTGGTTGAAGGAGAAGTTTTTTCCTTTGCGTTGTCTTCAAAGTACTGTGGTGGTCATACTGGTTCCTCACACTCTCCATCTGATGAGCTACTTCAGATTTCTGCAAAACAGAGACAGGCAGCCAATTCACTTCACTCGCAGTTATTCTTGTCACACTCATCAGAGAAGTCCCCTGTGTTGGGCTAAAGGGTTTGCAGTACTTCTTATCAATGTGTGTTGCTATGACCTGGTTGCCATACCCAAGCTTGTATACTATATAATTTTCTTATAATTACTCAGTCAGCTGTTAGGAGTACACATTTGTAGCTTGGAGCTTCACAAGTAGAACTAATGGTAGCTAAAATTTAACAGTTTATACTGAATTGAAAACCAAGAAAGGAAAAACTCATGTTGATGGAGCAGCTGTGTCTGCTGTCCATTTTCCATCAAACTTCCCCTAAAATATGTTAATCCAGGATAAGAGTTTGGAGATTTTCTAGTTTCCCTTTTCTTTTTCTCTGCTTTTAAAAATTCATAGGAAATATAGCAAATGTTGGCGTAATGACAAGTGGAAAATTAATCCACTTCAGGCCACAGAGATCTGTGGGCAGATGGGTTGGAACAGCTTATGCTGAAGGAAATCCTTTGAGAGAAAACAAACCAGCTTAAAACAAACAAGTGATTTTTTTCCCCTCTTTCAAATCTTAAACAGAAATACAGAGTTGCATTTTAGATGTTAAATTTTGGTAATCCTTTATCTTTTATGCTTGTAAGATGTATATGTTTTTATGCTAACCTGAAACATGGCAAACAGGTCAGAACAGATTGCATTCCTATTTTGAAAAGTGAAAATGTAAGCCACTTAGGACAAAATTGCTTTGGTTTATATGCTTGTTGTAGGAGCAACCGTAGTTGCAATGTTGCCTTCGTTTCCACCCCCAGCTCTTCGGCCAGTAGCCATCCCCACCACTCCTTCTGAGCCTGCCCTGGTGCCCTGGTTGGCCTCTGGGGACTGCTGGGGACTGCAGACCCCCACCAGAGCAGTGGTTTGTCCCCATCACACCTGTCCTGCTGCTCCTTTTGACCTGCAGTACCTCACAACTTTCAGCTAGGCCCTCATCTCTTCTGTCTTTGTACTAGGACAAAGGATCCCAGTAACTCTGCTTTGCTGATTGTCCCCCAAGCCCCTGGCATCTGCATCCTTGCCAGGCTTTGCCCTTTCTTCTAGGGCAATCTGTTCCCTCTCTATTCTCCTACCCTGTCACTCTTTTATAATGTCTGCTGACCTGACTTTCTGCAAATCCTGCCGCATTCAGATTTTGTCTCCAGTTCTATAGTCTGATGTTGGCATCCCAGCCCCAGCTAATCCCCCTGAACTAATAATTTTCTACTTGAAAATAAACAAGCCTTGATAAGCATTTGCTGAATTGAATAGACAAGGTTTAGCAAATTATTTCATTTTCACTAATTCCCACAGTGTTCCCTACCTATAAAGACCAAGAAGAGGGATTAAGGCTCACTTTGAAGACCAGATGCCCTCCTTTCACCAGAGCCTGCTGCCAGGTGTAAAATGCTCTGTTCCGTCCTTCACCCCACAGCTTTGCACAGCCCCAGTGATGGGCCTAAGCTGACCCCCATGGGAAAATCTGCTTTTTGTCCACTTTAATAATTGCTCCATACAGCTATATCTTTTCAGTCACCAAGCTGTAAAATTGCTTTTGTTATTTATGTTATTAGAGCACCTTGAATGCAGCCTCAGCAGTGCTTTTTGTGCTAGATGATTGGTTTTTTTTCTTTTTGCCTTTGTCTTGCAATGTATTGATTGAAGTCCTTAAACAGATAATTAAAATCCCAGCACTTCCCAGAGCTTTTTCACTAAGTGTGAAAAAGTTACATTTATCTCTTTCTCCAGAGAAGAAGTAAAAAAAGTGGCTTATGTATTTATCCCTGAATATGGCAAATGTTTTAGTCATCTCAGTGCCGTTTTATAGTGAGCTACAAACCTCAGATTCTTAAAACAACTGACAGGGAAACAAAACAAAACCTGAGCACTCCCGCAGTGCCACTACACAGAGCTGAGCACCCATTCTTCTGATCTAGTTACAATTCGCAATTCCAAAGCCTGTTGGACTCTTCAAACACAAATTACAATTTGTTCATGAAAGATGAATCAAACCTTTCCTTTGAGTTGTTAGATATAGAATTGCTGAAGACAGCAGGACTGGGGTGATATTGTTTTGATAACCTGTGTCCTTTGGTCAGCAATGATTTTCTTGTTGCAAACATTTACATTCATATATCAAACTTTCAATTTAAAACAGCATTTATCATACAGCAGCCTGAATTCAATAGGAAAATTGCTGCTGCCTTTCCAGCTGTCAGTTGGATTGCAAGAGCATCACCCTCCTTTCTACCAAACTCTCCTGTGAGACTCTTTCAAAGCCTGAAGAGTATCTTAAGGATTTTGATGGACAAGTAAAGCAGTAATGCCATTTCCTTTCATATCACGCGTTTACCAAACATCAGAGTCATATCTTACTAGGAGTAAGCATTTTAGAGTTTCTATCTCAAATGATGAGTCTTTTCAGAAGAAAATATACAAAACATTTACTTTCTGCTATTGAATTTCACTTTCCTGGGAGCAGGATATCCACACAAATGGTTTTTTTCATTCATTGCTTAAGAATCTTTTGACAGTTCAAGCTTCTCCATTATCTTCCACCAAGAAGCAAACATACCTGGAGGCCAGGGTTGGAGGTTAGGATTTTTAAAACCCCCAGTGAGGTTTGCAGTGTGAATTGAAAGCCCAATTTTTTTGGGTTTTAAAACACTAAAATGTGTGACTGCAAGGGTACTTATTGGTTTGTACTGTATGGTTAGAATCCATTACTGCCTTCTAGTTTGTTTGTTTGGGGTTTTTTTCAAACAACACACAGAACTTCTCAGAGACCTCTAAGCCTATGCACTTAACCTTCCCATAATGATTCAGAATTTTTTTTGGTCTAGGTCATGAATGGTCTTCAGAATGTAAAACAGGCTCTGTCCATCCCCTGAGTATTGTCTTTTCTTTCGACATTAGGATTGGGGTTAGTAAACTACCTGCATATTCCCTGCTCTTTCAAAAATCCAGCAAAG
Source organism: Sclerurus mexicanus (assembly GCA_013396755.1). Classification (NCBI taxonomy): domain Eukaryota; kingdom Metazoa; phylum Chordata; class Aves; order Passeriformes; family Furnariidae; genus Sclerurus; species Sclerurus mexicanus. Next base: position 10,729 of record VWZF01006463.1, on the reverse strand, counting down.
CTCAGTGCAGGGAATTTTAGAGTCCTTGGATCAAAGGAAAGACCTGAGCTAGAAGAAAGTCGGTGCTGGGCTGTTAGAGTGAATAGGAAAACTGCTGATGGTGACACTGGCACAAAGTCTGGTCATACCTGCCTTTAAGGTAGCTCATTTGATGTGTAAAGTCTTCAAGAAGCCAGTAGGCTGAAAAAGGCAAGGAGAGAGGAAAAAACACACTGGAAACTATATTCAATGATGGGTATAATGACTATTTGTTTTGATATTTTGCCTGCCTTTTTGTCTAACCACTAAACTGACCTGAAACCATGTCCTTTTCAGGATTAGGAGGTAGTATATTCTTGCAAATGACTTTGGTGCAAAAGCTTCTCTACTAAATCTCAATGCTTTCTCTCTGTAGGCATTTAAGGGGCTTTTCATATGCTTTTTGAAGTTTAATGACCTTGTGTCACTCACAGTCTTCAAAGCAATATGAGTTGATGGACAGTGAAAAGGCCATGCTTTAGGGCTGTGATTTAATTTTGGAGATCTGGTATTACTGCCACAAGTTAAACACAAATGGCAGTGCTGAAGTCTCCCTCCCCTTGCTTCCCTCCTCATAAAGAAACAGCTGTGACTTCAGAAACACCCAGCACCAGATATTAATTCAAGTTTGAGCAGTTTCATTTCAAGTAATTACATGAGCAATGTTCCAGCGTACTGTCTGCATTTCTGAACTTCATCCATTTAATTTCTTCATTCTCAGCACTGATCCACAGTAGCAGATGACATGTGGACCTTGCAGTAGTCCTGTTGCTCCAGTTGTTTCTATTTAATTAGTCATGAAAACCAGCCCTGGAGTAAAGTTTTCCACATTTCTCATCTTCTCAGCTTGAACTAACTCTTTGTCATTTCATCTCTAGCACTAGCAACATTTCTACAGAAAAAAAAAAAATCAAAACCAAAACAAAACAGAAAAACAAAGAACTGCCCTAACCTACCTTGGAAAAAAAAATACTAGTTTATGGAGAAGGGCAAGCCACCACTCCTGTTCCAAAAGAAATACTTGTGCTGTTGATGTCCAGAGACTGCATTTGCACTAGCACTGAAGAGAAAGAAACCCCCTAAATTCTATGAAAATATACCTGGCAATTCAGTAATTCTTATTCTATTTTTTTTCTGTGCAAATAGTTAGGGTTGCCAGCATACATTGCAATAGAAATAGTCTAAGGTTGTAGGTGAAGGGGTGGAATTTCACAAGAGACAATGACTTTGTTAAGTTGTGGTCACTATTAGAAAAGCTACTTTTCCATGGGCTTGGGCACTCTCACCCTTCTTTCTCTTGCTGTGTTTCAAAATATAGAACTACATTTAAACCTGTGTTGGGTTTGATTCTCTTTGTTGTTTTGGGCTTTTTTTATGGTTGGTATTTGTTGTTTTTGGGTTTTATGTTTGTTTTTTTTAATCAACTACACAGATTGAAGAATCACTGCTACTGATGCTCTAATTCTCTGGCCTGGAAACTTTGAAAGAGCTTGGGTACACAACCTCTTAAGGCTGAACTTTGACCTTACAGTGTGTAAGGATCCTTGCCCTACTGCATTCCACTAGATAGGGATGTTGTACATCATTAGGTAAATGTTATTTCTTAGAAAGCAAGGCTGGATTATACATTCACTAACATGCTGCTGGAGGCTTAAGGCATCTGGGTTTGTACTGCAATTGCTCTGGGTCTTTTTTTTGGTTTGGTTTTTTGCCTTTTTTTTTTTTTTTAAATCACCCCATTAAGGGACTAGTGGTAGTGATGTAAACATACAGTGTATTACTGGCCTCCTGATGTCATTGTTTATGTTCTTTTCTTCAGAACAAATACTATCTTTTCTTCAGAACAAATACCATCTACTACTAGGGCTCACTTAAACAGAGCCCCTAGCTGCAACTTCCACTCTCCTGGGCAGTAGAGTCCTGTCATGAAGTGACAGTACTTAAAAGACTTTAAAGAAAACAGCAGATTTTGTTAGTAGATATAACAAATGTCACATTAATAAAAGCCAAAAAACAACCAACAAACAAGCAAAAAAACCCCAAAACCAAGATATATCTCTGCTTTGTTACTAACCAGGGAATATAAGAGCTCTTCAGCCTTCTCTTCCTTGTGCCCGTGTAAGCTTCCCAGACACAGAGAATAAACGCCTTACAAAAACTGCAGTATATTCAAGTTAAAATTTGTTGTATGTAAATAGGAATGTACTCCCCAAAATAATTGAAATCACATACATTTGTACTTTTGAAGAAATGATTGTTTGTTTTTCTGTTACTTAGCTATGGATAAATAGCACCAAGGTGCTCTGTCACATTCACAAAACTCCAGAGTGAAGGTATTGTCCTTGTAGCTCAATGTTTTGTTCCTTTTAGCCACTCACAAGAGCCTATCCTTCATTGTTCTTCATTTGCTGTTCTTCATTGTACCCAGTAGAAGCTTCTAAGCCTGTTTTCCAAATCTGTGATTTAGTTCTGACCAAACTAACTCTGGCTTAGCATCTTGCAGAGAGAGTAGGGGGTGGCTGACTTCCATCACAGCATTTTAAATGCAAATATGCAAATGACCTTCAGTTTGTCCTCCTTCAAGTGTCTCTAAGCATAGCATGAATTTTCCCCAATATTTAGACTGCTAATACCACCACTTTCTCTAAATCTCTAATTAGTATTTGCTTCTGTGTTGGTGCCTGCTGGAATTAATTGATATTTTTTAGATGCTGAAGGGCAGGAACATATGGTGCCACCTTGTGTGCTGTGCTGATCTGTATGAAACCCTGCTGCTGTGACTGCTGAGTCAGTTCTTTCCTTTTCTCAGCAACAGCGGTAACTTCAAGATTGACAAGTAGTGAAGGTGAATGCATTTAACTCACTGTTTGAGCAAGGTGGCTACAGTTGTATTAGAAAATAGTAATAGAAAGATTGAATGGAAAGATAGAAATATATTTGTAGAGAGGAATACTGTGTTAAATATCTGGCTTTCAGATTAGAACCTAGTCAAGAAGTTTGCTTTGGACTAGGTTGATTCTGGTGCCCTGGGCTGAACTCCATTATGCAGGTGATGTACATTGATGTTTTACTGGAGCACATATTTTTGTTTATTTTTGACCAGAAGGTAACCAGCTCCTGTGCTTCAAGGCTGCTCTGTGATGCCCACCAAGCATTTACTAATCTCTACCATGTTTATCAACTGGTAAGCAGGGAAAATTGAAAGATGATGACCTTATATGTGCCAAATTTGTCTCCTGTAGCAGCAATGTCCCATGCGTGACCCAATATCCAATTAAATTTCCTACAGATGTCCAAATTGTGAAGTTTTATTTCATGCCCTAGCTTTAAAGTGGTTTGAAGTAACTATTTCCTTTGTCCAGAAAACATGGGTGTGATGAGAAGGCTGCCTGTAGATGTAGTGCAGATGTAAACAAAACTGTTTGGCTTTCTAAGTCTGGCCTTATCTTATGAAAACCATCCCAGCAACCTTTGTGGTCTCTTTCCCTCATAAGACACATCTAGGTCTCCATATGCCACACATGGACATTGTGCTGTAAGAAGTTGCCTGTTGTGGCCCGTGATGCAGACACTTCTGTACCAATGGCCAAAGTACACAGGGTTTGGTGACTTTATTGCTCTGGTTTGCAGTGCTTGTGACTTGGACTTTGCTTCAAGCAGCAATAGAAGAACAAAAAGGACAATCCAAACACAAAAAGGCAGTCTGCCTGAAGCACATGAAGTAAAACAGGCATAGCACAGCAGAACATATTGCCTTTGTTTCGGCAGGGAGACCTTTGGTATGGAGCACATGCCTGAGGGTCTGGTCATACATGACTCACCGAGGTAGGAGCCTGGGCTCCATGTAAGCCTGTGTAGGGCTGAGATTCCTAACACCCCTGTGAGTTTCTCAGCAACTGGAGCGGCTCCTGGGGACCATGAGCAAGCCCTGCCCAACAACTTTGGCCATGATGTCCCCCTGCTGCTCAGGGTCTGACTCTGTATTGTGGGCAGTGAGGTGTGAAGAGAAAAGCCACAGAACTCAGAGTCAGAAAGAAGTTTCCAGAACCACTGAGCCATTTTTATTCCTGCTCCATGACAGCTAAACAAAGTCTGAGCTGCTCAAGCGACTGATCTTCATGTCTGGCAGGGCCAGGTGCCACTTCTGCACTGCACAGACCCATACCACAGCTCTGCTTCCCAGCAGTCTGTCTCAGAGTACGGGCACATGTCTCTCTTCAGGAAGATTTGCCCTTTTAAGGATCCTTGCCCTACTGCATTCCACTAGATAGGGATGTTGTACATCATTAGGTAAATGTTATTTCTGAGAAAGCAAGGCTGGTTTATACATTTGCTAACATGCTGCTGCAGGCTTAAGGCATCTGGTTTTGTACTGCAATTGCTCTGGGTCTTTGTTTTGGTTTGGTTTTTTGCCTTTTTTTTTTTTAAATCACCCTGTTAAGGGACTAGTGGTAGTGATGTAAACATACAGTGTATTACTGGCCTCCTGATGTCATTGTTTATGTTCTTTTCTTCAGAAATATGTTGAGAAGTCCTAAAACAAACAACAGACAAAAAACAAAACAAAACAAACTAAAAAAAACAAACAAACAAAACCCCAAACCAACCAAACAAAAAAAGCAAGTGTACCACCAAACTTAAAACTAGAACTAACTCCCTATTGCAAGAAAAGGTGGTGGCTGGGAGCCAGAGGTGCTGAAAAACTAAATGTGCCATAGCTTTTAGCGTTGATTTGGTACAGCTTGCTCCCTGGTCTTCAGCAGATGATAATACCAAGGAATTAGTGCAGAGCTGGGGGTGCAATCTAGCTTTGTTATTCCTAAATCATTCATCTTAATCCCTTCTTAAAGAGGACATGTCCATCAAATAGAAGTTTATTGGTTTACAGCTACACTGTAGACTCATCTATTGAGATTCCTATTTTGTTTTTTTTAAATTTATGGATTTAACCATGTACTGGTAGAAAGTGCATATACATTTTTCTCAGCTAAGGAAAACCACAAATTGGCTACATTTACAGACAGAAGAAGGTGCTGCAAAGGCAAACATTCTATTTCCTGCTGAGAGCCTGTGAATCATAGCTCACAAAGCAATACACACAGTTTTTATTCTATTGTAAAAATGCTGGAGTGAATTTGTTGCCTGGAAGAAATGAAATGCAGTGAGATAGTGTGAAATGCCTTAATTTGTTGCTTGCTGACATAATGTGTTTTGGATAGCTTTTCATTATATTAGCCTAAACAGCTGGACATTGGGGTTGATGAGATTTTTTTCAATTTTTCATAATTAATATAGTGGGGTTTTTTCTGAGGGAATGGTATTTCTAGCACAGCAAAGGGTTATTTTTTTTTCCTTATTTCACTCTCATTTATCGTCACATCTCTCTCACTGACTTTTTATTTCAGCACCTTTTGCTTTTCATGGGTCTTTAGTTCCATTAAACATCTAGCGCTAATTAGACTCTGTTGTCTAGACTGTACCAAACACTTCACTCAAAATCAAAGAGCATTTAATTAGTTAGTCTACAGGTTGCACCCTATCTTGCAACATTAACACAAATGAACAGCTGAAATGCTTGTTACAGCCTAGCAAAAATGAAAAAAAAAAGCTTCTTTAGTGGCAATCAAGATTTCCATTTCGTTATTGATGAAGGCAGGCATGACAAGTCCCTGCTACTCAGATGACTGCTGAGCTGTTTGTGGTGGAGGAAAGGCAGGGGAGCAGTAACACTTATTTCTATCCTTTCCCAGGAACAGCAACACAGGCACAGTTCCATGTCTGTGTTAAGTACACACGGGGTGGAGCCAAAAGTGGGATGAAGCCACAGGGTAGCCTTGGTTTAGCAAAGCCTGCCTCTGCCATAGGCAGGATCAAATGTTCAGGGAGTTTCACTAGAGTTGCACTCTTCTGGGTCTCTGGGAAATTATTCTGACATTCAAATGGGAAGTAAGAATGTTCAGAAACAATTGCTAATATAGTAACATCTAACTATTTCTAATGAATACAGCAATAGAATGGTAATCATATCCTGGGCTGCATCAAGAGAAGTGTGACCAGCAGGTCAGTGGAGGTGATTCTCCCCCTATGCTCTGCTTTGCTGAGACATGATCTGGAGTGCTACATCTAGTTCTGGGCCCCCTAAAATAAGAAGGACATGTTGAAATGAGTCTGGAGGAGGGCTGTGAGGATGATCAGAGGGCTGGAGCACCTCTCCTATGAGGAAAGGCTGAGAGAGTTGGGGTTGTTTAGCCTGGAGAAGAGAGAGCTCTGTGGAGACCTTATAGCAACCTTCCAGTACCTTAAGGGGGCCTACAGGAGAGCTGGAGAGTGACTATTTATGAGGGCATGTCATGACAGGACAAGGGGGAATGGCTTCAAACTGAAAGAGAGTAGGTTTAGATTAGATATTAGAAAGACATTCTTTACTGCAAGGGTTAAGCACTGGAACAGGTTGCTGGGTAAGCTGTGGTTGCCCCATGCCTGGAAGTGTTAGGGATGCCAGGTCGTACAGGACTTTGAGCAACGTGGTCTACTGGAAGGTGTCCTTGCGCATGGCAGTGGGGTTGGACCTAGAAGATTTTAAAAGTTTCTTCCGATCCAAACCATTCTATGATTATGATGATCACTGCATGTGCTACCATAATGCTACCAAGGTCTGTTTACCTGATACTTTACTCAAGTTCAGGGAGTGAAGGGTGCATGCCGGGTTTGGAGTACGTTGACTACAGTGGCAGTGCACTGTTAATGCACCTTCTAACCATTTGCAGGCATAAAAAGAGATATTAAGCCCAGACAGACATATCAAAACAAAATAATTAAATGTCTTAGGTCTTGTCCTCCTTTTCCAGCTTGTACAGAGCTACTGTGTACCATCCAACAGATTCTTTCAAGATCACAATAGACGTAAGGTTGACTGGATGTCCACTGGCATCCAGTAAACTTTGCCAGAGCAAACTTTACTAAAACTTCAAACCCAAAGCAAGTGATTTTGTGAAAATCTTATCTTTCGTTCTAAACAAAACAAAACCAAAAAAAATCCTCAAATAAAAATCAAAAAGGAAAGAACTCCTCTACACTCTCAGCTGCCCCCACAAAAAACCAGCTCTCATGAAAATGAAATTCATGTCATCAAACATCAGACACAGTTCATGATTTCTGAATATTCTGATATTCTGTATTGATGGTAAAATGGTTGCTACAGAAGCAAAGAATAGTAGGCAATTCACTTAAGTTAAATCTCGTAAGTGATTACTCTTCAACTTCTCAAATCCATGAGTAATAACTATTTTTGGTCTCTAGTAAAGCTGTATGTAGTGGTTTGAATGTTATATTGAAAAAATGGAGATGGCTAAACAGAGCAAAAAAAAAAAAAAAACTTGATCAGAAAGTGCTTTAAATCTGTATGAACTCTGGAATGCTTGAGAAAAATATCTGCTCAAATGAGTGAACAATTCTTCTCAAAGCAGTTCAGACCAGTGACCAGCAGTAATGTTTTCCAGGCATGCTTTACTCCCCCTTCCTCCGCTCCTCAGCAAAAATCATCTAGCATCATTTAAAAAGAAAGTTATTTCAGGTTCGGAGCCTGCCTCTATTTTGTAAAACATTTAAATGTCTGTTAAAGTCAAACTCCCCAAATGAGCTTGCTCTTGCAGATGGATCTAAGTCATCTTTTCAAAGAAAGCTTGTGCTGAAATACGCAGAACTACTCAAGATGTGCTTGAGATAAGTTGCTGACGACATTGGGCTAGGCAGCCCAGTCTGCAAGAGCAAGTTCTGCAACTGAAAAGGAAAATAAAATTACTTGAACTGCTTTGTTCCCCCTTTAAAAACTGGAAAAAATATTTTTTATAGAGAAAAAATAATTTGAAGCAAAAGAGAAGTGAATTTATAATACTTACTTCAGTGATGTTCAGAATGCTACACTTCAGTCACTTGCTTTGGTTCAGTAGTATTGCTTTTAATAGAGGCAGATGTATTTGTGGTGTCCCTGTGTAAGGTACAAAAATGATATTGCCATTACCCATTTCTAAATATTAGTACAATTTTTACAGTGCACTTCTGCCAACAATGATTGCTACAAGTCCTCTCTTGTTCTTGTTTACTCTAGGAATAAAAATCTGAGGAAATAAGGAAGATTCTCTGCTCTCCCTCATGAAATTAAAATCTCCAAAATTAAACTGAACTGTGCACTGCCAAAACAATAGTAAATATTCCTGTTCAGTGTGTTTCTTTTTGTTGTTGTTGTGTAATAAGATCTTACTACAGCAGTCTTTTAATACAGCTACACTAAATGCAAACAGGCAGGTGCCACATGTACTGCCACCATTTCTGTGTGACGATTTCCAATGGATGTGCAATTCCAGAAGTCTGAGGTGTCTGCCACTCCTTGAGGGGAAGGTAAGTAAATAGAGCAACATGTCCTTCTTTATATTTATTTTAGCATGTAAAAACATGTCTGACAAGAAGTTGTGATATGTTAATGGAGTAATATGTCTTTAAACAGTCAGAATCAGAGTGTTAGAAGCCACATATTTGACTGAAAACTGCTGCAGTGTTTTAGGGGTGTTATCTCTCAGTGGAATTACAGAGACTGTTGAAGCATAGGTCACATTACACAATATTAAAAGAGCAGCATTAAATATTTTCCATTTGCAGTGGAAAAAGACACAGCTTTCTATTTGTACTTCAGGCAGAGGCAAAATGAAGGTAATAAGGTGTTCCATCTTTACTTTTCAGAGCCCTGAAACTTCCCTAACATGCTTGGTCTGGCATCTATAAACACTGTTGATATACACAACAATTAGGAGAAAACAAGCATGCAGATGTAGTTTGTTCTGTAAGTGCAGTGAAGTCTTCTAGCATAGCAAAGGTTTATCCACATGTTTTGTACAAAGTGCCTTCAAAATTTAATTTTTTCAAAATTATTTTTTTATTAACATTTGCATTCATTGTGTTAAGGTTGTATTACTAGGCAGACCACACAGAAATACGTTTCACTTCTACAGTTTTCTTTTGTCTCATTAATAGGGTCTTTCATTTTGTTTTCCTTGCCTAATTCACAAAAATCTTCAGCATCTCTCTTGCTCTTACTTAACGACGTGCCCCTTCCAATGATCCCACCTGCAATTCCAGTAGACATGTGATGGGTAGCTCAGCATAGCCGTGGCTAAGGGAGAAAATATCCATGAAACAGGGACTTTAGGAGTTTAAAAGCTCTTACTGAGAGCATCCGTCGAAGACTACCTTTTTCTGAAAATAAAAGAGCTCATTTGTGTGGGATGGGATGTTGTTAAAAGCTTGTAACATAAAACCCATGAGCCCTGCACTGGAGTTAAAGCATTTTGCCTGGATTGGAGCTGATGAAGCTTCCTTTGGTTTGACTTTTGCTGCTGTAGGAAAAGTGAGTTTTCACTCCAAAAAGACAGGGGATGTTCACAATAGTATATTATATGCCTGCTAATGGAAAAGTAAACTACAGATTTCCTCATAAACTTACTGACTGGCATCACTAGAAAGAGTTGGCTTGTTATACTAACTGGAAAAAGAAAAAAATTATTTATTACAGTATATCTCTGCAGACACTTCCATGGACCAGTCTGAAACAATGCTGGTTTTATAAGGGTGAGATTGCTGAGAGATAAAGATGCATTAATCTTCTACCTGGATTTCAGCTGAGCTTGAATGAAACAGGAATGGCTTTAATTGCCCTATTTGATTAATCCAAATTAAGCTAATTTATCATTATGTTAGTTTTAGATCAGACCTTGACTCTTAATTCCAAATCAGAGTCTTGAACTTTATGAGAGATGATTTGACCTGTCTCAAGTCATTAGAAAGATTGCAGAGGCTAGTTAGATGGAAAGGTGGGTGTGCTACATGGCATACTTTGGACTCCCGGTCTCTCAGACATGTCAGTCAACATTTTGGTTGGCATCAGCAATAGCCATCTTCCAGGCTGTGCAACTGCAGTTCTTACCATATGAGTTAATGCAAAAATAACTACCTGAACCTCAAATTCTATTCAGGTAAGAGGCTGTGACATAGACAGGGAATTCACCTGAAAGCCTGAGAGGTCAGTAACATCCTTGGTCCATCAAGCTGAGATAGTCTTTCTCTGATGCTCAAAACATAGAGCTATAGACTTAGAACTGTGTCTTCTGAATTTGGCGATGTGAAACCATGACAAGAATCAGGATGTAGACAAAGACCAAGATGTTGTCAATAAGGCTGTTTCTGGACAAGGTTTGATCCATGCCTAGATCAGAGTTGGTGTCACAGTTTGGATTATCTCATATGCAGCCCCTTTTCACTTCCACAACACTCCTACATTGCATACTCAGCTGAAGTGGGTAAGATGTGGAAGTCTACAGGAGCCTGGAAAGGAAGAAAACATTTCTTCATCCCCCTACCAACACTCCCAGCATTAAAAAGCATTAGTGATCTGCACAAATAGTTTGTTGGTTGTTTTTTTTTTTTTTAATTTGAGGGTTATTGGCTGTATAACTCATTTTTTTTCTGGTCTTCTTCCACCAGAGGTGCAGAGGTTATTCCACAGATCTATCTTTCTGCAGCCAAGGTCTGTACCCCTCAACAGTCTTCCCAGATCCACTTCAAACGTAAACTGATACTTAAAGATAGATGAAATTTCACTCTAATGAAAATGTTTGCAAATGAATGGAAACTGCATGCTTGCCACGTCCCTGAAGGGTAA
>VWZF01006462.1:1099664-1130206 GCA_013396755.1 Sclerurus mexicanus | reverse complement strand
TATTACATTATATGATATTATATCATATCATATATCATAACCAGAATGCTTAATGTACAGACTATATAGTATGCTATTTAACTATCTGGTTGAGATGGGAAGGGAAAAAAGGGAGGCTTTTAAAATAATGAAGCAATCGAGGTGTTTTAAATGGAATTATTCTTACACGAGGTCAGATCCCGCTGAGCTCTGAGCTGCTGGAAAAGGAAACACTGCACATCCTGAGCCAAGTGGCTGGCTCGTGCCTTTCATTTCCAAAGGGAATTTAATAGATACAGGCTGCCCTAATCCAAGGCTGGTAAATAATATTCACGCTTATAAACGTATTTGTAATGGCAGAACTCCCTCATGGCGCTCACTGTCTTCCTTATTTAATTCTAGGTATCAAATAGCTGTGGCTACATATCTTTCTGGATTTGTATCCACAACATCCACCACGTGTAGTTGGGTGGTGTCCATCCCACGGGCCAAAGGATGAGCCTCCAACTACAGCAGCCACTTTTGCCCATGGGACTACAGAAGGGAGCAGCTGTGCTGGATATTTCGTGGTTTTTCTCAGTGGAGAAGGGTCCAAATCTCAATTTTAGTGTTTCTGCTATCTGAGGCATCTTTCTGAGGGCTGGTGGCTGTCAAAAGTTATCTCCTCTGCTTGTCTTACCCTGCCAGTGTGAGGTTTTTCACACAATCCAAACGCAAGGCTGTTAAAGCAGAGCAAGGAGACCATGTTGGTCTGCAGGTCCTTCCAGCCCTGAGGGTTTCAGCATAAATCTCTTACATGTAAATGGTCGTAATTCAGTTAAATTCCATTACAAGGGGAACAATCTGCTTTTCTGCATGAATGGCTTTATTTCATATAAGTTTTGAAGGAAAAATAGAACATTTTAAGTAAGTGCTTTGATGAAAAACATGCCCATACGCCGGCCTGTTAGGAAGAAGGAGAAGTTGCTTCTATTTCACAAGAAATAATCACACCCTCAACATGCCCTTCCTGTTGCCATCATGTGGGTCTCCTATCCTGGAGATGCCAACAACGTTCTCAAGAGATGAAAATACTGAGGAGAAAGTTCTGCAGGTTGGAAAGCAAAGCCATGCTGGTTTCCCTGAGCATACCAGTAGCTGGGTCTGTGGGGCTGGCAAGTGGCTGGGGAGGCTCCAAGCCACAGTGGCAATGGCTTGACTGGCATTTGGAGACAAAGCGTTGGAGAGCACTGAAGAGGAGGGTGAAGAAGACAAGGAGAGCAAGATGGTGTAAATGTTCCCGTGAATAACCAGTTAATAATGACCATCACGTTACACTGACAATGCCCAAGGCAAGTATGACAGTATAATACGTAATGGGGCATCAGCATTGCTGGCTGGACCCTGCTACACTCTCATTTCACACATCCCAGTGAGAACTGCCCATCACACTGTCCAAAGCCTACTTTGGACATTTTCCAAAGGGAAAAATTTGGAAATTTGGAAAATTCAGGGCTGAAGCGCTGTTACAGAGCTGCAGCCAGGCAAAGTGGCAGAGCCTGCGAACAAAGCAGATGATCTGTGGGGAAATACTGTTTAAAATTCTTTATTTTCACCACGTTTTCACCTTTATTGTCCAGCACTCATCACTGGTAGCTCCTGGGTAATTGCAGGGCAATGCACTCTCCCGTGCTGGGACAGAAATGCCTCATTTGAAAATAAAGACATTATGTTGGTCTAGTCCAAAAGTCAGCATAAGACTTCCTGTTCCAATTAGTTAGCTGACCATTTACAAAAACTCTGTAAAGTTGCCAAGCAAATACATAAAATACCCTGTGACCTGAGCACACGTAATTCCACCTGTTTAGGTATGAGCTGCCAAACCAAGTGGGTTTGCAAGTCAACAGTCTCGGTCACTATCAGGCCCAGAAATGGCTGGGTGTTCCAGCCTCTGCAGCATATGCAAAAAATGACATTTGCAAAATATTTTAAGAGGAAAATACTCCCAAATAATGAAAAGGTGCAATGACCAAATATGTGGAGTAATACAAGGGGGTGATGAGAGTTTGCTCAGCCTCCAAAATCCTTTGGTGAGCTATATATATATATAGATATACACACTATATATATTTATATTTTTGAGCTTTAAAAAACCAAACCTTTGTCTATGTGCCTAAATGCAGCAACAGTCATCATTTATGAGCAGAGAAACTACCAAGCCTCATCCTCAGCAGGGTTAAACTGTCCTCATTCCACTGCAGCCACTGAGCAGTGCTGTTTCCACTCGCCTGGCTTTGAGCCTGCTCCTCCAAAAAGCTCCTCTAACACCAAACTGTTGTTTCAGTGCAAAGACTCTCATGGACTTCAGTGGGAATTTGGATCAGTCATAATTCCAGGCAATCAGCCTGGAAGCATGCAAGGCAGGAACAATTACACGAGTTCTGTCATTCCCATTACTCAGATTTTACTCTGGGGGTTTTTTGGAGGTAGGTGGAAGGGAAACCTTTTATCTCAGTGAAGGGTAGGAAACAGAGCATTACAGTGACAGCAAAAAGGAAAATCAGCAACTGTGCCTTTGGAAAGCACATTTTCATTACAATGTACTAACACACATCACAGAAATAATAGATGTTTGTGATGACATCAACTCCATCGCTGAATTTGGAGTGCATTTGGGGAAAAGAAAGAAGAGATGCTCTGGATTCAAAATGCTTCCCCAGGCTTACTTTTATTGGGATTTTATTGGCTTTCCTCCTTGCAGTGTGCTCATGGGGGGCACAGGTGTGACTTCCAAGTGGCACTGCGGGGACTCGTGCACATGTAAATACACTTTTCACCTGTTTTTTTCTGCCTCCCCGGTATGTCCACAGCACAAATTAATGTGCACCATGTATAGGTGTATGGAATAGAAGAGAGATGAAGTATCCACACCTGGAGCAGGAGGGGAGCAGACGGAGCTGGGAAGAATTGCCTGTGGCTTTGCTGGCTGGCACCCTGCACACTGCAGTATCCAAGGAAGGATGCAGCCCTCCGGGGCTTTGGGAAGGACTGAAAGCTGGGAGCAGATTTTAGATTAGGTCAGTGCAGGGCATCATACTCTGGAGTGCAGAGTGGGGAAAGAAATTCAAGGTAAATTGTCATAGCTGGTGGGATCTCACATCACATCCACTTCTGCACCGCTTGGCTGGGAACAGAGTGAATCTTATAATAAAAATTTCAAGTTGCTGAATCTAATCATCTTCCAGAAATCAAGAAGCAGCCCTTTCCCAAAAAACAGCTCCACACCTGCTGTGCTGACTTACACATTACCCACAATATTATTCCTTATTTTTCTAGCAAGAAGCAATTTGGTCCTTGGTCACATGAACTAGTGAACGGCCTTTGCTGTGAAATGATGAACCTGATTAAATTGACATCAGTCCTGGGCATTTTCATCCCATAAGGTAAAAGGCATTCCAAATTTCCATGCAATGGCGATGGTACTTCCTTTTCCTCATCAAACCATTGCAAATTGATGCTACACCCAGGTCACTCTTTCCTCACAGATGCTGAGGATGCTGTCATGCTGGGAGATTGTCATCCACCTTCCAAACCTTTATTTAATAGAAGCTGTGGTATGAAATTCTGGTCAAATAGTCCTTGAAAAGTAACCACCTGTTTTTTAAACATCTAGAGACACATCTCTTCTGTTTCTGTATTCAAAATAAATAGACCTGTCACAGAGAAAAGCCTACGGTTCAGCCACACACCGGGAAGTCCCTCTGAGACCAAACCTAACAGTAGATTTGTCAATTCACAGTAATGTTATTTTTAATTGCTTTCTCAGCAGTTGTGCTGGGAGCCCAGCCAGTGCTGGGTGCTGCACCTCGTGTTCCAGCACAGCTCCTCCCAGCTCACATCAAACGGAGTCAAACATGACGTTGACATATACAGTTTTGTCACTGGAGCTGGAGACTGGGACCTGAACCAGGATGGTGGTGGAGGAAAGTGCCTTCAACTCAGGAAAGCTTTCTGCTGAAATATCAGAGCTGTGCGAACCCTTTGGGAAATTTCCGAGGTGTGCAGGACTCAGCAAAGCAGCTGCACTGTCCTTATTTCTCACTTTGCAGCTTTCATGAGGGGCACCAGGTGTTCTCCAGCCCCGCAGGAAAGATGGGTGAGCAGGTCTGTATAAATCCTTCAGCAAGTGAACCCCATCCCTTTCTTCACCCGTGAAAGCACCAAGCAACTTCACCAAAGCAATAACCAGTCCCCTCATCCGTCTTTGCCAGGTCCTGCCTCAATTTGCAATTATTCTTCTAATTCCTATGCCAGCATAGCTGATAATTTTTCAAACAGCGTTGTATCAAACTGCTGAAATGCAGCACCCGAAGTCCCACTACACATTTCTTCCCTGTAGAAAATCACGTACCAAATCATGGCAACCCAGCAGTTAATTTGGGCTACCATTTTTAATAAATTCCCGTTCTGTGGTTATTGCTCACAACAGACAGGGGCAGATCCATGGCATCTGATGTGCCTGGATCTGTCTCTCCCCTTATGCATCTATCTGAGGGAAATTCTCCAGCGGCATCTGAAATCAGACGGTGGGAATGTATATTCTGCTTTCAGCTAATAATTGAGAGACTAAACCTGCCTGGCTGCTGGGGACTCAAGGGAAGGGCTTGGAAATTGGCTGAGAGCTTCCTTCTCAACTTGTGTCAAAGCAGCTCCTGAATGTTTCATCATACGAAAATTTGCCTGCATATATATATGGCCACAAAGATACTCAGTTTAAATCCACAAAATCAATTCACCAATTGCATCCGTTCTCCCTGTTGTTACTCCAGCTAACACATCTGATTTGGTTTTTGTCACTGCACAATGAAAATATAAATAGGCAACATCCTGCCCCATCCTCCTCGGAGAAGGAGTTGCTCTTAATCCTTTGCTCATTAACGTACAATTTGTTTGTACCTAAGAGTACTTGGGAGGACAGCAGTATTGAAGCCCAGCCTGGCTAAGTGGGCATGACTGTGGACATGACTGTGGCCAGACTGATGCTCAGAACCAGAAGAAAAAAGTTTGCTTAAATTATCATCAGTCAGTCAGTGACCTGGAGTAGAAAATACTCCATCGACATCACAAAACCAGCAAGTTCCCACTGCTGCCAAGTACAACCCTAAATCCCAGTTTGGTTCAAGATGCAAACACGAATGTGGCTCTGATGCCCAGCTGGCATTCCCTCTTTATTTGCTTTTTCCTTAGTGTCTGTCGAGTGCTGAGGCAGAGCTGCTGCCACACCGCATATTCCAGCTGTGGAACAGGGTTCATTTTGCTCTTCCCTCCCTGGGGACCGGCACAAATTTTCGGAGCTGCACATCATTTTATTAGTTCTATTCCCAGTCTCCAAAACATCGAGTTTCTTTTATATGAATGTGCTGCAATTTAGTACCATCAGCAAACTCCTCTGAAGCAGTGAGAAATGCAGACCTAGGAGAGATCCCTGTGGAAATCCACCCCCAGCCTTCCACAGCACCGGCACTTTGCTCCCTGCCAGCCCTGCAGCACTTTAATTCACATAATCTACTCTCATTTGTAGCCCATCTCTTTCCCCGGCCTCCATCAATGATCTGGCTTTTTGTGGTATGTGTTTAAAGTACTGACTAATAATGTGTGTTTATTTTTTTTACTGGTAGCACCTTTGCAAAATGTTAGTGATCACTAGATGTCACTGTGATTTTACTCTGCCTCCAGCCCTACTGAAGCAACCTGACCGCTGGGCTCTAGCGAGCTCGCTTTAAAACCCTGTCGAAGAATGTATTAGTGATCAGAAAACTACCCATCTGCCATCCCGACAGAGGGTTTCCTGGGGTGGGAGGGAAGGACAGGTTGAACACACAGGTTTCTGCTCGCGAAAAGCCTTGTTAATTTTATGCTGAATTATTGAACCCCTCGGGTGTGTGCCTGCAGCAAATTGTGTGTGTGGCCCCGCAGTGCCCTGGCTCAGTGAGGTTCACCTGGGCTGGCACATCCAGAAGGTTCTTCTGCAGATTTCCCTGTAGCTTTAATGACCAAATGCCCTTAAAATCTTCTTGTCATTTTTTAATAATCACCCCACTTCTCTCCCAAACACACAGCCCAGATTCCTTCGCTGTCATCTAAGCGTTCCCATCTCCTTCCTTTTTAACCAATCATCCCATTCCTACTGTAACTTCAGTTAATCCCACAGGATTTAGAACTCAAAAAACTCTATAGAAGTATCTTGCCTCTTTCCCTTGCCTTAAAAGATTTTACAGGATGTATTTCTTCAAGGCCGACTCAAATCAACACTCCCTATTTCCTGAATTGTTGATTTCTCCATTGTACTCAGCCTCTGGGATATGGCAATTTAAATATTATAGACCACACTCCTGCACAGGCACACATGGGATTTATTCTTTTTTTTTTTTTTTTTTTTTTTTATTTTTTNTTTTTTTTTTTTGCTGTTTAATTGGAAAAAATTCACCACTGAAATGAGTGGAAACGCCTGCTTAAAAATCATTTGTCTCCATCTGATGACATTATCCAGATCAGCAGAACAAGACTTCACTCTGTCCTCCGGTCCCGCTGGGGAATACGCCAAAATCAGGTCGTTCAGGAAAAATCAGTTCCCGGGTGTGCAGGGCTGGCAGCTGAGCCCGAGGAACCAAAGCTCTTTGCTGGCATCTTTTGGCGAGCAGGGAGAAGGGACCAAGGGCCACGGCTGTCTCGGTGCCCCTGCAGGGGCAAGGGATGGGTGGCAGAGCCTGGCCACGTCCTAGGGAGCTTTGCAGCCAGGGAAGTGACTTTGCTGTGGAGCAGGCACATGAGGCACGATGGTGAGAGGGATGCTGGGGTGGTGTGCGCTCAGTAGAAGCCAAAGGAAACGCCTGTAACCCTCCACTTTGGCTTTGTAGCCGTCGGCTCTGGTGGCAGCAGGTTTTTAAAGGCTCACGGGTGCTGCCACTCCGACAAGCTGTGGGAAGAGTTGGGCTGTCTGTGCAGGGGGCAATGCCATAAATAAAGGCACCCTCTGGCTTGGTACTTCCACCCAAATTATACAGCCTGTCCAGCTCTATTAACCCTGACATTGGCTGCTTTAATACTTTACATTCTGGTATCAACAGCATCTCGCTTCTGATGAGCCTTTCTGTTCAGGATTCATTTAAGAGAGACAAAATGAGCAATGATGCTTATGGGCAAGCATTTTATTTTTCTGTGGAGCCACCAGAGGAGATTTGTTGGTTCCCATGCTGTCAAACACCTTTCGTCTTCTGCATCAGCCACAGCCTAAAAAGTCCTACATTTCCATTGAATTCTGTTAATTAGCTGAAGTGAAGCAGTTCTCTCTTTAGAAACTCACCCAATAGCACACACCACATTTTGTCTGAGGAGTAACAGCAACAGACAAATTAATTAGGAGGTAAAGAGACTATTAGAAGTTTTGCCACCGAATGTAGACAAATATTAGGATTATGTTGCTGACCCTAAAACATTCCTTGGAACCCTGGTAAAACATTACAGCCACATCTATGTTAGATTACTGCCCAGCAGTCAGAAGTCCTTGTTACTTGGAGACTCAATAGTCCTGGAATAAAGCTAATATAGAGTCACTGGTGCCTTGCCTGGGGCAGGAGGAGTGGATTTGGGGTGTGCTGGGTGCAGCACCCTGGTTCTGCATGCACCCGCCTGTCAGGCTCAAGGCCCTGAGGGAGGAGGTCCGTGATGGACACACGGACCCAGCTCTCTCATTGCATTCCTCTCCCAGGACCAGCACTGGAGAGTCTTCCCTGAAGACATCTGGTGAAAAAGACAAGGAGGGACAGAGAAACCAAAGGACTAAAGCTGATGAAAACACCATCCTGAATCTGTTTGTACACATATAGCAGGCTCCTCTTAAGGAATTGCATTAATTTTCTTATTTGTTTTGAAGGGCCATAAATTACCTTGGAGATTGATTGTGCATATATAAAATGTGTTGAAAGAGTTCAATTACAGGTGTGACAACTTTAAGCCCCATTTAAACATGGGCAACTCCCTACACAGAGACTGTCTCTCCGGGTCACTGACTTACTTCAACATAATTCAGCTCAATCAGGAGCCCTTTCAACAAAACCCAACATTAAACTGTTGTCAGCCCAAAGTGAGGGATTGCATATTAAGAGTTAGCACACATTTCATTCCGTCAGTTGGAAAACAGATTAATATTACATGGAAAACAGTTCAAAACAAGACTAAAGTTATGTGGAACACCCTTATATAAACATTACTGTAAATCATATTTTTGAACAGATTTAATCTTTGTTTACCCAGAAATACCCCAGAAGACTAACTTGAACAATACGGGGCTATGAATTCATAGCACAGATTAGTTAAAGCAGATGGTGAGCCTGTGTGGATGCGCTCCATCAGAGAAAATGTGGCCGTAATTGGATTTATTTTAATTCACTTATATTTTGACTACAGGAGAAATGCGAGTAGAGTTCCTCATGCAGACAAGCCCCGAGGTTAGGGCTTCCAGGGAGCCTTGCTCTCAACTCCATTTTGAAAATTGGACTTAAATGCAAAAATAACATTATGTGCTCATAAATGAAAGTGAATCCCCAGTCTTAAAGCCTTTATTCATGGTCACATCTTGCCTCCTTAATTCCCTCTGACTGGCACTTTATGCAAGGGGCCTTGAGTGATATAATATTCCCCCTAAACAGATCTCCCTTATCCAAGTGTTTTGCGCAGACGAGGCTGCCATGGGCTGCAGGCACCGCTCACCTCCAGCACGGCCCATTTTCACTTGCTTTGCGGCAGAGGAAGGAGACAAGTTCCCTTTGGGAGGTGCCACTCCTGCCATGCAGTGCAGAGCCAGGGAAAGGGGGGGCGAGAGCCTTTTCCAACCGCATCCGCTGCTGCCTCGGATGTGCTGCATTCCCAGCTCCGCAGCCTGAGCCCTTCAGGGATTTTCTTTCCACCTCTTTATTTGTAGGGTTCTTGTATACCCACATAGCCTGTCTGCTGTCTGGATGGTACCTAATCATCCCTTTTTACCTGGGTTCTTGTTAAAAAGAAGGCTACTTGCTTTTCCCTCCTAGAAGGGTGCTGGTGGTCTGAGCCTTGACCATGCTGAGGATGTGTGCCGTGGCTGGGAGCACCCAGCCAGACAGGGGAAGGGGTTCACTTCTCTCTGTCCTGAGCTGTAATGGGTGTAAATATATCCAGTAATTACAGGCATATTGCTGTGCAAACACATAAAAAATGGCAGCTCTCGTTTCCTTATGAATTATACATAATGGGCCACCCCCATTAAGAGCTGGACCACATGTTTTGCTGACTGGCCGTGCTGAAACCTGCCAACTGCATCATCACAGGCCTCAGTTTCCCTTATAATTTCCCAAATGTTCTCGTTTTCAAACTGCCCCAGCAAAGCACGGGTGCAGGACACGGTGACCCTCAGCCAAGCCAGCTGGATGACCACGGGAGCACATGGAGATGTGGCACAGCAGAGGCAGATGGTGTGTGGAAAGGAATGACCTGCCTGGACACACACCTCTGGTTTCAATTTATTTCACCACATTTCATTAACACTAGTTCTGTGTGTGTGTGTGTGTGTGTGTGTGCTTATTCCATGTTTTGATCTGAGAAATCCCGGCTGGGGGATGCAGTGCCCACCTAAGGACAGGCTGTGGTTTCATGCCAAGGCGTGGAGGGCACACCAGCACAAACACAGTGCTGCCACACGTGCCAGCCTTGTCCCTGGAGCAGTCGCTCTGAAACTACTGCTGATTCGTTCGAACAGAACCCAAATACAATTTCACTCCCTCGTCACTACAGAAATCAAAGTATGTTTCTCCATTCAAGGCACAGAGCAATAGGGAAGGACCGAGGTGGGATCTGTGCTCGGGCTTAGTGAGGGTAACCCCTCCCCGAGCCTGCCCTGGAGGAAACACCTGCCCCCAGCCCTCCAACACACAGGTGTTGCTTCCTTCCTGCATTTGTTTTTTCAAACCTTTTCTCAGCCATCCTTATCTGCATACTGCTGATACACATTGGCAGCAGCCCGTTCTTGCAGGCTGCCCGAACTAGGTCCTTAAACTCAAATCACATCAATGTTCCTTGTCTAAGTAGCTGTTTTACTTGGCATGAAATCAGCCTGTGTCCTAGCACTCGCCCCAAATCTTCCAGCTTCACAGAGTATTTCCTTTTGGATTCGGTAATTAACACATAATGCCCTGTTATGTTCCTTGCAATTTGGCTTTTCAAAGTATTTCTGTAATTGGCCTAAATTTCTCTCACTAGACATCTGCAAACTAATCTTCCTGTGGCTGGTTCCAGCACACAGCCAGTCTGTGGGCGATGGTGAGTGCATCATCCAGGCAGTGGGAGGTGGGAGGCTGTTCTAAAGGGAAGGAAGTTTTGAGGTGCAAAAGGCTATTTTGGTTATATCCCCTATTTCTGGTGTCCCCAAAGCATCACGGGTGCTGGGTATGACCAGGAACATGGGACAGGACTGCTTGGACTGCTGCACTATTCAAAGAACTTCCTGCAATATTGTCCTTGAGCGAGATGGGGAGGTCTCTAAACTCAGTTTGTGGGAGTCTGTTGATCCTGAAAGGCTCGATATTTCCATTTCTGTTTTGTGCACAGCATGCTTAAATGTGCAGAGTGAAGGCATTCTCACCTCTAATGCCACAGCGAATTCCCAGCAGCCACTAGATGTCACCAGGATTTTACTTGCTTGCTAGTCTATGCCCAACTGGGGATCATAGAAGAATAAGAGGAAAATAATCATGACTAATAAAAAAATTCCACCTATTACAATGAACACAGAGCTCAGAGAAGGGCAAAGTGACCCAGACTCCTGCTTTTGTGTGTCCCATCTCTGAGAGGGTTTACACAGGACACCTGTACACATGGATGTGACTTTTGTCTTTTGATGGCAGGATATTGTGATATCTTAAAAACTTGAGTTTCTCCAGCTAAGCATCAGCCTAAAACTTGCTTTTGTTAATGCATTTATGGGATCCCTGTTTAATTATCCAGCCTTGCTATGTGTAAAGTTATCCCCCCTACTTGGTAATCCTGCCCGGAGAGGAGCAGCCAATGGAGAACAGCATCAACGGGGCAGTAAAGTGGACAAGGGAAGATTTGGGGATGAGATGGACCAAATGGCTCCAGGTACAAACAAATCAACAGGGCCACTTCTGGGAATTCCTCTGTATCCAAAATGTGTGATGCCATAGGAAAACAAAGGGCTCCAGTGATCAGTGCAGCTGGCACATTTATTTGCATTAACCTTCACTGTTAATTATTAACCTGTAACCACACCAGTCATAATCTGGGGGATAAAGATTAGATAGTGGGTTCATCACCCCAGGAGGATCCACTTTATCTCTTACCTCACAGGCACAAAATCACGTAAAGGCAGCTCCAGGCAGAGGTGGGATTTTGGCAGCACTGGAGCCTGATCCAGCTTCCACACCTGTGCCAGCATGAATGCAGGAAACCCCAGGTATGTGCCCAAACATGTGCTGCACAAAGCAAGGTGTGTGTGCGAATCCCACCAGGTACCTGCTGGAGCCTCCCGTGGTGGCAGCACAGCCCATGCCAAAGCCTAAAAATCCATCTTTGCTTTTGGTGACGAACTTCCCCTGCCTAACAGTAAGGAATTAATTGAACAGAACTCTTTGGGGTTTTTTTCTTAAAAACCCTGATCCCCATCTGTTGGGTTTTTTAAACTTAGATATTTTCATAATCCTACCCCACTGGCCAAATCCTAGCACAAGCCCTAATGCCTGCCAGTTCCTCTTTGGCTGTTAAATTCTGCATCCAGCTCATCCTTGTCCTGTTGTTCTGCATCTTTGGGCCTGAGCTGTTTGTGCAAGTCCATCCCCCTCACTTACACCAAAGCCCAACAACATAAAAGCCCTTCAAAAGCAACTGAGATATTGACCTCAGTTCATGCAGATCCCTGTGAGACTGTCTGGATTTGGATAAGCCCTGAAAGGCATAAATTACTGTAAATAGGGATCTCTCTGAATATATTTCCTTCAAGAGTTCCATAGCAAGATGAAAGTGTCCATACTCTCATCAGCCCCAGATGCATCCCATTTCTCTGCTCAAAGCTAAAAGTTTATGTCCCACATCAATAACTACTGGAGATACCCATGTCTGCTTAAAGGATCATTCTGGGCTTTCCACAGCACATATTCTTTCAATCTGAAGTCCACTATCTTCCGAGAAAAGTCAAACAAAACAGACTTTACAGCTCTGTCTCAAGACAGCTTTTTAAATTAAGTCCAGAGTTATTTTAATTTTTACCTCATGACACATAATATATTTAATACAAAAGAAAATATGCCTGGTTTGGACCTTCAGCCAAAGATGACAAGGCCAAAATTGTGTCAGCTTAGAAATATTACTACCCAGGTTATTATTCTGAGGTTTGGTTTATGATCACTTCTTCCAGCAGTGCTTCTGCACTTGGAGTTAATTGCAGTTTATGTATTTTTTGTAGAGAAGAAGGTGAAACAGAATATACATTTAATGGTGACTTCTTGCACAAATATAAAAAGAGCAAAAGTTGCTTATTTTAATTCTTTCATGCAAGAATATCTGTAACTTTGTCTCTTTGTACCCTGCTACTGTTTATGGAGTTGATGTAGGTTCTCCTTCACAGTTATCCCTAGGAAAGAAGGAAATATCCTTCTTTTAGGATTAAAAAGTTAATTTAAGTTTCAAATTACCTTCCTTGGCAAAATATCTTTGCTTTGTTCTGATAGCAAAACCCGTGTGCTACCCAGCGGGACTGGCCCGAGCTCACTTCCATAAGGAAGGCAAACAGAAGTGCATTTCTAGCTTTCATGCCCTATTTCCCATAATCTTTTCTTTCTCCCCACACCACCCTGCTCAGCACATAAAGGATCCCCTGACAGGCAGGGAGGGTGATCCTATCCCTCTGCCCACCCAGAGACACAGCTCCCACCTGTGATAAGGTGATAGGTCCTCCCCATCCACTGATCACACCATCAGGTGAGAGTGGCCACCACTGGAATGAACTCTGTCCCAAGCAATGGCACTGCCCGTGGCACCAGAAACCCCAGGAGATGGTCACCTCACTCTGTGAGCTCTGGGTTCACGACCAACCCTTCATAAACACAACTGCAAATGGCACAGATGGGTAATTCCTTCTCTAGTAAATCACCTGGCCAAAAACCTGGTGTCTCAGTGCCAGGTGAATGACAAAAGCATTTGGGGGCCAAGTTTTCCATGAGAGCTCCAGTGCCTTTGGGGGACTCCCCTAAAGCAAGTGCCAGAGTGGTTGATGGTGCTGGGGAGGGGCAGAGGACCTGCTGCTTCCATGAGGAACACAATGGAGCAATGCCCCTTGCCATTTCTCAGCCTTGTTAGCTTAACATCACTTCTTTAACTTGTCTATTTGCATTAAGCCCAACGCTTTCGATGCCCTGATGTACATCCTGATACTTTCTTGCTGTTGCATTTGATGGTCCCGTTTGTGCTTCAGCAAATAGTACCTAAGTAATCAATATTCTGGGTGGACATTTTATTTATCTACAGAGCCACCATATGAATTCAGTTGGTTTACTGGAGGTCAAACGCTTTTCATCTTCTCCGTGAGCCAAAGAAAATTGAAAGATTTAAACTCCCTTTGAATTCCTTTGATTAACTCAGGGAAAATATCACACTCTTTTTTCAAGCTCAGAAGCAGAATTATCCTCACTACAAATCTACTTCATTTTGACACATTGATCTCTGCATAATGGGTAACATTAAGTGTTGAGGCATAATCTGGAAGAGGACGATCCTGAGGAAGAGTTATGAATGATGTTGTTAACAATTATCATCCGTACCTACACACTTCCTTTGGGTCGGTTTAAAAAAAAAGCCAACAAACCATAAAATTGGCAAGAGCTCTATAATTAGCTGGGGGGGGGGACAAGGGCTGGATTTCGTTTGGGAATTGCATCCCTGTGGCACAAAGCACCCTCACTGAAATGGTACATCAGTGTTACACACTTGCATCAGTCTCATCCACCCCCAGCTGGACCAAATCCACACCACCCAGGGGCATGCAGTGCCACTGTTTTCATCACGCTGCCCAAAAAGCAAGAGAAATCTATTATGTTTCACTAAAGTGGAGGAAAAGAGAAGCTGAAGACCAGATTTCAGCTCCTTCCACACCCACCTCGTGCAGCTCCGCAGTGCCCCAGCTTGCAGGGCCAACAGGGACAGGGAAACCCAGGGGCACAATGAAAATAACATCCTGCATCTCTCTCATATACTTCTCCTGCTGCCTTCTCTGATTAGTTAGTTAATTTGCAAGGTTTTAGAGTGAAATTTTTAAGATTGCTTAAATGATCCAAACCTTTGCACATGAAAATTGCATCATTTTCAATAAAAGCATGACTTAAACCCCATTTAGTTAATCAGGGAAATTCCTATACAGATGCACTTAGATCAGTTTTGGTGACTTTTTCCTAGTTATTGCATTTGACCTGGAACTGATTAATTAAAATAAGCCACTCTCAATACAGTGAGACTTGCATTGATTTAGCTAAATTAATGTGAAAAGTGGAGTCAGATTAAACAAGGGCAAATTCTTCATGTTGGCAGGACTTAATGGCACTTCTCAGTGTGATTTAGACACTCCTGCCCAGGACCACAGAAACTTCAAATCCACTTAGTTTAATCAGCCTGTCCTTCATGCAAGTGAGAACTGACTTCTTCCAGCACAACCATGGCCTGAGCATCTGGACAAAACACCCGTAAGTTTTTCCTGGGTGGTTTTCAGGGATTCAGAGCTGAGATCATGAGAGTTGCAGGGCTGCAGGATGTGGGATGGCAAGAGCAGATGGGTTCCCACCCCCCGCACCAGGGCAGACTCAAGTAGAACATGCGGGCATCACGCAGGAGAAGAATTGAAGAAATCCTGCCCACGGCAGCACCAAACCCCAGTTTTGGCACGAGGAGGCAGTAGCTGCCTCACCCCTGCACCTCCCACCCATCCAGCCCCATTCTGCCATGCCAGCTCCCTCCTGCTCCCCAACATCCCAGTTAGCCAAAAAGTTTGCTGCCCCTCCTCAGCTGTCTCCCTCACGGACTAAACAAACCCTTTTCTAGCCGCTGTTTCAGATAAGGGATTTTTTTTTTCTTTCACAGAGTTTAAATTATTTTTGTTGTCTTACCTCTGGGGTTCTTTCTCCCCCCTCAGTGCAGCCCCTCCCTCGTGATGCATAACAAGACTCAACACACCTTTGCCTCTAAATCACTGCAGTGATTGGACCTTTTCTTGCTGCTCTTTGTAAACAGTCTTTGTGTTTCAGTACCCCCACTTTGGTATCAATTTTTTTAGCCTGTATTTCCTCTGCTGGTTCAAAGGAATGTCACAGGCAAAACATCAAAAGTCCTCTGAGGATATAGACAGATCAATGCATACTGCGGCTCCATCTTAGAAATAAATTAGATTGGCTTGAAATTATTTGCTCTCAGAAATCTCTTTAGCAATGTATTTTCCTGTAGACATTGATATATTTTTCAATGAGGCTTTCCAGTAACATGCTTGGTACCAATGAAGAAAGGAATACATGGGAATAGAAGTCGTGCAGGTGAACCAGTGGGTCGGAGCTGAAGGCTGAGGAAAGCTGGTGGACATCCCTCTGTGGTTCTCTAGGTGGCTTCAGTGGAGTTATTCTTGCTTCATTCAAAAATGAGCGATGCTTTTATGCAACTTGGGTGTATTTTTCTAGCGCACTGGCACGCACTTTAACCCCTGGCACCCACGAGAAGGTGAGTGTGTGCACACACCCCCAGAACGCCCTCCCATGGCTCTGCATCTCTGGGCTCATTCATGCCCTCTGCTCGTTCAAACTTTCTCACGCTTCATTGCCTTCGCTTTTGGCCCCGGTTTACAGGAGTTGCACGTTTGCAGCATCTCTCGGGGTGTTTGTTTGCTCCTGCTCTGCTGGCTGGGTGAACACCCGCGCTGCTTCCCACGCCGGTGGACAGCCAACCCCTTCCTCGCAGCCTTCCCCAACAGCTTCCATAGCAAATCACGCCTAAGAAAATAAGGCTGTTGAATCCTTCTCGGATTTCCCCTCAGCAAAAGGAAAGCAAAATCAGCTCTTGGCTTTAATGTCTCCACTGTAACACGGTGTCACCCTGCTGCTCCTGCAAACTTCCCTGGTTTGCGTAGCCCTGATGGAGAGGGATCTCGCTGGAGCCCAGAGGTTGTAGGTGTGAAATGCATTTGTCGACACCACAGCAGTAACGGGAGGTTGCAGCAGGGTCAAGATAGAAGTGCCCAAAATGGGAGTAGCAAGGGAGGTCATGGCTGTGCTGGATGCAGCCCCCGGCTCTGGGGTTGGCATCACTTCACTAAGCTTTTTCATGTCCTTAGAAAACTTGAGGGAGTGAATTTCCATTTCCAGTCAAGTGCCAGGTAATAACAATTTGTTTGCTACCAACCGTCTGACACAGAGGTGCTTGGCAGCGCCGTGCGAGAATACCAGGGCTTTTCCTTCTGTCGGACCACAAGCTAAACAGAGACAATCTGCCTCAATCCAATCTGGCCATGAAAATGCTTGTGAGGCATTCACAGCAGCCCTGTCCTGGGAGCAATTTGACTCTGAAGACCTTCAGCAAGGTTTCTGACCACCTGATTTTCTGCAACTGGGACAAGAAGACTGGCTGATGGTCAAGGAGGGGAGAAAGCAAGAGAGGATTGAAGCAACTTGTGCATGGTGGCAAGTCTCATCTCAGCGAGCAGAACAAAGCGACCTCCCTCTTAGTAGCCTGGATGATGTTCTGACAATGTTTAGGGTTGGATTTTTTTCTTTTTTAAGGGATGATCCTTTACCATGTTGAAATACTCTTCCAGTGAATGTTTAAAACCATTTTTTGGTGACCCAACTCACGGCTCCATGAATCATCAGGCGTTCAGTCAATCATCGGCATTTGTTTTTCGTAAAATAGCTATTGGTGTTGTATGTTATTACTTTCTTGGCACCTTGTACTAGGCTTTCATCAAAGCAAAACGCTGATGCAATTAGCAAAGGATATCAATTTATGCAGCAACTCACATTATCCCTCAAAGCTTCATTAGCCTGAGAAGCTCGGGCACTGGAGGGAAAATTTGGGGAAGCGCTCTGTTACCTTCTGCAGCTCAGCCCATCTGCGCTGCTGCAGCTCTCCCGCACTGGGCTGCCCTTCGAGGCCAGGAAAGGGAGATTTGGCAGCTCCTGGCTCCACAGCACAGGGACAACTACTGCCTCCATCCTCCCAGTCCAGCCTGAGGACCTGCTTGCTCATTTTGCACCAGTCAGAGATGTTGCGTGGGACTGAACGTGTTTCAACAGCCACAGTCATTGCAGCTGGGGGCATTATTCGCAAGGGAAAAAATTGCACTAAAATTCAAGTTTCTTGTCCCAGAGGCAGCGTGGAGCTCCTGCTGGTGGGTGACGCTCTGCTGCAATGCCAGTATGCCCTGACCAGCTCACGCTTCTCCTCTTGCTTCCTACAAACACTCTTCAGGTCAACAAGGCATGATTGCCCCATTATTTCACAGAAGAGCCACTGACATCAGCAGAAAGCAGCTGCTGGTGGGATGGAAACCTCACTTAGCTGCCCTTTTGCTGGGAGGGTAATTTGGTCTTTAAAACTCTGAACACAACCACCTCTTTATACCTGTTTCACTGCATTTACCAGCAAATGTTTGGTCTCTGGGTTTTTGGTGTGGTTTTTTTCTCTTTCAGCTGAATAACTTTTATTATGTTGACCCACGTTGTTGTCTATCTCTCTGCAATTCTGAATAGAAGCCTTGCCCTTGACTGCACAGCACAGTGAAAGCCTTCAGGTCACAGCTTTCAAAACACTTGATATTGTTTTTTCTTTCTGGAAAGAATAAACAATGTTAACCTCCCTTTTAGTGTAGAGGAAAGAATGAAAAGGAAAAAGCTAGCAGAGGCATGTCAAACAGACTGGTATTGGGCTGGAAGGACTCTAAGCTCATTGACTCATTTGCACAGCTTGACACAAAAATTAACTCATCTCCCAATTAGCTGAATAATTGAAGTGCATCATCAGATTTCCAGTTAGATCGAGGAGACAGATTTACTGGGGAAACCATGGCCAGGTAAAGCTGTATTTTCCTTTTCCCTGCACATCCCAGCTGGAACTGGCTTGTCCAAAACACAGGTACTGCCACAGTGTTGTGCCTGGAGGTGAAGGCTCAGGAGGGACCACACAGGCTCGTGCTGATCCTAGACAAGCAAAAAGCAAATGGTCTGTATGTTTCTACATGCAGATGTCTGATACATCCCACTGTAAAACTGGCATATCCCACAGTAAACCTGTTCTGATGCAAATCCTACCTCATATTATTCTTAATTATTCTCTTTTACATCCTTTCAACCTTCTCACTATTTTGTGAGACAAAAGAGTTTTAAAAAAAAATTAAAAAGCAATTATTCGGGCTATTTTACTTGTCTACAGTGGCATACATTATTGTGCTTTCAGATTTTCTAGCAGCTTGGAAAACAGCAGGAATTAGCAGAGGATTTTCTAAGTGAACTGGCCCATTTAAATTGACTGCATGACCCAGCTTCCTTCTGGCTCCATGCTTGAAAATGCAGGCGAGTCTGACTGCTGAAAGAGCAGCATTATTGCTGTGCTGGAGGTGAGAGCAGCCTGGCGGTGGGGACATCAGCGTGGGACTTTGGAGAGAGACACCCAGTCCCAGCTTCCATGACAGGGGTATTGTGTGAGCTCAAGTAGAGACAAACTTGGAGAAACAGCCACTTGCCTGATGATGCAGATCAGCACCCATGGGACTGACCATGGAGGGCACATGCCACGCTGAAGTGCTGAATTGCAGGCTCTCATGTTAATGTATATCGAAATTTTGGCATGCACAGACCTTTAAATTAATTGGATCTTAAATTTAATTAGAGGATCACTTTAGAAGATCAGGTACGAAGAGCCCAGTGTGCCCTAGTGCAAATGTCTGTGGCATGGTCAGGTCACCCCTTCAGCTGCCCAGGATGTCCCAGAAAGAAAACAAATCCCACACCTGGCACCTTGTGAGGGAAATGCTAGAGCTGATATTCACTTTTCTGAATCTCACATCCAGGATAGGAGACACTGGCCCTAGTAGGACTTTCCAGGTGCTTTCCTGTTTCTGCTTTTTCTAAATGTTTCAGAAGTGTCTACTGACACCCAAAATTTACACCCCTGATCCAGCTAAGGGTCTCTGCATGAGACAAAGCAAACATTACTTTGCTCTGAAGTCCAAGACACTTCCTCAAACCTGCTGGCTTTGCAGGAATTACCCTGTCTAACAGGATTATCTTGGTGCTCCCTTCAGCTCTCCCTCCCCTTCACACCATGCCCGTCTGACCCATGGCAGGGTCATGGACAGTCAGACACAGAATGGCTGAGCCTCTCCCACTGTCACTGGGGTCTCAGTTCAGGAGGGTCCCACAGTGTTCCTTAGCCCACGGGCGGCCAACACCCATCGCTGGCCAGTGTATGCCCGTCATCATCAACATCCAGCACTGCCGGCCAACCACAATTTTACCTCATCGAAACCAAGGGCTGTTTCTGCAGGACAAAGGGACAGCAGGCACTGCAAGGATGCAATCATACTGTAAATCTCACCCTTTCTGCCTTTTCAGCTGTATTTTGATGACAGATGGCAGATTGTTACACAACTATAGCATCTCCCGCTTAACTGCAGCACTACTTGTCCTTCCGGCTGCATAAAGTGCATCATTATACAAGCCCTTGGTGGCAGCTGCTGTGAAAGCATAGAATATTAGGAGTGTCATTCATATTTCTCTGAATCTCCACAGAACTGATAAAATTTTATTTTGGGGTAAGATTTGGAAGTGTGTAAATCAGTCATTTAATTAAGAAGCACAGCCAGGCAGTCACATAGGTAAAGAAGTAGCAAAAGAAGTTTCAAGGTGAAAAATTGAATCTGCCTAGATGAGCCCAAGAGAGGGGAGTAAGAGCTCCGGAGGGCGAGATGCACTTTAATTAATGCTGTCTGATGAGGACCCAGGTAGAGCCTGAAGGGTATCACTGGCACAAAGAAAGAAATCAAGAGCCCGCTCTCAGGAAGGGATTAGGTGAGAAAGAGGAGAGAGCTCTCTCCAGTTTAAACATAGTGTGAGTAAACTGAGACAGTTTTGCTCATTTCCTCTTGTTTTGTTTTGGTTTTGTGTAATTCTTACCTGTGCTGTATATTCAGACATCACGAACAAATACTGCTGGTGTTGGGGCTTGCCTTCCTCCCTTAAAATGCTGTTTGCTTAGAGTAAACCAGAGAGAAACCCTGGCAAGGCTCTGGACACCCAACTGCACCCAAACTGCAGTGCTTCCCATGCCTCAGAAGATTTCACAACTTCTTCTCACTTACGTATGTAGTATGATTTCATTTGTAAATTCAAGTCCTGTTTTGTTGGGTTTGGTTTTTACTTTTGCCCTTGGCTTTTGCTGTTCACAATGATCTAGGTTTTAATGAGGACATCCTGTGAATCCCACTCCACGCATTCCTGGCGTGAGCGTTTACTCAGGATGAGAATAATGAGAATACCAGTTGCTTCAGTTTGATGCATTTAGCTCAAGGAGGGGACACTGTGTCTGCAAGGAGGTTGAAGGGTTGGCACTTCTCTTTCCTTCACCCAGAAAGAAAATTTGCAGTTCTTTTCTGTTCAAAGGAATTAAGGCTCTAAGTTGGGACAGTACGTACTGTGCTCCTCATTGCAATCCACCTCCTTAGTACATTCGGATTGGCTCCCACTGTTTTCGTCACTGGGTTTAAGTTCATGAATTGCACAAGCATAACTTTTTTTAACAAGAAAAGGTGGCTCAGACTTGCTCGTTACAAGCAGCTTCCTATAGGCCCATGCAGACAGTCAGAATTACATGCTGCAGGTCTAACCCCGCAACACCCACAGCTGGTATTGTCCCAACTCCCAAAAATGTATGTGAGGGCAACAATGATGTTTTTGTACGTCACCTCGAAGCCGCCAAGTCCACAGTCCTTCCTCTGCCTTCTAGAGCTGTAAGATCAGTGCACCAGCAACCACCAGTCTGCTCTGGGGCTGGGTGCAGTCCAGCATTGCCAAGTTCAGCCTTTGGTGTTCCCTCTGCCTATCTGGGCTGTGGCCATCTCCTGACACCTCGGAAAGGCAGCACTAGGTCTGAAGGGAGACGTCCCGCAGCTAACTCTGAATTTCCCGAGCCTGCTGCTCGGGGATGCCTCATTAGCTCGCTCCCGATGGCACCTCACAACACACCAGGACACGCCGCCTTGTTCCTTATTGTTTTCACCCCTGTCGTTCAGAGAATCCATTTCATCTGTCCCTCCTGGCAGTGCACATCAAAATGTGTGACACGTCCTCGAAACACCAGTCTCCCCAAACGCAGCTCAGCCACGCAAAATCCCCGCTCTTCTCCAAATTTTCCAGGTGTTACCTCCACTCCTCTCCAGCCTGATTTTCCTCTTCATCTACTACAGAAAAACAGCTAAACCATCTGCTCGTCTTCCTGTTAAATCTTATGACAATTACATTATTGGAGTTAAAGAGAGCATAGCTCAATTGCAGAGGAGATGTTTTTGTTGGGTGAAACTGGCGTGAATTTTGTGGATTCTTGGGATTATTATTTTTCATTATATTGCCTCTTTCCCCACAGCATCTCTGTGCCTGAGAGGATTTGTTGCCAAAATTGAGGTGTAAAGACATTGTAAATATTTAGCAAAGTGAAGTAAAATGTTTGGTTATTATGCTGGCAGAGAGATGCAGACTCTCATTGCTGCCTCAACAGTTTTCCAAGTGGCTGCAGCCGAGCGGGCAGTGGCGTGTTCTGCTCTCTGGATTTTAGGGGAAGGGGGATTTTACCACTGAATGCTGCCCCCAGGTCCCTGTGAGCACTGGTCTCCGTACAGTGCACACGAGAGAGGGGTTATGCCCCAGCAACACCTACTGTCTGCTTTCGTTGCTGCTCCCAAGGCACGCTGCAGCTGCTGAATGAACCAGAGCAGGGAGAAAGGAGCTTTGTCTGGTTTGGGTTGGAAGTTGGTAGGAAGCTGTTCCTGAGAAAAATCAGCGACCAGCTCTGCTGCCTAAAGGGAACTGGGTTGTCAAAGTGACCCTGGACACAGGCAGAGAGCAACCAGCTCAATGGCATGGAGGGGTCACAGGAGAAGCAGCTGCTGTCACTGCTGCTTCCCAAAAGACACCAGCAGGATCTGGCACAGAGAGTTTCTGTGATGCTGAAACAGCTTGTGTGACAACCCGTGGGAAATCCCCGCTCATTAGTGTAAAAATTAAGACACTTAAATGCTTCAGTATTGAAAAACTAATTACTGCACCAGGAATTTGTTAGGTGTAGAAACATCCATTAAGAACCAGGGACAACCCAATCTACAACAGGGCTTCCAAAGGTTAAGGAAACCAAGCCTGAAGAGCTTCCATTTCCGCGTGGACGCATTTGCTTTATCTCCAGGGGCCCCTGCAAGAGCAGCATGCATTGGATGCTGCCCTGGCCATCCTGGTGCAGGTGCCCAGGGACCCTGCAGGCATTCCTGGTGCTCTGGCAGCATTCCTGCCGAGCCAGTGATGCTGATGGACATAATCTACCTCCCCAAGGGAAACCCAACATTTATCTCCGTTGCCAGTGACTCCACTCCCAGCAACAAATACACTCGGGAGCTGTCAGATGGAGGCAGCTCTAACACAGCTCTGACGTGCAAGTGTTGTCCTCCTTAAGCAAACACTATTAACGTCACTCTGGAAAGAAAAAGGCCTGTGTGGGTATATCACACATCCAGGTAGGAGCCCGGCAGGCCACTCACCACTGCCACAGGCTGTGGGGGAGGCAGGATCAGCCTCACTGTGGCTGTCCCTTCATGTTAGCCATGGCAATTCTGCTCCCACCAGATGTACGGCTGCGTGCCAGGCAGCAAAGGGACGGGGATTTTCCAAGGCCTGCCCAAATCAAAGCCAAGAAGCAGCTCTGGGGGAACTACTTTCCATGGTGGCATATGTGACCTCAGGAGCATGAGACAATCAGACTTTAACAGAAGGGCAGCCACAGGCAAGTCCTCTTCCATCAGCCCCATTTTCCCTCCTTACCCAGATACACTCACTGCCAGAACAGAGTGTCCTCTGAGCTGAGCAAGCACTATGGAGTAAGAAGAGAAAACCAAAAGCAATCCCTGCATTCAGTGGATACCAGGAGGTTGTGCAAACTTTATGGGGAAAATTAACCCTTCCAGAGGCATTTGGCACTTAGCCAATTCCCTCAAAGTGGTTGGGACTGACTATTTTCTGGAGGCACCGGGTACTTTGGAGTAAGATACGCAAAAGGTCTCAAAAGCTGTCTCTCAGCTCACACAGGGTGGAGAGATCCCCACAAGCTTTTCCTCATAGTCACAAAGATTCATGCCTTCAGCCATTAATCCCCTAAAAGACAGACAGTAAGGTGAAAACATGGCACACTACAGTTAACAGGCTCAGATAACTTTAGGGTGACAACCCATCATTCTTTCCCACCCCACAGAGGAAACCTCTGATGCTTAGCAATGTTTTCGGCTAATTAATGAAACGAACAAAACCAAAAAATCCACTTCAGCCGACCCCGTGCCTCTCCATTCATCACTTCCCACTGCTGCTCCTCAGCACCAGTGAGGACACAACCTCTCCCAGGCCAGGAGTTCCCCGTATCTCCACTGCACAAAGCCAGCTTGATGGATTTTGGCTCTAAGCTCTGCCCGGTATGTGGCACATCCATCACGTTGCCCTCATTCATGCTTAGGCACCCTGTCCTCTGTGATGCTCAGGTTCAGCTGACACCACAGGGGCTGGGCTGCTGTGCCACTGCTCTTGAGCACAGCCATCCATTACAGTGCACGTGGGTCTGTCACCACGTCTCGTTTGTTTCTCCACACCATATGTTAAACCAGCAGGCTCAGCAGAATCATTTATCTTCTTGTTTGTAACATCAATCCTTTTTTAATATTACTATTAGCCTTTCCCTACCCTTAAGAATGCTTGAAAAGTGCTGAGGGAGCAATGGCACGGCCCAAAGTCATGTTTCTGGGTCACTGCAGGTAAGTGGATCCCTTTTTGGGGAGGTATTTGTGAGTTGTTTGGTTGGTTCTTTGGGGTTTTTTAACCTTTAAGAGCAGTGCTTCCCACTCTAACATCTAAAGCAACATATTGTGCCACTATGGTTGCAATTTCGGGTAAAGAGATATAAATCACACAACATTATTGCCTGAACATGCGATTCAAACCACACTATGAAACAGCAAGCTCCCGACACGAACTTTTAACACATTTCTACGTGATAAAACATTCAAAAATGCTGAGTTTAAAGCCTATTATTCCCCTAATTCATCTATGCCAAGCGTGCAACATGATTACGTTGGTGTATATACATTAAAACATAAAGATTGTTTGCTCTTCTTTGCTCAGTTTATATTTCTAATTAAATTAGTCCTTTAGTACTTTGTCCTTCAGGCAGTGAATGGAACAGGTTTTCCAGAGAAGCTGTGGATGCTTCACCCCTGGAAGCGTTCAGGGCCAGGCTGGACTGGGCTCCAAGCAATCTGGTCTAGTGGAAGGCGTCCCTACCCATGGCAGCAATGTGGAATTAGATGAGCCTTAAGGCCCCTTCCAACCCAAACAGCAGGGGAAGAAATCACCCTCGGGCTATTCTCAGATGCCCATCATCTTCATCTTGTGTGCTTTGTTCGCTGTGCCACACACACAGCAGAGATTTCCACACACGCTGGTGCATCCCTGTCAGTGCTTGCTGCTGACAGTGCATACCCCCAGGAAACCCAGACAGACAACAATGCCTACTCCCACAGATTGCTGATATGTAAATTCCTGTGGCTGAAGGCCAATATTTTCTCTTTTTTTCCATTATGAAACCAAGTACCCTGCATAATTCTTTCCCCCAAAGAAAGAGGGCAAAGTCAGCACAGACTTGTTTGTGTGGGCTTGGTGTGAGAGCACTAATGAGCACTGCCTCACCACCACGATCTCCACACTCACAGGGATGTGGAAATAGAAGATCTGTGTCTCCCATTACCTCTCAACACCACCAAAAGTAGGTCAAGCTTGGAACACCCACCACCATCCTCACCGTAGCACCCCATGTTGGAACAGGTCACGCTGATCCCTGGGTTTCATGGGATGGGATGCCACAAGACCAAGAAACATGAGTAAGCCTTCAAAGTAATTAAATTTATCACAGTTCACAGTCTCTTAAATAACATCTTTTAAAGGCAGGTGTTGAGGGAGGAGGTGGAGAAGGTGTGGAAGACAGTGGGTAGATTAACAAGACCCAGAGGGTGACATGTCAACAGAGCTGAACCCGCCCAAACCCATTTCCTGAGCATCATCCTTGTGTCATTTTGTTTTCTTTAGATCTTTCGTTCTCACACCCCTTGACCTTTGCTTCATCTTTTGGCTCTCATTTGGAAATTTGAAACGTGTCCTTTGATACCACAAAGCAAAAGTCCCAAAGAGAGGAAACGTGTCCAGAATGCAAAATTCCTAGAAGAAAAAAATTGTAATCAAAAGGTCACTTCTGAAAGACTCTGTAGAAAGAGCACCACACTCTGCACCTCCCAGAGCTCTCCTCATTTATCAGACTAGTAGCAAAGGCCAAGCTGGCTCCATCCTTTGACCACTGCGCTGTCCTTACTTTTCTCACTCATGTCAGATGGCAAGATCCAAATTCTTAGCTCACAGGAGTAGTTTCCAGCTTGTTCAGTTCTCTTTTCAAAGCTAAAGGCAGCAAGATGACCAGGGATACAAACTTGGATGGTTTAATCTACATATTCCAGGCATTAAACCTGTGGAGACTGTTTATATCACTGTAATTGCTTTCATATAGGTTGATAAAGTCAGATTCATTAGCTTAGGTTACAATGACCTATGCAACATGCTTAAAACCCATTTAGCCTATTAAAGGGATTTAAAACTCACCTCCTTTCATGAGATGTCAGCGATTCTTGATTTATGGTTTGGTCATGCTTTAAAAGTAAAAGCAATTACCTCTCTTACTACAGCAAGAGCCCACTGCCTCAAGGTTGCCAGAACACATCTCTAATTGCACAGCATCAGCTCTGATGTTCAGCTTGAGTGACAAAAGCATTGGCTGTTGGAACGGGGCCTGGGATGGTGCCGGCATAGCAGGGAGCACTGCACCAGCTGACAATTGCAGGAGCAATTGTCCCTCAGATATCCCAGGACCCACTGTGCGTGGAGTTTCCTGGCAGTGGCACTACTTTCCATTTATGTATTCTCAGACTTTTGAGAAGTGAAAGAATACCCCGCCCGAATTCCACGCCAGCGCCAAGACGTTTTATTGAACGCTTTTCCTTTGAAGCTTGCGTGAATTTTATTTCAAAGGAATTTCTTTGAGCGTTCCTAGAAACAGGGTGACTCCTTGATGCACAATGCACCGCGCTGGTGCATCATTTTAGGAATCCAGCTGACTTCCAAACCACAGACATAAACAGGGTAAACCAGGCAACACTGTGCCCCAGAAAAGACCCCAGGCCCACTCTCCTCAGGCAAAATGTCCAAACTCACATATGTGTCCCAAGCATGCTGCAATCACCCTCGGTGCACAGCTGGGTGCTGATGGCCAGATGTGAACTCTTGGATTCAAGCGAATGAAATGTGACCCATTCTGTTGTTCCTGTGCAATGCTGTGCCCAGGCCGGTAAATTTACAGCAAGATGAGCGTGTTTTGACATCGCCGAGATCTGAAAGTTCCCTGGAAGCATCCTCTTGATACAAAGAATACTTACAAAAAATTATGACGGCTTTTCATATGCAACTATAAACAAAACAAACAAAAAACCCCCACCCATACATGCCAGGGCGTGCCCTCAGAGGATCGGGGAAGTTAATCCCTCTCTTCTGAAGATAGCACAGACTCAAACTGGCAAAACCTGAAATACTTTCGTTTGGAAATAACTAGACTGCTGTTCATGCTCATTAAATTAGACAAAGTGACTTTTCCCTT
The DNA here is from genome assembly GCA_013396755.1 of Sclerurus mexicanus. NCBI lineage: Eukaryota > Metazoa > Chordata > Aves > Passeriformes > Furnariidae > Sclerurus > Sclerurus mexicanus. The sequence continues at coordinate 1,103,182 of VWZF01006462.1, read as the reverse complement.
TCTCCCCATCCCTATTTTTGGTCTCTGCTAGTGAAAAATTGGTCTGCCCAACCTCCTACAGACCTTGAAAGCAGTTTTAGCGTTAAGCCTTGTCCCTGCGTGAGTCCATAACCCTCAGTGACCTGGAGCTGCCCGTTCTCCTACACCACCACTTTTATCCAACTCAAACCCACCTGCCAGAGCTCTCGTTTGAGCACTTAAAACTTTCTCAACCCTTTTCCTTACCTCCAGCCGCATGGACAGTCCCACACATTAACACTTCTTGAAATTCAGAGATGATCCCTTGGCAAAACTTCCCCACCAGGGACAGGCAGTGAAACAACCACCAAAACGCCCAGTCTTTTACCTCTCTTCCCCAGCTTGCAATGCCAGCAGCACACATTAGGCATGGCAAATGGAACCAGGATAAAAAAAAAAAAAGGAGTTATAAAAACAGATTGCTTTATAACTCACCTTCTGTCTCACCAAAGCTGCGTATCTTCAAATCAGTTCCTTACATGAAGTAAGAACATGTGTCAGGCACAGTAATGAATGCAGAGTAGGAGAGGGGGAGCCCCAGGACACCAGCCAGGGATCTGCTTGGTAAAAAGCATCTGAAAACATTTACTTCTTAGTCACAACCTGCATTCCAGAGGCTGGATCAGAGGGATGTGTATAAAACCTGCTCTTTAATCATGATTTCCACAGCTTTTAAACTACACACGTGTGTTTTCAATATGCACACACCTGATTAGTGCGGGGCAAGCGATGTTTTAGAGTATTATTTATTAGTTCTTTTTTAGGGCCACAGCCAATTTCTTCAATTTCTCGGGTGCTTTTCTTCACACCATATGCATTTTGTGAGAAATGTTACCTTTGAAAACAGACCCAAATCATTGTAGCTAATTTGGGGGTTTTAATACATCAGTTTCCACTGCTAGGACTAAATAGCCTCTCTTCCTAGCCCTAAAATACCTCTGTATTAGATCAGCCTTCACGGTAAGAGAAGGAGCACAACCATGCAGACACATCCTTCAGAGCACGAGCCAGCATCAGCACTAACACCCACACGGTCTTGTTGGCCACAAACACCCCGGCTTTATTCTGCAGTTTTCCCAGTTTCCCAGTTGGGATTGTTTGCAATGCAAGCCCTCAGCAAAAGAAATTTACTTCTAATGCTACAGCCCAGTAAATGACACAGAATTCAATAACGTGTTACAACAGAATTATCTTTAAAACAGAAAGTAAGATCCCTGTAGGAAAAATACAATAACAATATTTGATACCACAATTATTTGAGACTTGCTAAAATATCTTTGCAGTTAGGTGAAGAGATATAAAATGACTATTCAGAACAGAAATTTCCTGGGAAATAAAAGTAAAAAAAAAATAAAAATGAAGTCAAAACGTCCGAGTAAATGCCTAGTTTAATATGTCTGCAATGTGCAAGATAATATTCCTATTAAGAAAGTCAAGGGGAGAAAAAAACCTACATTTTATAACCACAGCCAGATAACAAAGCAACAATTAAAGATTGCTATGAAGATTGGAAGGCAAAACAGCTAACTGACTGCTATGAGAATTTTGGCTCTGTAATGTATAATGAGTCTAAGGGCAAAATTCCAGCCCACAGAATTTACACTTAAATTGGGTGTGAAGGAAAAACAAACACCTCCATCGGTGATGGAGACAGAGATAGGCTGAGTAGCAGCAAGTTCCCTCACCCCAAAGGCAGCCAAAATTCCGAGGTTGCCACCCAGTATGGCACTCTCCTTCCCCTCCAGCTCACAAGATGCCTTGGAGTCATTTGGGAACATGTCCTGCCCAAAACAGGGCACCAAGTGCCATCTTCTCTCTTTCCCTGGAGAAACTCCCCACCACCTTCCTCCTCGGTGCTCTCCTGCTGTGGGACCAAGGGCAGCCCAGGAAGGGAGGAAAAGTAGAACTGATCCCCAAGATGTACAAAGGGTCAGACAAGACAGAAAGAGTCACAGCCACCCAGTTACTATTATTGAGGGGGTTTTATTAAGCCTTTTTACTGATACATAAAAAATTGGGGAAATAGGTGAAGGAAGAAATTGGCAGAGAGAGAGAAATAGTCCCAGATTTTCTGAGTTTAGAACAGTTTTTGTCACAGTTCCTCAAAGGAAAGCGAAAGCCCATAATCAAGGGACTGATATAAACCCACCTGCTGATAAACCTTTGTAGCAAAAGCAGTGACTGTGACAAAATGCACAGGACAGAAGGGTTTCCCCAAGCCTTCTGAGCATCCTCTGTGCATTTACAGGAGACTTGCATTGATGTAAAAGACCCAGGAAGGTGATGGAATAAACACTTAAGATCCAAATTAGTGATTTTGTTCAGTTGGCTGCAAGAGCACATCACACTACTAGGACTGCAACAGAAGAGTTAGAAGTTGCTCAGAAAGGAAAAGAGCTCCTCTACATTTAAAGCCCAGAACGTCATCACTTTTACAGCATTGGAAAAGAAATGTATCTTATCAAAGTAGGGCAGGATGGCCAAACCACAGAGGGCAAATCCAGGGAACTTGGGGGCATGAGGATTTCTTTCAAAATACCACAGCATTTCAAAGCCTGAGGACGTGACAGGCAATGCAGCAAGAGAGTAAGGCAGGAAAAATACAGGTGAGCTGCCCAACCACTTGGCATTGGTGGGGAGTTTATGGCATAGGGCACTGAGGAGGGCACCTGGTGCTCCTAGAATGAATTTAGGGAAGGGGAACAACCACAGTCTATGAGAAGATGAACACTGGACTCCAGTAAAGCCAACACAGAGACAGACTGATCTTACAGGAGTGAGCACAAACTCCTCCCAAAGCAGAGGAGACAAGAAGGTATTGGGAGAAATGGGCAAGAACATGACCTCTTTGTAAACCCATAACTGAGGGAGGAATTGTACAAAAAGCAGACGTGAGATCAGACTTTACTAATAATTAGATACACACAGGCTATATATATATATATGTACATACAGGCAATGCATAGGATGACCCAGACAGTCATATCAAATCAGCAGCTGATACACTTACTATGACTATTTCTATTACTGTAGGAAGGAAATTGTTTATTTCTTCATAAAGACCTTTATCTGTCTTCATATATTCCCACCTCCTCCCCCCAACTAATTTATGGTGCTTGGTCTAGCAAAGAGAACACACTCTAAACTTCACAACCATACATCACAAAACTTAGGGGGGGGGGAATCACAATCATTTCACAAGTTCAACAGCAACAGAACCAAAAAACCAAAGCTCAAACATATTAGGCTGAAGCTGCAGTGAAAAAGACGTGCATTAGACATTTCTAAATCTCTCCAATGATAGGAACATATGTCATGCCTTATAATATTTAAGAAGGTTGTTGACTCTCAGTGATGTTTTGTTTTAAAAAAAAACAAAGGTTATGCATCTGTCTGTGTGTTGGTGATGCCTTTTGAAGCAGATAGGAACGATATACTTTCATGAGATACCTTACACAGAAGGCAGGATATAAAGACATCAGGAAAACACTGAAAATCGC
>VWZF01006462.1:1011826-1099635 GCA_013396755.1 Sclerurus mexicanus | reverse complement strand
CCCAAATGCCCCATCTGGGAATAGCCTTCTATTTCTCTTTATCCACTGCTTTCCTGAACATTACTCTTAACACAAAGATTTACCTCTTTGCAAGGCAGTGTAAATACAACTGAACGAAGACAGTACAATAAATAGCAGCGTCTTAGAGAGTTTTTCCCAGCTATCTCATCAAGTGAGACAAATGCTGATGGACACCTTAGAGGTTTTTGCTTTCATCTTCTGACGTTCTCAGCTCCCTTGGAACAGACTCAGCACTCAGCATCTTACTAACGAAGAAGTCATAGAACCGGAGAGGGAAGCAGCAGAAGATGCAGAGGAGCACGTAAGCCCCTTTGCCAGGGGTGTACAGCCCATGCGGTCTCCTGGCCAGCAGAGCGTGCAGGACGTTGCCCAGCACGGGGGACAGGTCGGGGTCACAGCAGGTGGGCAGGTGGAGGAGGTACCTCCTCAGCCCCAGGAGATAGTCCTCACCATAGGCCTGCCTCGTGTCTGCTGGGAGGTTCTCCATCAGCTCCTTTTCCTTCTTATCCCACAGGTCGGATGTGCCTTGTATACCTGCAGTAGCAACATCACAGGATAGCAAGAGGGTTTGGGGCTGAATATTAAAAAAAAATCACCTATAATTAATAGTCAATGAGTTGTTCTCCACCAATAACCCGATTCATAACTGTTCTAAATTGTGTCAGTGAAGAACAAGCACCACAGCTGTTCCTGTGAGGGCTTTAACTTGGAAAAGAAAGGAAAGCACAAAGTACACACTGCACAAAAACTGTAAGGTTTGTGCATTCTTTGGTTACCAGCTCTACCTAAAAAGGCTCTCTCACAGCCAAGTCAGCACTTTTTTCTTTCCACTTCTTCCCCCCCTTTGCCTCTCTGTCCTTACTCATTTTGTGGTTGCTTCCAATCAGTATTTATTAACAGATGTCAGCAACTGAGAACAGACAGACAAACGAAGATGAACGGGATTCATTTGGGTTGGCCAAGTGCTAAGCTGTCCTTTCACAAGTGACATTTGTATTTCAATAACCAGTTTTATGAAGTATGAGCCTTGTATTAGGACAGATTTTAAAATATAAATAAATCTATTTTTCCAGCCCATCTCCATCATGTAGGAATGAAAGCAGTGGCTTCTCCAATAGAGTTACTGCCTAACTGTCACAAATTAATCACTGCAAATAAAGTAAAACCTTTAAATAAATATTTAAATCTCAATTCCCTGGACTCATTTTGATCCATAAGTCAAAAGCAGGGCCCTGAAGGTAAATCCTCAGGCAGGTTCCACTGACTACACAGGGCTGTCAGAACTCAGTGCCCTGCAGAGCCCCTCCCCAGGAGCGTCTTATGAAAAAGACCATTTTGCTTTTCATCATCACAAAAATTGCCTCTCTGAAGTCACCCGGGCTTGCTGAGTAGGGAGCAATGGGATTTGATGTTGTCCTGATATTGAGGAAGGTAGGACTGAAAGGGGCACCTGGAGCTCTGCTGCAGAACAAGCAAGTCCTAACACCCAAAGTGAACACACCACAAAGCTCAGTTCGTCGGCTTCAACAAAGCTGGAGCAAAGGGAAGGCACCAGTCGCCTGAACCCTGCCCTGGCTCAAAGCAAAGACAGCTCTGCCCAGAGAGGCAGAGGCAGGCAGTGTGCAGTACTGGAGGGAACATCTCTCACAAAAATTACAGATCTTAATTTCCATAACCAACATGAAAAGTAGGAAAAGAATCCAGCTCCTGAACATCACTCAGGGCTCCGCTGGAGAATGCTGGACTACAGGGAAAGTGGAAAGGCAGAAAGAACAACCTGAAATGTCAAACACCAACCTGTTCTGAAGCCTGATGGATGAATCACAGCAACTTTAATTCCCCATTTGGAAAGCTCTTGCCTCATTACTCCAGAAAACATGGACAGAGCTGCTTTTGATGCACCGTACGCAGCGTACCTCGGTAGTGGAATGCCTCCTGCAGGAGCAATATAAACATGATAAACCTCGACGGTGGCTCTTTCCAGCCTTTAGTGTCGTGATTTAGAAGAAGGATTACAGCACAACCAAAATTATGCATCTCTCATCGAGGTTAAAGACAAGTCGCTGAGGGAATCATTTCTTGCTAGAGGTTAAAAAAGAGTGAAAGCTGTAAATTAACAGTTGCTTATAGCAGTTATGCTCAGCAACACCTGATAAGGCACCTTGCAGGGCAGAAAAATAAACTGTATTGCATTTAAGGGTAAAAACTGCTGAAAGTTATGACTGTTGGTTTGAAAAACACAGATAATGTTTTAGTTCATATAAATAGTGAAGCAGTAGTTTTATGCTCCTGTTCTTGTCACTGTAACACGGATTTCAAGCCCTACAATAAACCATAGTTAGAACAGGGTCAGTAATCTCAATTCCAGCTTTGTAAAGCCAACTCACTTTCCTGTTCTTTCCACATAGTTTCAGAAAGACCAGAGACAATATCACAGAAAACCTCTGTGGACAAACCAAATCTGGAATCACACCCTGCAGGTGACAGAACTTCCTGAGACCCATCAGAGAAAGCAGCTTCCCTGCTTATAGTTATATCTCATCTTCTCCAACGGCAGAAGCATTTGTTCAGATGAAAAAGATAAGAAAACAGCCAATGTTTCAGGTGAATTTAAAAGAAATCTACATGTTTACAAAAACAAGCTTCCAGAAAACAGTATCTTCCAAATTCAGAGATTTTCTCTGTCCCAGAAACCAGCAGACTGTCGCTCCTCCAGCTTTAGAAAAATCCATGCTTTGGTTTGAGCACACTCTCCTTCTTCAGCCCTTCCCCTTCTCCACAAGGTCGATGAGGCTGAGCAGAGCATCTCTGCCAGGCTTAGGGTCACCACAGCCACCACGGGCTGTGCTGGCAGCAGGGAGGAGGCACTGGAATGGACAGCCCTTCTCCCTGAGGCACAGCCCTCCTTCTCCTGCCTGCAAGGCCAGCTGGCCACATCCTTCCAGCCAGCCTGTTTCACATATTACTCATTCAGCCCAACGTCTTTGAGCCCTTTAAAAGAGAATGCTTGGGTACAGGGGAATTTTCAGATAAGCCACAGGTGCTGTCTATTGGGTATTATACCACCATGATGACCCAGCTTCTTACACAGAGCCATTCCTTTCAAGAAGTCACGCCAATTATATGTTAATTATTCTTCTGTACGCATCTGAATAAGCTGGAGTTTCAATTGGTTTGAGCCAACTGAATCACATACCTTCCCCTCTGAGGTCAGGCTAACCTGAGACCAGTTAAATGAGCTCTACACAGACACAGGTTCGGCACAACGAGACCTCACTAACTTTCCCACTAATGTTTTACCAAGGGACCCTCAGACCCTGCCTTAAGGAGCAGCTGTTCACCCAAAGCAGCCTGCGGGCAGGAACTTCTCCGCAGACAGCTATAGTTTAAGCAGGGTCATTATCAACTCCTGTAAGGGCAAATTACTCAGCACAGGGAAGCTCTCCATTTATCCCTGCAAAGCAGCTCGGGGATTCACGCCAAGAATTAAGACATCTGCCCCGAAACACCAGTGCAGGCTTCTCTTGGGTGCTCAGAGGAAAGAGAGGTCTGGCCTCAGTCTCTGTGCTTGCAGGGGCTGGTGGGCAGAGCAGCACCAGAAAGGTCCTTCTGATAATTCCGTCCTGATTCCTTGAAATATCAGCAATGAACCACAAGCAGACTCCTGCAGGCAGCTGTTACATAAAAGAATGTGCTCTCTGTTAATACTGTCACTGTGAGAAGGACACAGTTATTCTGTATCATCATTTAAAAGAAGGCTATTTAAGACCTTGTTAAGTCTTTTCACAGCAAGGCTACAACCCTCCATACATTTTAGATCTGTAAGATTCAAGACAGCTTTATTAGAGGCAATTGTTTTAATATGGAGAAACTTCAAAAGAAATAACTGAAATAAGCAACATTTTTCTTCCTAACATCTTACTTGGCACTTTTCTTACTCTGAGCATTTTCAGCCTGCCTTGTCTGTTTTCTCACTTCCATATAGTTTCCCCATAGATACTTCCTTTGCCACCTCTTTTTTAAAAAAAAATAATTTCATTTTAATTTTCACTTGCAGCACCCATCCAACCAGGCAAGGGATGCTGCAGAAGCTGGATAAGACAACTCCTGAAACAGAGCTGCCTGTGTGATTAGTGCCAGGGTAGTACAGCTGGACCTTCCTTTTGAGCTCAAAATTCTCCTCTCAGGCTCTTCCTCTGGGCTGGACTCTTTGCAGCAATCACCAGAGAAAGTGCACTTATGCAAACCCCAACTACACTTCTGCAAATCCTTGTATAATTTCTAATATTGCACATGAAGGAAAACAGAAGTTCTCACTGCAGACATGGAACATCTTTGGGATTTTAAAGAGAACACAGTTGTCAGTGTCAGAGCCAGAGCGCAGCCACAGCCTCGTGTTAGCTCTGAACACCAGGTAACACCTCCACAAGCCACCCCAGCAATGCAGCAGGGTATGGGTGGACTCCAACTGCACAGAAGGGTCCAAGCCGACAGAACAAAGAATAATTTGGGAAACAAATGATACAGTAAACACTTAAGAGGTCTGAAACCAAAATCCTTTCCAGCAGCGTGACATCCTGCTTCTAGCAGGTCTCATTTTCAAAGGAGCATTCCTGCTCCTCAGCTGTTGGCTACCAGATACTGTATTACATTGGTTCCTACCTCTGAGCATCCCAGCTGTCCTCCTAGAATAGAAGGTCATGTTATAAAGGCAGATATATACATATATAGTAAGCACAATTTACGGGGGAAAAAATGGAAAGCATATGTTAGTTTGTAAAAAGGTGGTTTGGGTTTGTTTTTTTTTTTAATAAAAATTTACCACTTTGCTGATAATTTAGGCCTAAGTATTTGTAAGGAGATATCTGAAATATTTTTAAAGAAACATAAACACACAATCTCATCAGCTCCAAGGTTTTCGGAAGATATCACAAACTGAGGTGGTCACAGACTTCTGCCTGAACAAGTTATGGAAACATGTGTGATGTACCACCCATGTCTATGGAAGCTCATAAAGTGACAACTCATAGCAGCTAGAACACAAGATCTGAATTTTTCTGTCTTTTCTGTCACAGGATATTTTTAGTCATACTAAATTCTTCTTTAAAGGCTGTGCCCTGGAAATAGTCTCCAAACAAAAGACAAACGTGGACTTATTTCCTCAATATTAATTCCCTGGGTGTACAGACAAGCAAAGACTGGCTGACACCTTTCTCAGCTTTTTTTGCCAAGGAAGTTCATTGTTTTCTGTGTTGCTCCAGAAATGCATTTGGTGCTTTAGCTAAGCTCACCTGCCATGCTGGACATGTTAACCAGCCTCCCTTGTGACTTCCGAAGTAAAGGTAAGAAGGTCTTGGACACCTCCACGGCCCCGAAGAAATTCACCTCCATGCACTGCCTGTAGGTGCTCATGGGGAGCAGCTCACCATCAGCAGGGAAGCCCAGGACGCCTGCATTGTTCACAACACCCCAGAGTCCTGGGAAGGGGAGAAAGCACAGGAAAATGGACAGCAGGAAATCAGCCTGATGTAGCCAAGAGTTAAGAGGTGCACCTGGAAAGCAGATACCTCAGTGCTTCCCATTAAAAAGGGGGGAGGGAGAAAGTTGTACCTGTATTTTGCACCTTCTCGGAGACTTTCAGGTAGGCTTCCTTGACTTGAGTGGCACTGGTTATATCCAGCTGCAGGAGAGAGAGTCTCCCAGAGCAGGTTCGCCGCAGTTCCTCAGCTCCAGGCCCATCCTTATTCAAAACCCCAGCAAACACAACAAAACCTAAGCTATCCAGGTATTTGGCCAGTGCGTGTCCAATGCCGGTGTCGCTTCCTGAAAGCATCAAAAAGGCATTTGAAAAGGGCTGTTCAATACTGTCATTAATATATATATATAAAAATGAACACATTGGAAATCAATGCAAATGTTAAGAAAGAGATGATGTCAAAGCTCCTGGATGCTGCTGTGCTCTGAGATCCACGGAGCTATCCCAGGCCTTGACTATCTCCTGCAACAGCAATTTACTGCATGAACACTCGGCTTCCAAACTCTGGAAACCTCAATGTGGCACAAAGGACTGGAACTCCTGACAAGTTTTTTTACTGTTTTCCTGTTTATGAAAGAGCTGCAATACTCCCTATTTAACCCAGCCGCAAATTTCCAAGGGTTAGCCTGTGATTCCAGCACACCAAGGCAGATATTATCACGGTTATTCACAGGTCTGCTCCTACACTCAAGATCTGGAGTCAATAGAACCTGACTGCCAAAGCAGCTCATTGTAATCATGTTAGATCTTCATTTTTGGATTCTGTCTTTTAACTGGGGCTTTAGTTATGAAAGGTGAAAATTAATTCCAGGTGACTTGAAGGAAACATGTACTAAATGCCTGAATCAATCAGTGCAAGATGTAGAAAAGAATTATTCATGCTCTATTTAAGTCTTTAAAACAAAAACCAAAAAGGCAGCAAGTTTTTTTGCATTTTAGAGGTCTGGGATTTGTTGAAGATGCACCAGAGCACTACAAATATCACATTAAGCTTCTCCAGTCCTGACCTGAAAGAACAAACCTGCATTCTTGGAATTCCCTCGAGAGACATGAAGAGGCCTGCAAATATCCCAAAGACATGATAGATTTCTGTGTTTGGAGGTGGAGAATCTTTCCTTCTTTTCCTTTTAGTGAAAAACCCTACTTTTGGATCAAATCCATCCCCTTTCATCCTTCCCAGAAAGTACAGAGACACAGCTCTGTATTACCACATATTACTAAAGTTTTACAATGCAGCTTTAACCTGAGAATGGGCAGAGTACAAAGCAGCTTGTAATTGGGATGGCTGTAGCAATCCCGAGAAGGAAATAAAAGTAGTGTTTGTCTGTGCCCAGTGCTGGGTTTGTCCCTGGCTTTTTCAAAAAAAAAAAAGCATGATTTGAGTTTCAGACCTGTTATTGAATTCCAGAGAAACTTCACACTTCAACTCCTAGAATTCAAAAAGTACTTAGGTCTCTAGAAAGGGGGGGCGGGGAAAAAAAAAAGAAAAAAAAAGACAATTCCACCCCAACCACACTCTTGCTTCTATGTCAAAAATAATTTGTGAATTATGAGAAGATTTATTATAAGGAAGGCAGTCACCACTGGGTGCAACTGCATCATTACTGAGAATTTATGATTTACTCACGCTGAGCATCAAACACCAAATCGCACACCATGAACAGAAAGACCAAATCAACGGGAGAAATTCATCCCACTGCACACAGAATAACCGGGGACAGAATTTTACAATCCCTGTTACTTTGGATCTTTGTGGTAATTTCATTTTTCGGGACGGTGGTTACTGGGTTTGCCAAACCACGCTGTGGTGGAGCTCCTGCTTTAGGGCACTGTAGCACTCCTTCCCAGCGAGAGGCTCGAGAGAAGAGTTCCAGCAGAGGCTCCAACCCTGCTCAAATGCCCACAGCTATCCATGAGGACAAGCACTGTGACAACTGGGCACAGCTTTCCCTCACCCTGCTTCTCTGGGTTTAAATAACACACAGCAGCACAGCACCAGTAGGAGGAACACCCAAAGAGGACCAGAACAATGCAGGACAAAACCCAGGGAGAGAAGCAGAGACTACTCCAGCCTCTGGCCAAAGGCAGCCTTCTCATGAGTGATATGTGCCCAGAACACAACCACATTCCTCAACCCTGCAGGCCTGAAAGGAGGACGGGGGGAAAAAAGAATCAAAAATCACCATTTTCCATAAAGTGCCTGCCTCAGGTCTTGAACAACTCCTGAGTCTGCAGGGGTGGGACAGGATTGCTCCTTATTTCCCCATGCCAATACCCATCTTCATGTGATCCACCTGCAGGGAGAAACCCAGCTGGCAGACAAACTGCAAGGGGAGAACTTGCTGCTTCTCTTGTCCTCTCTCAACTTCTATATTTAATCCCCATATTAAAGCTTGCTAGGCAAATCTAAATTATTTCCAGGTGTCCCTATAAAACCAAATGAGATTCTGCAAGAAAAGGCTATATAAACCAAAACAACTTAATTCAGCTTTCCCGAGGGGGAAAAACCCCCAGAAAATAAAACAAAACCCAGTAAATTAACAGTGGGAGAAGCAGTTGGCAGGCACTCAGGTTTAGAGGTTTGATTAACACAAATAAACAACACCCAAATAAACAACATCTCAAGTTTTAGAAGAAACAGAAGAAAAGCCATTAAACTAGAAAAATGCCACCCTTGCAAAATAAAAGTGGGGTTTGAGTAGAGCAGAGTGTTAATAGGGACTGAATTAATTAGCTCTGAACCTTCACTGCTGGTGAAGGAAATTACTCCCTCATGAATGATTTCACATATCATTTCAAAGGATTTTGAAATACATGCATGATATACACAGTGTGCACACCCCCCCAAAGGTAACTAACTGTACATCCATAACCAGGCAATAAATTCAAGTAAACAAAAGTAACGTATGAATGTAGTGTTCTGAGGGCTCCCACAAATTATTAAGTCTCTCCTAAAAAATTAGACCATCGTAAGTGTTCTTGTGCTTTTTGCACCAGTTAATTTCACAAGCATGCCTAAAAAGCTACTTGTAGAGATTAAACGAGACACTAAAAAATAACAGCGTATATTAAGATGTTTTTCTAGTTAATTTCAGAACACTTATTTACCTGGAAAAAACCCATCTCTGCCAAAGCAAATAAAACAAGAAAAAAAAATAAAAATAAAAGAACTCTTACAAGCATGCACTTTACAGATACCTAACCCGAGGACACGAAGTTTTCCAGCCCACTTGTGAGAAAAGCCAGTTTTTGTCCCCTGCAGCAGAGCACCTTACCTGTGACGAGCACGGCTTTGTCACCCACGGGCAGCAGCGTTTGGCCACCCAGGTACATGGAGGAGATGAGGCAGGTGGCCAAAAACACCCCCAGCCCCCCACCAGCCCCCAGAGCGGCCACACACAGCAGCCCCAGCAAGGCAGGCAGGAGGCTCCACACCAGCACCTTTGCTTTGTCCATGGGGCTCCTCTGGGCCACGCAGAGCGTGGCCACCCCAAAAAGCGTGGTGGCACCTGCACAGAGCCACCCAAGGGGGCTGCTGGCCAGAGCATCCATCAGCAGGTGTGGAGAGCAGGCACTCACACCCCACCACTGGCTGGGTGGAAGCAGGTATTGCTAAGTGCAGTGTGTGTTATATAGGAGCAGGGGGTGGGGCACAGAAAGGGGACTCTGTTTAAAGGTTTGACATAATCTCACTTACCCTTGGCATCAGCAAGAAGCAGAAGCCTTCCCTTTCTTACCTTTCGTTCCTTCTGCCTGACAGCTCCACCTTCTGAACAATATGCTGGCTGGATAATGATTGACAACACTGGGAATGGACATGATGTAGCAAGTGCTGGCTCCAGGAAAAAATTAACTGCTAAGTTTTTTATATCTTCAAAGTACATTTTCCTGGACAGTGAAAAAAAGAACAGTTCCCTTCAAGAGAAACAGTTGGAATTTCCTGCGCAAAAACTTAGGGTGTAGTTTTAGTGGAACTGGCTTTTGATGGCCAGTGACAAAAATGAGTCAGGACAGGGTTATTTAACCTCTGGAGTACAAACTATGTGGTTTGTGTTGGGCTTTATCACACATCCACCAACCTCCTCTTCCAGCAAAAAGCCTGAAGTGACCTTCCCTGCTTTAGTGCCCATCTTTGGCTGTTTGCCTACTCCACATTCAGCAAATACGTACAGCTAATTAACAGTCAGGACAGTCTCCGTGCTGGGAAGGGGTGATTGCTCCTTTGCCATTAGGGGCACATGTCACACACCCGAGACTGAGTCTTCGGCTGACCTCCAGTGATGACATTCCCCTTAGTTTTGGCAGGAGTCACTGGTTTGATACTCACAGCAAGCTGGGTGGGGGGAAGTAGTCAATTAAGTAAATTTGAGAGACTTAGCACCTACTGTGCTGTAGTCTGAAAGTTATTTAAACAAGAACATTTTAAGGTCCAGCCAGCCAAAAGGATTGAAATACAACTTAGGCATATTTAACCCTGTTTAAAAATTCCTGCAAAATTGTTTGAGAGACAAGTCTAAATTATGACAGACCCAGCTAACATGATGTAGCTGGTTTTCCAAAAGAAAATGTAGTGCTGACCTACCTGATTTCAGACACTGAAAACTGAAGCACATGGCGCAAACCTGGCATGAAACAGCACATTTCCATTCCATCATGCCTTTGGGGCTTTATGGGATTACAAATCTGTTGAATATACACTTCTCCAGCCAGTGAAAATGTTTACATACCCCTATAGGTAGTTTACATTAGAGATTAGGTCACTTTCTTAAAGGAGCATTACCCTCCAGGTCTGTTCATCATTTGCTGCTGTTGTAAACACTCCTCCACCTATCCTCCCACCAGTGCACAAAGCGTGAACTATTTTCACTTCTCTTTGCCATTTGCTGCTTTTTTCTTGCAGTGCCATGCTGTGCTGGAGACCAAATATACCTTGCTCTCCAGTAAAGCATCTTCTTAAGTATTTTCTTGGAGAACTTTGCTGTCTCCATCGTTGGTCTTTATCCTATGGTTGAGATGATCTCAAACGTGCTGGCATTTAAAGCGTCCACTCTCACACTTGAGGATACAGCGAGATGGAGCTTTTCCATAGTGGGACGAGGAGCAGAAGTGATCACCTCCAGCCCGATGTTTGCCCTGGCTCCCCTCAGCCTGTGGGGATGGCACAGAGGTGGGCAAGGGGCCAAGCTGCGGTGGCCACTGTGCCTGGTCCCTGCAGAGCAAGCCCCAAGCTGCACCCCTCTGCTCCCCTGCCACATCCCCCATGGAAATGTATATGTGCATGTGCACATTCCCTCCCTCAGACACTGACTCTCAGGGCAGGGGGTGTATGGAAAGCTGGGAATGCCATATGTGTGAATTATAGACCCATCTGCAGCTGTGCACTGACACAACACCTGCCTGCACCCACAACGCTGCAGAACGACTGTGGGAAGGGCTGGTGGGGACAGATCTCTCTCTGAACTAAAGTTGAAATTATATTTTTAATATAAAACAAACCCACTGCAGGCTTCTTTTAATGAGAAGCTGGGCATGTGTTCACCCTGGCGCGTGAATAGAATTGTATATAAGCGTAGAGATCATGCACAGATTGCGATCAGAAAGGAGGGCATGATCTGGAACTGGCTCAGAAATGCTAATGTGGAGTACCCAACTTCATGAGGCCTCTGCACTTTCTCTGACACCAGCAGTGACTGATTGCTGCTTGAGGATTTTTCAGCAGAATTTTGCAACAAGATAAGTTTTATCATCTCCTGCCAATTACTAATCTTGAAAAAGCACCTACTTTCCTCTCTACCACTTTGGGACGTCTCCAGCTGTCACAGCTGCACAGCAACACAGGATTGCAACTGTGTTTGCATTATTTCCTATTTCTCTATGCCATGCCTACTCATGCTATCAATGTACACCCTTGTCTCACCTTCTTTTTCATAGTTTTGCTAGAAAAAAGATTCCAAATTATCAGGATGTTGCATCAACATGACATCTGTGTTACAAGAAGCGTGGATTTAAGTAAATTGATTTGGGGCTAAGCTCCATCTACCTTTCCCAGGATATTTGTCTTTCTTCCCAGCTTTCCAGAGCCACCTCACAGTAAATCAGTGCCTGTCCCTTTACACCCTGGCAATGTACAGAATCTATACTAAAGCCTGAACCCTCATTCCATAGTCGGTCCATGCCAATGCCAAACAGCAGGAGAGAAACAATTCCAACCTAGCTCCTGGCTGAAGCAGCTGCTGTGCCATTGCTTACCCTCACTGAGCGTGCTGTACGTGTCTCTGATGTTTCCTCCTGGGACTTTGCAGATCCCAAGGGTGCCCCTCCATGGAAGTCTCCTCACCTAAGTGATGACTTTTGAAGGTCAGTTAAAGCAATGGCAAAAGAAGACGCCTCTCACCGAGAATGGTCACTCCATGGTAATCTGCAACGTGAACAGCCAGTTTCTACACAATCTCTGGAGTCCAAATAGTAGAAGCTTCCAGTTCAACCACAAGGCTTTCAGGCATGTATGTTACCTCATCCTGCATCATTGTTCACTTCTTTGGCCACTTTTCTCATGGGCTTTCTTTGTATTTTCCAACAATTTGCTATCAGCATTTTTTCTTTCCAGCACTTTCCCTTGATTCAGAAGTACCATATGCCATGGCCAATAGCTGCTGCCTGATGATATTCTTCTGGCTCACCTGCAACATGAATTCCATTGTCTAGAAGCGTGAAGCAATTTTCCCACACATCCAACCTCTGTTTCAGCTTCCTCTGCCACTCACAGATATTTTTTTTCATTTCAGGTCAGAATTTCCCACAGAACTGCTCAGTTTTCTATTTTGTTTGCTGATTCAGGTTTTTCAGCTGTGCAAAACAATTACTGTAGCTCATGGGAGCTCCTGCTCCATGTGCTCCGTGTGCTTTTGTGGCTTGGGGAAGGGATCTGCATTTCAGAGTTCTGTAGGGAGGTTTTTATATCCAAGACTTCTTGGAAAATAATTTCATCATTAAACAAGCTGGAATCTGTCTCAACAAATGAGTCATTAACCAAGACAGAAACATGCTTCTAAGGAGTAAATGCATATAGGAGCATAAAAAGTATGAAATTATTTACTCTGATTGCTACAGATTCTGAGAGTCCATAAACACCTTCATCCATTTGGATTTCAGTGGACTTGACGGCTACACAACTTGTCAGGCCATTAGTCCTGGAGGTAGAAGCTGTTGAACTTTCATACACAAAACTCATTTGGGCAAACAGACTTTCCTCTTATAAACACTGCAGGGCAAACAGACCTTCCTCTTATAAACACTGCAGAACTCCTGTACAAAGGTTGAGATAATTCTCTGCCTTCAGCCGGTTCTCTCTTCATGCACTCAACTTGAAACACATGAATTGTCCCAATTATCCCAATTGTCCCCATTACCCTGACTAAAGCTAGGAATGCAGCCAAGTATTCTTGTGAATTAAGATCTCTGAATTCACAGGCATGAACTGAATTAGGGCAAAAAAAAAAAAAAAGAAAAGATTATGTGCAAATGAAAATAAGGCTGTGTAAACTCTCCTTTGTCTTCAAACTATTTATTTAATAGACTCTTAGGGAAAATAATTCCTGTCAGATAAAGTGTGCAACCCTTAAAGAAAATTAAGTAATATCTTTTACCTCTAAGCTACTGGAGGTTTTGGTTTTGGAAATATAGTAATGGCAAATATTGTAAATTCAGAGATTAACAGTAATTGCTGAAGATCTGCCTTTGGCAGTGAAGAAAAAACTGTAGCCCATCATTCCCCAACATTCAATTCTAACAAAGGGCAATAATAATTATAAGAACAACAACTTCCTCAACTAAGTCTCCTTCTCAAATGTAAGCAAGAACCTCAGAGTGAAGAACATTTGTACTGATGACCAAACTGGACCTGTAAATGAAGCCAAGGGCTGTAAATTCTGCCTCTGTATTTACATGAACTTTATTCACCCTTTGTAAATTTTCTGCAATAGACAAAACATCTTAAATCAGAGAAATCATTAAGATTATGAGCACTCCTTTGTATTTGCAAGGGAGGTTTTCTTCTTGAACGCTCCAGACATCTATGTATCTCTAGGCTTTCAGGAAGAGCTAAAAAGGGATTGCACTCTTCAGAATAAGTCATTTTTATCAACCCAATTGCCACTATTTTCCAAGAAGAAATAGTGATAGAATCAGAAAACCTAAAAGCAATTAGGTACTCTTTAGGAAGTTAGCCAGGAATCATCCCTAGGTTATCCTCATGAGAAATTATATTTGCCTGCCTTTTTTCTGTCCTCCTGTAACATTAAAATAGATTTCCCAGAACCATCAGTGTTAGAGGAGAAAAGATATCTTAACCCACTTCTCTGACAGCACAGACTGTTCCCTAAAATTTCCTCTGGTATATTCAGAGTAAAATTCCAGCCCTGCTTAGCACAGAGCACAGCACAGTGGTGCCTCAACGCACGAGAAATAAATATAGAAGTTGTACTCTCAATTGGAAGATTAGCTTGTATTTCCAACTAGATTTTTATTGTATCTCCCTGTTTCCTTCCCTTTCCTACGGCTCTGCCTCTCTGCAGGTAATGGCAGCACCTCTGTGCCCAGAACACAAAGGATTCCCACACTTCCCCAGCCCACAGCCTGCTCATTTCTTTGCAGGTGCCTCCTGAAATGCAACTGCAGTTTTGCCTGCCTTATTTCTAGGTGGGTTCCCCCAACCACAAGTCATATCCAGTGCATCTACGTCAGATAAAACACACACTTCTGCATCTGCTTTCTGTAACTTTTTCTCCTGCATGTCTCGAGACACTGACAGTTTGGAGAAACGGCTGGTTTACATCCAACCTTTCCCATATATGCTAATAGTAGACCACAAAATATTTTCAAGTATTTAGGCATTATCTGTGCAAAAGTCACAAGATTTTTGGTGGGCTTACATTCACAAACAGCAATGTAAATATAGAGGTAAACCAGAAAATTTGTGGTACTTAAAAGTCTGATTAAAACATGTGTAGACAAACTGAGAAACTGCCCCCAGAGAAGAGACCCTTCAAAGTGGGGGGATTTACAATGTCACCAACATAACTTGTCATTCAACAGCATTAAAAATAAATCACATATAACTTAGAGCCCCAGAATATGTCTCTGAGCTTTGAGCATGGACTCTGCAAAGGGGATGAAAGGAAACGGGTGGTAGGACGTCCCCATCACCACTTGGGTTCTTAGCTATGCACATCTGCGATGTGCCTTCCCTCCCATCTGCAAAGTCTTAAAAACAGCGCTGCCTCTCATAAACAGAATTCACTTATTTTTAGATTTTCCTCACAGCCAGTCTTTGAAATGAAAGCCAAAGCAGAATGAGATGAAAAATGAGCGATGATTCAAAAAGCATTAAGCAATCAAGCATGACAAAGTGTCACCTGCCCCAAACCCATTCTGCTTTCTGTCACTTGAAGGACAAGCCCCTCGCTTCCAAGTGGTGAAGCCATGTATTTTCCGTGTTGAGGAATCGTGACCTCACTCCGCGTGTGATCAATGACTTACATTATTATTGTGATGGAACGCGTGTTTGCTCCGTGCCGGATGTCCCCGATTTCTCCTTCACCGCTGCGGGCTGAAGGACATTCCCGTTCCTGCCGCTTTCCAGCCGGGTTTGTGCTGTTTGTAAACTGCTGCAATCGCCTTTGAGTGTTGCCAGCGAGACCAGCGCCCTGTCAGGAATGGCTTAGTGACAGATGATCCTGCCGTGGAGCAGCAGGACAAACTAGATGACCTCACAAGGTCCCTTTCAGGATCTGTGGGGGGTTTTGATGGCTCTGTGGCAGGTAGCAGTTCAGCTAAATGATATTTTTTTTCTTTAGGCAATCCACCAACTATAGAAAAAATTCTATATATTCAATGTCATTTTTTGTTGTTTTGCCTCCCTTTATTATATTGTCCATCTTAGACATTTTATATCACGCAGTAACCTTAACCCCGACTCAAAAATTGCTCAGATGTAAGCATATTTAATGCCATTAAATTCACTAGGAGCATCCACACATAAAACTAAACAGATGACTTAATAGCTTGCTGAATGACAGTCCCAAGACCCATTAGGTCTAAATGTTCCCAGAGAGCCCAAACTCAAAGGCACTTAGGTACATTCTTAAAAATAAACACAGATATTCATACTCAAGTAAAGGACAGAAATGTTCACAGTCGTGTTTTTGAATGTGCACACCTGCAGAATTAGAGCCCGCCTTAAAGACCTCCTCCACCTGGCTTTGAGACACGTTCATCGATTCATGCAAATGAACCTGCACCATAAAACTACTTCTTTCATTTTCCAGGTAACGCAATTATCAAGTGCGACTTTAAAATTAACTTCTCTGAGTTTTAAAGCCAATATTAAAATATTGCCAAGCTCCAGGTGAAGACCATTCCCGAACAGGCACAGATTCTATGGGGATAAACCTGCACAACACTTCAAAATAATCACCTCTTGTAAGGGATTCCTTCCTCAGCTGTGCAGAGTTCGTAACTTGTTTTATTAATGCTCTAAACTATCACTTCACTTTTATTTTTTATTTCAAAACTGTTTTTTAACCACATACACAAGAGCCTCAGGGCAAACCTCTCTCTTGGAGGCATGCAAACTTTGCTAGAATCACTAAGGGCTATGCAGGCGTATCTTCAAAGGCTGACTTGGGACCTATAACTTTAATTCATCCACCAAATGGAGCTTCAAAATCCATTAAGGAAAAATAACTAGTAACCATCTGTCTTTATTCATCAGGCTGAAAGTAGTTAATCAAACCTAGTGGACATTTTTACTTTCTTCTTTCCCTCTCAACAGCTTTGAACACAGATGCAGCCTTTCCATAATTAAGCTGGGCATAGTAGCTCCTAGACAGATTAATCCTGGAGAGCTTGTCAAAAATGTCAGATGGCAGACAAGTCTGCATCTTGTCCCTGGGATTTCTGGGATTTTTATATGTATATTCATACATATATACAAGTATGGGCAAATTCAGAACACCATTATTAAAATTAATAGCTCTTTAGAGCTCTTAACCCATTCTCTATGATATGGTATAATTTTTCTCTCTGTGTTAGGGATGTAAGTGAGGAAAGCACCTCCACAGTGAGCAAATATCTCCAGGAACTGAATCGAAACATGGGATGCAAATGGCCACCAGAAGGCAGCTACTTCTCCTCCCTGCTGAACCACATTTGTACTTGGAACCGTGGGGCAGAAACTTTTATAACCACATTGACAGTGTCCTGAAACAACATAAAGATGTTCCGAGTCACAGGAGTTTCACTCTGCCAAGCTGGAGTGTCATTAAATAGTTCATGCCTAAGAACCATTGCAGACACGTGCTTTTGGGAGAGTCCTCAGATATATGACACGGTTTCTATCGAATTCAAGAGGATAGACAGAAGTATCCAAGGTGCCTTTAGGTCTCAATTGCTATTAATAATGAGCTCATGTGTGGTTCTGGTTCCCCTTCTTCTAACATTTTAAAGCAGAGAGCGCCTCCAATTCGTAAGGATTTTATGCTACTTGTTAAATATTCTGGTTTATCAATTTAACTCTACAATCAAATTTATGGACTGAAACTAGGATTTAAAAGTACCAGCCTAGAAGTAATTCTTGCTTCCTTTAAATGGAGTTTATTATTTTTAAGAAAGCAAAATTTCATATCAAATACGTCTTTGTACTGATAAGATTAGAATGTCAATGTAGTTTTAAAGTTTAGAAGTTCTTGCCCTTATAACTGGTTACAAAGGAGAGTTGATTACTATTGCATTTGATGAAATAATGCATTTTGAAATGAGATGTGCAAAATAAGGAGAGACCATCCCAGAGAAAACCATTCAATGGCTCCAGAAGAGGGACAGGCAGTGGGTTTCCCAAGCAGTCATTAAAACTGGACAATGGGAAATATTGATAGAAATCAGTAGATATTGGCCAAACTTCACCAGTCAAATTCAAACTAAGGAAAACGAGGAAAAAAGATCTTACTAATCCATGGGAATTATGCCAAAAGCCTGAATAAAAAATGTTATTGTATGAAGACTTTGCCTGTGGCCAATTGCTATCTGTGACACACCTGGCCTCAATGGGATTCACAAAGTGAAGATATTCCCGTTCTCCTATCTACTTTATCTGATGTTATCATCTCCACTTGCTTCTTATCTTTTATCATAAACAAAATATCAGCGTTGATAAATCCAAACATAATTGCTCAAAATAAATAAATCAAATTCTAACAATGACAGGAGTTTAAACATTCTGATTGTGAAATTCTTCCTACTCTTTTGTTGAAGGCACAAATTGTTCAAACTTGAACCAACGTGCCACCAGAACAAGTCTCCAATCCAAGATCTTCACCGAGGCACGAACTGTACCTACGTTGCAGCAGAGGCACGTTCAGCTAAAATTTATGGGGGAAGAGTGAGATGCATATCCAGGTGAGGTTCTTCACAGGATGCTCTTTGGCTGCCACAGGTTCGGTCCTGAGCGCTGCCTCGGTTTCGCAATTCCCGCAGGGATTCTCTGCACCCCACTCTTACTTTTTCTGTCCTTCTTTCACACATCTTCTTTGATTGAATCCAAGGCCAGGTAGAAGAAGCTGAGTGGGACTCTCACACCCACCGTGTCCCTTTTGAGAATGGATCCTCCATGCAAAATTCTTTGGATTTAACCAACAGAGGTCAGAGAGGAGATGTCTCACAGATGGAAAAAGTACAAAGCTCAGATGAGTACTTTTAAGGGCTATAGAATCCTTTAGGTTGGAAAAGACCCTTAGGATCACTGGATACATGACAGAAACTAGTGACAAAGGAATCTTTAAAACTGGAACTCTGTGAAGCTTTGTGAGCGTGTTAAACAGCTACTGCAACCTCCTGATGCTAAAGCACAATCCAGCACTGTGCACACCTGCACAAACAGGGATACATTCCACAAATTCCACAAATTATCCACGAAAACAAAAGGGTCAAATTTACAATAATGCAAGCCAGAATATTAGGAGGAAAATACAGAGATTTTTAGTGAAAACCTGAGAAGTGGCAACAATTATTTTCATCCATTCTTTTGAATGCCGTCACATACCTGCGTGTTGTGCTGTTACGAACAAGTCTTTTTGTAACCTCTAAAATCTCTAAAACATGAAGACTTAACTGAATGGTACTGAAGGTTTACATTTGGCACCTCACCTGCAAGAGTACAGTTCAACTACTAAAACAGTCGAAATTGGACAGCTCCATCACCCAGAGACTTCAGCAAGTGCAGCTGAAAAGGCAAAAGCAGCGTGACCCGTTTGCAAAGAAGACACAGGGAGTTTGGCTGCATAAAATATTCTTATTGACACTCGCAAACTCTGAGTCATTTTGATTTCTCAATTACAGTTGTGGAAGGCATTTTCTTCATAAACAGATAAAACACCATGGGAGGTGGGATGGTTCTGCCTGATAAGCTGCTTATGTGTGTGTTGTTTGGGTGTGATTAACTGCTGCTTTAGTTGATGCCTCTTCCTAGAAGAGATTACCTTTACTTATGGCAGCAGGCAGAGGAGCCAGGACCGAAACTACATAACAAACACAAATGGTAAAACCTATTGGCTTTACTATTAACGACATGGCACTGAAGGCATTCTCAGTGACCAAACTTCTTTCCCGGAGTAATTTTTAAAAGTGCAAAGGAGCTCAGGCAATGTCAGTGAGAGACTTGGGAAAGAGTTGTTTTAGATAATGCCTTCTCTTCGACAGTGTTAAAATGACAACTGCTAAACCAGGCCTTCTTGTGCTAATAATAATAATTATAAATTGATTAAGTATGTAATTTTCCTCTATATAATTCTATTCAGCTAGTGTATAAAGAACTCCTTTGGCACAAATTATGGGTTTTTTTGTAACCTAAAGATTGCGTGTTCGACTTGAGAAGCCTTCATTAGACAAGCAAGCCAGTCACTAGAACATGTTGTTCTTCTAAGTCATTTAGAAGAACATTTCAGCGTATACAGTTTGTCCATAACGCGTTTGATGTTTGATTCTCCCATGTTCCTGGGATGAAAGAAGAATGAAGCTGATGTATGACCTGGAATTAATCCAGTGTTTGCAACTGGCACAAATTCTGTTTCTCTGGGCTGAATACTCTCCGAAGGATAATGAAGCTGCACTTTAAATGCAAAGCTCATTCAGAATTCTTTCACTGCAAGAATCAAACAAAAAAATCAGATATTTCAATTCCCTGGTTATTCAGATCTTACTTCTGCCTCAAAAGTAGCAAAAACTCAAAATTACTTACAACCAGTTGCTGCATCCACAACTTCTGCTTCGTGGAATGAAAATTAGGATCAAGAAAAACTGGCAGTAAATTACTTGAAGATGTAGCACGCTCACACTCCCCATTGAATATCTCCCACTTTGAACACCTTCTTCATGTTACCATTGCAGGATAAAACATGCCCTAATAGGGCTTTTGAACAGAAGAGAAATGCATGTCATAATGATTTCATCTTTATAACTTCAGTAATTTCCCCCCATTTTAGAGTTAATCAGATTTCTTTTGTTTTGACCAGTGCCTCGAACCTTCAAAATTTTTCATTCTGAACAAAGACTTTTCAGGGGAAAACCCAGGCTTTGGTCAGAACCACTTAATTTGAAATAGCTCAGAATTCAGTCACACATCAGGCCATAATAAAATGTTCATGAATTCTGAATTCCACAGTCATTAGTTTCATGGAACAGAATAAATCACCATCACAGATACGTAAGAATGTGGTGCTCTTGTAAAAACAAAAATGCCATTAAGGAAGCCTTGTGGAGGTTATCTAATTTAAGCACGGCTGAAGCAAGAAAGTGATTTTGTCTTTTTTGAGGTTGTCTTCTACTTGCATGTTCCAACTCTTACCTAATCCTTTCTCTGCAAAATTATGTCATTTTTGCAATGTTTTCAAGGTAATTACAGAACTGAGTGGTAGTAACATTCTTTAAGCCAGTGCCTGCTCTGTTTTCTTGCAGTTCTAAGTGCCTGAAAATGGGAGAACACTGCCTGGACCTTGAGCACAGATCCATGGATATGAAAGCACCAGAAGTGTGAAGATGGACATTTCTTCACCCATATACCTCCTTTCTCCCTCAGCAAATACAGTTTCCACTGAGAAGCCCACAGAAATGCTACACCAAATTCAGGCTTCGCTGTTCTTGCTGACACATCTCATCCTCACCACCAGTGTCTGCAGACTTCTTATTCACAGACAGAAAATTAGCACAGTACAAAATACAGATTAATGAACACATTCTGCCTTGAGTTTGTTCTACATATGCTATATACAGACCATGATTAGCTGCCTGTGAAGCTGAAAGATCCCTTAGATCCTTTCAAAAGATCAAAGCAGTACATCTCCAACCATCAACTGGAAGTTCAATTATTAGTGTCAATGATTCATAGCAGACTGATCTCATCTGGGTTTTGCTAGAGGGTAAGATTTTTGTAAACCTATGGATAGCTTAATTAAATTATAAATCACTACAACAGGGAAGCTGTTCCTTGTTATCAGTGTGATAAATAAGGGCAGCTGGATGCACATCAATCACACTTGAAACCGAATCAGACAATTAATGAAATGGAAGTAGATAATTACCTTCTGAAATAACTGCCTATTTAAATATAGAAGACTTGCTTTAAGTAACAGAATCAAAGATGTTCAGCACTGCATACCAAAACCTGTCCTCCCTCACTTGCAAAAACATCTGTGAAAGTATTTCAATAATATTTTGCTAGTCTTTTCGTAAGGAATTTCTTGATGCACCAACTTTTAAAGCATGCAATGCTTTCAGGTACAAAGAGGCTTAATCCTGGAGCCCTTGCAGTCCTGTGGGTCTCCTCTGCAGCATGGAAATTACTGAGGAAGTTACAGGATGGGCTAAAATTTGGCTTTTACTTTTACAGGGCTGCAATCACATTGCATAACATGGTTCTATACTTTGAAGTACTGATATCTATGCAACATATTTTGCAAACAGCCATCAGCACCTCAGAACATCAGGTAACACATCAGGTCAAATGACAACTTAAAAAAACACCCAAGGCTTAAGGGAGCTTAAGATCAATATCGGTGGAGCAACCACTTACTTCAGACACCTGGGCTGAAATGCTTAGGAGTGGCTGAGTCTCTTGAGACTCTCTCTAGCTCCATGGAGGTTATGAAGATTAATATACACTCCTTCTGAAAACGGGGTTAGTGATGTGCTCTGCAGGGCACACGAAGAGACACACAGACCACAAACAGCAATTTGTTATCAAAGTAAAAAGGGAGAAAGGTTATTCTCAGTCCAGTGCTCAACTGTTCACTTACCCCAGAATAAGCAAACTTTCTTCCCTTTCCTTTAGGATAAAAAACTGTTACTTTTGAAAACACGATCATTTACGTTTTTGAAGCATTAAAGAAGTTAATTTCTGATGACTTCACAGAAGGCATTTAACACTTCTATTGCTGAATAGACACCCCAGAATCAAGCCTGTTCTTTAAGAATCTTTGCAAAAAGAATTCAAAGCATTTTCAGTGTCTTTTAATGATTGTTCGTAACTAACATGCTAAAGATGACCACAGTGCAACCCACCCATAAAATCCAAGTTAGCCAAGGCATGACTACTGAACCTAAATTGTTCTGATCTGTGAGCAGCAATCTGGAACCAAAGCTGACTTGTGTAATCCTGTTGTTTACATGATACAATGCACATACGTTGCATGAAATATCTCCTTGGTAACTAAGCCTTGACATCAAATATAACGCTGATAGCGATGACATCAGAGTGCTGTGGTGCATCAGCACGGTGGTACAACAGCACCCTCTCTCAGGGCACACAGAACAATACAGAACTGCAGAGGGAACTGTCAAGACGCTTTAAGTAGCTGGTTTGACTGGCAACTGCTTGATAATCCCACCCAGCCTGTTCTTTTGGGGTAAAAAGAGCCAAAGTTTGAGTGGTTTGTACCTACTGAGGAGCTGACTCTACCTTCCCACACAAACCATCCCAGGCCAGGGATGCTCCACTGGTGAAGGCAAACGAGGAGAGACAGACACCCGTGAGCAAGGCCCTGCACTGCTGCTGACAACATCACATCCTCCTCACTCCATGAGTTCTTCATTGGATCTGGCTTCTGTATATGGGTGAGAAGGAACTTCCTAGTCACAGGCCATTCATCCACCCCAAAATCTGCATCTGCATTCAAGATGAACCCAATACTAAAACAGCAGATAAATTTTTGGACAGTGTAGAAAGAATTATATAGCAAAGCCCACGTTTCTTCAGTGTAACATGTACCAAACTTCTTCCTTCACCCAAGGATGTGAAAGTACTCTGCAAATAGTCTTACCCTCTGCAAGAGCTCTGTTGAGTAGAGACTACCTTCCATTTTTTGAAGTCCTACCTTGATAAGGAATCCACTACTCCCTGCACCTCCTTCTAGGCAGGACTGGAAATGCTTATAAAGTCGTATCTCCTAAAGTGAGAGAACACAGCAGAATCACATTAGGAAAATTATACAGAGCAACTGCTTTTTAATCAGTTTTAGTGAATGGTGTTCACTGAGCAGTAAATAGAATTAATGTTGAAATCCTCTTCCTTTCTCAATTTGGAAGAGATAGGCTAAGTTTTTCCACTACTGGAACTCACAGGGAAAAGTAACTAGAAGTGTTCTGGATTGTCATGTGCACATAACCAAATTTATGACACTTTCCACAAGCAATACTCCACAGTCAGCAGGTGTTGATGTTAATGTTTTCAAAGGATATAACTTGCATATTCCCTAAACTCTTTAAGCCCCATTGATTTCCTGCTTTATTAATACTTTTACAGCAGCTCCCACTTGAGCATCAGAAACACAAATGAACCCAGCACGACCACAATGTCAGGCAGTGGGGAAGTGCAACACCACCTCTGTCACAGAGCAGAAATCGATTTTCTGAAGGTCACTCAGGATACCCCTGTCAGTGCCAAGATCAAAACTCAGATTAGCATTTTCATCCATGAGCCTGTTCTCCTTGAAAAAACATTCCAGTCTAATCTAGATTGAATGTTTGATTCTAACTTTGAACATTGCAATTCTAATTCTGTTCACAATGTAGATTCTGTTTTCACCTCTTTAGTACTATTTTAACCAATTGGTTTGCTATGTTTCACTAAGACTATAAGTGTGGTTGGTTCTGACCTAGTTTTAAATCTTGTTCTCTCCTCTTATTGCATTGCTCAATGAAAAAAAAAAAAAGGCACAATTAAGTAATACCAAAAGAAATCAATCAAATAATACGAAAACAGTAAGCTAAGGATTATTTCCCCAGATGAAATATTGCCCTGCTTCCTGAAATAGTACTGTTGGCATGCTTTGTATTTTGATGACAAAAATAATTCTACTAGCTAAGTATTTTAAATTGCAAAGGGAACTAGATAACTAACATACTATGAAAGAATAATTAATGATTTCATTGTTCCTTCTTTCTAACTTGCACTGTTCACAACAGCTGCTTATTTAGGTCTGTTTAGTTGCTGATTTAAGGATTTCTTTACAGCCTATTTCAGGTTGTTTGCAATTCAGGTTGTGGTACTGAGATAACTCCCACTTACACTGCAAATGTTTCTATCCTGACACATCTTGTCCTAACGTGCAATTCCAGGTATCAGTGTAGTCTCTTCAAGTGACTGCAACATATTCTGATTCTCTACATGCTGGCATACATGCAAGGCATGCTCCAAAATGCCTGGCTTTTTAAAGGTAAAATTAGGGTTTAAAGTTTTTTAAAAGGAAGACAAAATCTCAAGAGAAACATTCTTTTATATATAAAATAAAACTGGAAGTCCGTTTATTTGATGGTAAACCAGAATTTATGATACATTGAGAAAGTCCATAAGGGCGTAGGAAAAGTGGAGTCTCATATGGAATGAAAGAGCATGAGCAAGTGGGTTGTGCAACGAGATCTGAGAGTGTCTTGACATCAAATCAACAGCAAGGAAAAATGAGGACAATATTTACCCACAGCTTTTATAGATGCCACCATTTTGAAGGAATGAATGTTCCTTACTCTCCTCTGAGGCCAAAAAGGACAGTTCACTATAAAGAGAAAGGAAACTGATAGTGGTTTAAGAGCAAAACCTTTACAGCATCTTAACCACAACTCTTATATTCATAATATTTACTCTAATTATGAGACGATCTGACACAATCCACTCACTGCAGATGACATACACGGCTGAGAGTGAGAAAAGGCAGAAGGTACAGAGAGAGGTCTCAGTCCTGCCAAGTGTCCTGCACGAGCACCTCACAAAGTCCAGAGGACAAAACGCCATCCCGAGGTTAACAGCTGCCTGTCCAAACAGAAGGGTTCTCTCACACACCACGGAGTGCAAGGTCAGAGACACCATTCAGGCAGCACAAAGCTCGAGGAGCCGTGAGGGGAAAGCAGCTGAACGTGTGGAGTTTCCACTCTTGGAGATATTCAGTACCCACACAGACCCGGGTAACCTCTCTGGCTGAACCTGCTTTGTGCAGGGGGCTCAGCTGGGCAATGTCCTTCCAACCTCAGCTGTTCTGTGATTGTGCAATATTCCATTCTAAACACAACCTGTTTGGTCAGGAGACAGACACCGACGGCCACAACCTCAGTGAGACTCCTCAAACACAAAACACGTCCTCTCCACAGACCTCAGGGACATTTCAAGACTTTTTTGCACCTTCCAGGTGTTTAAAAGCTTGGGAAAATATTCTCAAAATCTTCATCAAGATTACGCATAACTCCAGAAGGCATATGCAGCCCTACAGAATTCTTATATTTAGTATTTAGGAATATATAAGTGATTTCTCTGCTTGTGAGCTGGAATTATACTTCTGTGAACACAACACTGATTATACATCTGGGTGGTATTCTAGGGGGTGCTTTAAGGCTGCCTCAAACCCACTCTCCTACTATGCAGACTACACAGACAGCAGACAGGGACATCAGCTATGATTGAAGGATGGCCTCCAAGCCAGACACCCTGCACATCTCCATAGGTGCACCAGCTCTGCAGAGTCAGGTACAGCACCAGCTCCATCTTGGAGTTGTTATTTAAGAATACCAAAGGTTCACTAGCACGGAAATCACTGCTATTAAAGAAAAAAAAAAGTTTTATACTTACAGAATTCTTCTTGGAATCTCTTTAGTTTTAATTCTTGCCAGCCATCAATCACAATAAAAACACAGCACACTACGTCTACATCCATCAAAGTTTGGCAAAACAGAAACTTTCAGTTTTTTAAGTAGTTTTGGCACTGAAACCACTTTCTGACATTCCCAAGCGACTCAGTTCTGCCAGAGAAAAATGGAATACACCACCGGACAGACTTTGCTAGTGTAATTCTTCATTGTTTCCCTGTTAGGGCTGTCTCTCGCAGACAGCTTGCAGTGGGTTGCTGGTGCTCAACTCGGGAGCTGTCCCGCTGCAGCCACTCAGTGCTGGGCAGTGTTTTCCCACGGCCAAACACCTCTCAGCCTCCGCACGAGGCACAGCGGACTTCTCTGAGGGTGGGATGGAGTTCGGGCCCACGGCAAATGCAGTGCCATGTGGGGCGAGCCCCCTCATCCATGGGGATGCTGTGAGGGCGCTGCTGTCCCCGACACGGCAGGACAATCACAGCATCATTTAGGTTGGAAAAACCTTCCAAGACCATCGAGTCCAACCTTTGACTGATCTCCACCTTGTCAAGTAAACTATAGCACAAAGTGCCATGTCCAGTTTTTTATTGAACACCCTCAGGGATGGTGATTCAACCACTTTCCTGGGTAGTGCTTGACCACCGTTTCCACGAGGAAATGTCCAGCAGCGAGCTCTGAAACTCCCCTGTCCACCCAAATCGCCCAGGGCTTAAGGGCTCACACCCCCGGGGCGACACTTGCGGGCACCTCCTGAGGGAATCATGGAATGGTTTGTGTGGGAAGGGCCTTAAAGCTCATCTCGTTCCTGCCATGGGCAGGGACACCTTCCACTGTCCCCGCTCGCTCAGGGCCCAGTCCAGCTTGATCTGGGATGCTTCCAGGGATGGGGCAGCCACAGCTCCCCTGGGCACCCTGTGCCAGGACTGCCCACCCTCACAGGGAAGGATTTCTTCCTGATACCTAATGGAAACCTACTCTTTGAAGCCGTTCCCCCTCGTCCCGTCACTCCGTCCCTCCGATCATGTCGGTGCCTCCTCCGGACCCGCTCCCACAGCTCCACATCCTCCCTGAGCTGGGGGCAGCTCTGCAGGTGGGCTCTCACCTGAGGGGGCAGAGGGGCAGACCCCCCCCTGCCCTGCACCCAGGCCCTTCTCCCCAGGGCTGCTCTCCCTCTGTTCCTCCCCAGCACCTGGTCCTGGTGCACACCTCGGGGCAGGATGCGGCTGGGAAAGGCTCGGATGCCACGGGCAGCCCGGGAGCGCCGCGCTGCCGGAGCATCCCTGGGGCGGAGCGGCGGGGCGAGCAGCGCCCTCCCGGCCCCGGAGCGGGCACAGCACGGCAGCCCCGGGCTGGCAGAGCCGCCCGCATCCCTTCCCCGCGATCCCGGAGCGCGGCCGGTCGGGGAGGACGGGACGGGAGCGGCACCGCCAGGTACGGGAGCGACGGGCGGGGAGCGAGCGGGGACGGGGCGGGCGCGCCGGGGGCAGCTCCAGGCTCGCCTCGGTCCCTCCGTCCTTCCTCCACACACAAGGAATCCCGGGCTGGCCGCCCTCTCCCTCCCCGAGCAGATGCTGGGAGGGAGGGCTTCAATTACAGCGTGAAATAGGTCGGTGAATAACCGAGGGAACGCGCGCTGATGTCAAAACGCGGGCTGGTTTCAATGTGTCTCACAGATCAGCTTCATCACGCAGTGCCAGCGGGAGGAGGATGGAACCAGGAAACGCTGCCCGGGGAAGAGTCCTCATTACCGGCGGAGCTGGTTATTTTGGCTTCCGGTTAGTGCGTTAAACAGCTATTACATGCGGGAATAAAAGCAAGGGAAAAGCCAGCTGTAAAAGGGAAGACCACGGGCCTGAGATGCCTGATCCAGCTCACCCATGGTTTTGTTCGTCTGGGGCCTCAGTTTCAAACGTGTGCCTCCCTTTCCACATGTTGTAGGGAACTCAGTCACCCTGGCTCCAGGTGTCAGGCGTCGGCTGCCTCGCAGGCATTCACCTCTCTGGTCAATCAGCACCTTTCACACGCAAGGACAAGCCTACACTCGTGCACACACCTTTCTCCTGACGTGCAAATAGTTACACACATTAGTTCTAGAGATTAAGTAGTTCTATAGATTAAATACTCCAACTGCTCTCTCAAGAATATATTTGTTTTCATGGGCTGTGATGTTTTAGGATTAGAGTAAGGTACATAGTTCAGTGAAATCCATTTCCCTTACTGTAGCTTGCTCTGCAGGCCTCGTAAAGAAAACATCCTATTTTGATCCCTAGACTATTTTGAGTACCTTCAGAGTTAGAACTGCTTACAGAGGGGAGAGAAATCACAGTCGGGACCAAAAAGTAAATGCCAAGTGGGAGGACAGGGGAAAAAAATCTCAGAAGAATCCTATTTGACTTCTGCTTGGCTTTTTCCTCCACTGTCTCCCCCTTAAAGCACTATAGACATACAACAGCTGTAGGAGAGAGGGAGAGAAACCCCAGAGTTACACTTTGTGTCAATACTCATGTTTATACCTGCAACTTGGAGCAGAATGTGGCACGGGACAAGTATTCATTCCAGCTGAGAGGCATTTCCCTCACTCCCCTTCTCCCTAAATCTCAAACACAATGGCAAAGACCATCCTGTTGTTCTGACAGAACTGGGGTGGCACAAAAGCAGTAAGATAAAGCCAACAAACTGTTTTTCCTTTTCTTTCAGTGCTTGACTAGAGGTTTACATCTGAGAGGTTTGCTGTTGCTGATCTAAAAGAGACAGAAGCAGGGCTCTTCCAAAAGGCGACTGAAAGCACCTCAGTTCCTTCTGAATTTTTCAACAGCAATCCGGCCTTTTTTTTCTCCAAAGTACTGATGGAGTATGAGAAATTAGTTCAGTACCTGAAGTACCACAGCTCAATCTGCACCATAGATGGCTGAATATTTAAAAGATTCCCATCAGAAAAACAATCAGCACTAAAACAGTTAATAGTCTCTTCCCTCCAGGTGAAATGTTTCATGCACCATTGTGCTACGAATCCTAACATATGGTTTCTATCATGTTTCAGTTTAGGTTGTGCCATATATCAAAAGGGAGTTGATGTGATTCTCTTTGATGTCGTGAAGCCACTTCAAACCGTGCCAGAGGGAATAAAGTTCAGGCAGGGGGATATCTGTTGCCTGTCTGAAGTGGAAGAGGCTCTCAGAGATGTGATCTGCGTATTCCATATCGCTTCCTATGGAATGTCTGGCAGGGAGCAGCTGAACCAAAAACTTATAGAAGATGTTAATGTGAAAGGAACAGAAAATGTCATCCAAGCCTGCAAGAGCACCGGAGTGTCGAGTCTGGTTTATACAAGTACATACAACGTGGTATTTGGAGGCCAGATTATAGAAAATGGGGACGAATCTCTGCCTTACCTACCTCTTCACCTCCATCCCGATCACTACTCCCGAACCAAAGCTTTAGCTGAAATGAAGGTGCTGGAGGCAAACGGGGCCGAGCTTGGAAATGGGAAAGGTGTCTTAAGGACTTGTGCCCTCCGACCAGCAGGTATCTACGGGCCTGGAGAACAGAGACACCTTCCAAGAATAGTCAGCTACATTGAAAGGGGGCTGTTTCAATTTGTCTATGGAGATCCTCTTAGTCTGGTGGATTTTGTACACGTGGACAACCTGGTTCAGGCTCACGTCCTTGCCTCCGAGGGCCTCAAAGCCACCAGGCAGCACATCGCTGCAGGCCAGGCCTATTTTGTTTCGGATGGCAGGCCTGTAAATAACTTTGAATTTTTCCGACCTTTAGTGGAAGGTTTGGGTTACAAGTTCCCAACCCGCCGCCTCCCTCTCTCCCTTGTCTATTTTTTTGCATTCCTTACTGAAGTAGTTCATTTTCTTGTAGGACACGTTTATAATTTTCAGCCCCTCCTGACTCGCACCGAGGTTTACAAAACTGGTGTCACTCATTATTTTAGCATGGAGAAGGCCAGGAAGGAGCTGGGGTATGAGCCACAGCAGTACAGCCTGAATGAAGTGGTGGAGTGGTTTAGATCCCGGGGATGTGGACCAAAGCCAAGAAATTATACCATTATGCACCTGGTTAGGGATGGAGGTCTGCTTTTGCTGCTGGTTGCTGTGATGGTCTCATGGTTTCCATCTGCAGTTGCATTTTCACTCAAACAGATGAAATGCTGAGGACAGAATTTAGTTATGTTCTGTGCGTACTCTTGGTTTTGACAGACAGGTAATAAAGATTTAAAAAAAATACACATTTATGTGATTCAGGTAAATATCTTTAACAGCTTTATCCCCAAGGAATGGAACTGCTGAGTACAGAGGTGTAATTTTTATATATAATTTCTCTTCAAAGTAAAACTGATCAGATCACTAACAAGATGAAGCTCAGTATTACTGCAAGCAGCATTTATTCTCAGGTACAACAGCACACTACAGCAAATGGAACAAATGTCCTTAGGCTGACTCTTCTTCCTGCCTGGCAGGTTTATACTCTTGATCCCTGCCCTTTATTCCTAAAGAGTTTGTGCTACATGATCCAAAGGAGAATAAACTTACTCTCTGATCACATTCCAAACCCCAGTTCTGCTTTCCAGCTTGGATGTATATGCCTAACCGAGATAAACTGATAAACTGCTAGACAATAAACAAATGTGATTTCTTTACATGAGTAGATTCTGGTATGCTTTTCTGACTTAACTCTGTGACATCAAATGACACTTCTGGAAAATGCACTGTGGTTAGTCTAAATTATAGCAAAGTGCTTGAAGCACCACAGACTGCTAAATTTTTCTACCAGGAAAAGATTTCTGTTTAAAATGAATGAGCTACAAAAAGTGCATTCATAAATAAAACCTATGATTTTCCCCAGCATTATTGAATGGTTAAACAAATAATCCATCAAAGACATTTGGTAAGTGCTTACATTCACGTTCCACTATTTATAAAACATTTTTAGCTGTAATAATATTTAACACCTGACACAATTTGAATAGAACTTTAACTTTGTAGTAGGAAGATAAACACTTGCTACAAGGAAACTCATAATTCTATGGAATTTTAAGAGTAGAATAGAAGATAAGACCTTGTTAAGTACAGGTCACTGCTGTCCCAAGCAACTCCCTCTGTCAATTTAATATAGAAACAGAAACCACCTCAAATGTTAAAACACAAAGTTGTTTTCTCTTAACCCATCAGCATTATAGTTTCTGTACCCCTTAATAAAAGGAGAGTCCTTCAAGAATTTCACACACTTTAGTCTTTCCATTTTAATAGCTGAAACTACACTGATCTTAGATCAATTGTAACTTCCAGTTACTTCAGTTGTTAAACTCTGCTGCAAGTGAAATGGGGAAGTGAAGAGGAAGAGGCAGGCAGTAGTTCTACTGTCCTGCTAAGGGATTCTCAGAAGAGTGACTAAATAGAGGAACCAAGCTGAAAGTCCACTGCCACCCCTGCTAAGATGATGGAGGGGCTTGTAGTTAATAATGACTGGAAACAGCATTTTTCTTTTTAGTTCTCTTCCAGAGAAGTTTACCTTAAGGAAAGAAGAAAACCCACAGTATCGGTAGCTTTTTTGTCTTGTTTTGCTTGAAATCTAACTTTTCTCCTTCATTCCCCTACCAGTAAGTACACCATAAAAGAAGCTAAATTTAATACATAGTTTGAGGGACAGTTCAAGAGAGAACTCACTTTTTCTCTTCTCTAATAGCAAATAAACTGTTTGCATAGCAGGAGTGTTGCACTCTTATGAGGAGCTGATGTGCCTCCAACTGAGCAGTGATGGCAAAAGGGCCACTCTCCAGAAGTCACTAATATACACCATCATCTGCAGAAAGAAGAAACCTTCTTTTTAATGAAACAGAAAAAAGACAGCCGTGACCTCATAAAAGCACTGGGACACTGTCCTCCTTCCAACAGCCTATTTTTCTTTCAAGTGGAAACCACTTTGTTGTCTTCCCCTTTAAGTTCTCCGTGTTTGACACAGTGTTATCAGAAATAGATTAAGAAATTTTAATGCCAGCAGAGGACAAAACCAAAATGCACAAGAAATTGCACAAGCCCATTGCACAGAAACAGCACCAGTATTTCATGCTACATCTCGTAAAAAGTCTTTTTAAGATAGCAAACCTAATTCCTGTGTCCCAGGGGAATTTCCCCTATCTTTTAGCAAAACTCAGCTGCTGCTATTTATGGGGTTGAAAAAAAAATATCTATGAAAGGGTTCTTAATTCTAAATCCATGCTGTCAATACCAGCTGAGGTTCGAGCCCTGACCAGCTTTTGAGCTACAACAGCAGAGGAAGATGCTGAGAAGACAAAAAAAGCCCAAGAACCCCACAAATGCCAGAAGTCCTGCAGGAGTCGACACATGAACCTTTTCACCTGCCTGGAGTCAAGGACCGAACTGCTCACTGATAACGGAGCAGGAGGCAACTGTTTTGTCCCGATGGTCCGTGACTGTGCTGGAGCACAGGGGACCGGATCAGGTACCTGTGGGCAGACAGGGGCAGTGCCTGGCAGGGGTGACCCCAGAGCCATCAGCAGTGCACTGGTAAGTTCATCAACTCCCTGGCATTCAGCTTCATCCAGAAGAAAAAAAGCACAGTCCTGACTAGAGAGGAGGTGAGGGATACTCTTCCTCTTTCCAAAAGGAAACCAGGCAATCTGTGGCTTAAGGAGATACTCTAAAATTGCTTGAAAACTACATCTGTATAAAGCCAGTCATAGCTGCGCTATTTTAAGTATTCTTTCTCTTTCTTCCTGTTTTTTTGTGTTATTACTCCTTTGCCATGAACAGCTGAGTAAATCAAGGTAATTAATTCAAATGGTGTGTTTGATTTCAAATTTTAGTTTATTACCTGTTTTCCTAAAACTGAATTACCAGAAACCCATCTAAGAACTGAAAAAGCAGAATGAAAATATAGCACAGATTCAGTTTTTCCTAGTCCTCAAAATTACTGAACAATTGGCAGGTGCCTCACTGGGTGTAAAGTGAATAGAATCCTCAGTCAGCTGCTTCCCCTCACAGACACAGCATGTCAAGGTACACATTTGTCAGATATACATGAACAACTTCCACTTCTAATGTGTATTTACATATATTTATTTTAGATTTTTAATCATCTTTAAAGTAGATCAGATTTTATAGTGCCTTCTCCTAAGAGACCCAATGTTCCTTCATTTTTATTTATTACTGATTTCCACATACTTTCCCAAACATAGTGGCATATTTAATAATTCATGATGTGATCTTCCGAGAAAAGTGTCCTAAACACTGATAATTTATACATATTGTAAAAGATCTGGGGATTAAAGTGCAATTCAGGAGTACACAAGTGTTAAGGGAACTATTTCTGCTTTATTTTAATCAAGCTCATGATTCCCTGTTTTGCTGCAGTAACAGCTAAGAATGTAGACTAGCAATGAATTAAATTGCTTTTGATTTAATTTCTTTTAAAACTAAGAGCTGTGCATGTTTATAAATACTGTTATGGATCAGAAGATAAATTTGTTTCCAAACTGATCCTGAAGGTTAATTTTCATTATATTTAACTTCTGTTTCTAATGATATAAATGGAATTTCAGTGTGGGACAAAGCCAGCTAGTTGGACTGCCCGTGGAAATGCTGACATGTCTACAGCAGAATTCCAACCCTGTGCTGCAGCTTTCATCCCACATTCAGATTTCTACAACTGGTTTGGAGAATGCAAAGACAATAGCTGGTACACAGCTCACCCCCTCACCATCTGGAGCACTAACAAAGTGCTTTCAACAGAGAAACATACAGATGCATTGGGGTGGAAAAAAGGAGAATATAGGCAACAAAACACCTAAAGGAGGCAATTTTTTGGACTGCAGAGCTCATGCATACCAACACTTGCAAATGCAAATGTTATAAAGACCCTTTGGCTTATCTAAGGAGCTTCTAGAGGAATTAGGCTGCAGACACCTCATAATGATTCATGTTCAATAAACATATAGTTTTTAACAAAAGATTGAGCAAAAAGTTCCCAAGACTCCCGACAACTAAAAGGTCACAACATGAAGACAGCGTGCACTGCCCCAGCAGCACTTCTGTCCACGGGCAGAGAGTGTGCTGAGAATATTTTGGGGTAAACATTAAGATTACTCTTCTTCCAAATTACCACCAACGTAATCTTTGCCTCGTTCAGCCTTTATTGTTCAAGTTCCTAGAACTCTGCTTGTCAGTGGGGGCTGAAGTTTGTATCCACCTCTCCCTGAAAAAGGTCGGGCAGGAGTCACAAGTTAAACACGATCTTTGACCTTTTCCTTCTGCCCTGTGCGTTTGCAGCCAGATGGAAGTGCAACAATAACCATGCCTATGGAAACAATCATTAAGTCAGTTCATCTTAAAAACACAGAACTGCCCTCCCTCCAGCCTCTAGCAGAACATACCATGGTGCACCAGCAGATCACTTTTCAGTAAGAACTCATTCACTGCTTCAAAGGACTGGCAAAATTCATGAAATTCAACGAGCAATACCTAAACAAAGGAGCATCTGGCATCATTCACATCACTGCTGAGATATCAAAAATTATTTATTAAAATAAGTTATTTCAATGATTTAAAACAGTTCTCAGAAGAATATAACAGTTTAAAAATTGTTGACTTCAAAAACGTATAAATGTTTTTCCTCCTAGATTAAAAAATTAGCACACACATTCAAACTTACTTCTATATTCAAAGAGTGGCAACCGTGACAAAGTCTGCCCTGATGAAGAACAGAGAGGTGAGATCTTGGAGTGAAAACAGAATGCCAGAAACAAAAGAAGAGCTGGAACATAGCCTTGCCCATCATTAGCAAGCCAGCAAAACAGTCACTGCAGTATTTCCATTCTGCACACAGTGTAACACCATACTCAGGGGAAAAGTCTTACTGGAAAACAAAACCGTTTTCATAAACACTGAAGGAGTGCCTCCTATAACTCCCGACATCACGTATGTGTGGAGACCGTGCACAGGACTTTTCAAAGGCCTACAAAATGTGCTAATTCTTAAACATTTGCACAAGAACAGCACAAGGAACTCCTGTGTCCATCCCACAATGGTTGTCCTGTGTCAGGAATACCAAAGAAGGAAGCCAGGACAAATGGATTGTTTGCTTGTGACTGCTCTGGAACTGAGCTTTAAAAAAAATCCCCACAAACAGAACAAAAACCTCACCACAGCAACAGCCTTGATCTCTCGGCTTTGAGTTCCCTAAACCCTGGCATCCTGTAGTCTGTTTTTTGGGACCAGTCCAAACCTAGCTGGAACTCACTGCCCGTGAACCCTGTCCTACGGCAGCAGCAACCTCAGGGCCTTCCAGACAAGGCTTTGGGCCACCTTGCCTGACCAACAGTGACAACACAGTGTTCTCACAACGTCACTGGGACTCACAGAGGCTCTTGAGTGAAATCCATAGCACAGGGACTGATCCTGTGACAAACTGACCACATCCTGGAACGTGCTACAGAACACACACACCCCTCAAAGGTGACCCCCCACCTCGAGGGAGAGCAACTGGATCACCTCCCTAGAGCTGGATACTGCAGACGAGACCAGCCTTACACAGCAGTCTGGGTTACAGCTCCACCTCCCAAACCCACAGCTGAGGTGATTTTCTAATCTAACCCTTGAACAGGTCAGTCATAGCTGGCTACTGAAGAGATTTCAGGCAGGAGGATGAAAAGCAAATAATTGCCTTTAACTTTGCTCTGTTTTTCAGTTGAGTGATTAGTAATTAATTTCTTTATAATAAAAAATTTACAGAAGCTACCCCATTGTGGGATACACTATTATAATACTTTCAACTTTGAGACAAGACTGTCTTTACAGAATAACTAAAACCTCAAGGGGGTTCCTCAAACCATCATCTGTGAATGCACAATGGCATCAATTAAGCGCCTCTTGAAACAACAGAAGTCACAGTGTGGGAGCAAGAGAAATTGAAAACTGCTGAGGCAGCTGCATCAGGCCATGAATCCCAAATCCATGCAAGTCCGCTGTGATCAGAGATACAGCACTATGTATGCAGCATTCCATGCCTCAGGCAACAACTCAGGCAGAAAACCAAACTCCTCTGCACACATTTGAAACTTAAAGTCGGGAATATAGACAGCAAAACTCCACCCATGTACAGATAAGGCAACTAGAAAGTCAATAATAATAACCCAGTGCTAGCACAAAAGACAACTACTGATAAATACTCCGCGGAAGGACTTTGGTTCTGCTCTGGCAGGAAAACACACTTGCTAATCTAATAAGCTTTCTCATCTGTAGCTCCATGTTCTTGACTTGATTAAAGGCGCAATAACAACGTACCTCTATATTTGTGCATGCTGTCATTCTTGGATTAGTTACATTTTGGGAAAACGGTCTACATTTACAGAACACTATCATTTGACTATCATCTAAGTAGGATTGCAAGATTGAAAATTGACAGTTCATTTAAAAATTCATTTCTAAGCACATTAGCAGCTGAAAGGATTTGCAAGAATGACACTATACAAAAGTAAATGCTTCTCAAAATTTCAAATACCTTCCCTTTCTGCAAACAAACAGACATCTCCTACTGCATATCTTAAAACTTTTCCTTCCAGTGCCCTGAGGCTACGAACAGAAGTTCATAGGGGCTATGAATAGAGGTTCACACGTTGCTCCTTTCTTAAACCTTTAAGAGAGTTCTCCAGGAAAAACACAACTACAGTCACAGAGGGTATTTGAACAAAATTAACATATTATCTTGTTCTTAAAAACATAACAGAAAACTTTTAATAAGAGACAATCAGGTACAAGCTATCAGCTGCCCAAAATACTTTATACAGTATCAGAAACACAATCTGCCGTCTCAGGGACTGTAACACACATGACATGACAATGCTGGTGTAGAAGTGCTTTTACAGCATTTAATAAATTAAAAACTCACTACTAGTTAATCTTGAGGAGCCAGGTTGTTAAAATGGTACTATTCCATGCATGCAAATTGTGAATGTCTTATCTACAGCCTGCATACACAAATACAGGAGATGATTTATACTTGTACTTCAGGTATTGATAAGGAGAAGTGAGGTCCATCCAACTAAACATCCTCAAGTTTTAAGAGTCTAGAATACACAGAAGCTCTGGCCTGCACGGAGGGTATGCTCTGTACAGAATATAAATTATTAGGAATTTTAAAAGTTTTTCTTGTAACAAGAACTTATTAAGGAAACCCATCTTTCTTCTTCCTCCTCTTCTTCCAGTTGTTCCATCTGAGGAGACCATCACTGAGTAGGGTGACCAGGATAAAAGAATGTCTTCCTGAATTGCACCATAAAGCAGCATCAAAGAATGATGGCCTTTAAGAGTAGAATTTGCTGTTACTGACTTTCTTCTCCTTTAATCTTAAAGGAAAAAGAAAAGGAAAATGTCAAGTCTACTAGGTATTTCTCGGAGGAAAACAGTCTATCAAATCCAATTTAGACACCAAAACAGGTCAGGTTATCAGCAACAAGCAATGCAATTTTTTTCCTCAGTAAATGGGAGTAAACCAGTGATTCATGGAGCTGTTCAGCACACATATAAAAGGGTAAGAACATTTAAAGTCATGAGATCTACTCC
Source organism: Sclerurus mexicanus (assembly GCA_013396755.1). Classification (NCBI taxonomy): domain Eukaryota; kingdom Metazoa; phylum Chordata; class Aves; order Passeriformes; family Furnariidae; genus Sclerurus; species Sclerurus mexicanus. The sequence continues at coordinate 1,062,312 of VWZF01006462.1, read as the reverse complement.
AGACTTCCTCCTGGTACATGAAGCCTGTCTCTGTCTCCCTCACACTCATCCCAAAGGTGGCAGCAAAGGAGAAAGAACCTTCCCCTAAGCTCTGGATAGCGTACTGGACTGACAATGCAATGCTGTTACAGCTCAATACTGCTTTTATCTTTTGTGGTTTGTGTATCTGGAAGCATCCTCTGTTTCTGCATATCTAATATGCTTATGACATTTCCAGGAATATAATTTTAACAGTCTAGAAAGACTGAAGAGGTAGGTTTATTTGTCTATATGCACTTCCAGACTCTCCTCCTGGAAAGCAGAAGAGAGGAATATAAAACCTCACAGGGTTACACGTTTCTCTGTGATCACTGAAACTGAGATGCTGCTGAGCAGACATTCCACAGCTTCTGCTGGCCTCTAGTGGCTTCCAGCCCATTCTGGCTTCTCTGCAGCCCTTCCTCGCTTCAGATGAGCTCCTTCTGCCCTTGCCACTCTTTAAACGCTCATTTTGATACCTCTGAGGTTTCCTCTCCATAAATCATGTGTAATAGAGCTGCCGTGGAAAGGAGAATGATTATCAATGCACCTGCGGTTGCACGTCTCTTGATATATCTGTAGTTTGTGCTCGTTCACACTGAATTCCTTCAGTATAGCATCTCTGTTAGGATTCCTTAAATTCATATGGGTGTCATAAAGGAACAGCTGGTTATTAAGCTCCTCCTGGCGCTTCCGAAGTTGCCGACAAGAGGAATAAAGCTCTTCTTCACTTTCCTGCAAAAGAGTATTGGAAAAGCAAGGCAACTTGTAAGACACGTACCCAAAATGACACAGCATCATACAGTTTTCCTAAACAGTTCAATAACTGTATAGAATGTTTTATAAAATTAAGATGCTTCTGGAAATGAACTAACTTAGAAAACACTGAAAAAAAACATCAGCCCCACAGTATGACCAGCCAGACCCTCTAACAGGGTTGTCAGAGACATTCTAGCACAGGTCATGAAATGTGTGTATCCAAACACTTCTATTGGAATGCTTTTGCCTAATAAAGCATGTCAGTCTGTTGAGGAAAGAACAGAAAACAGTGTATTATGGTGAGTTATCAGATTATAACAGTATTTAATATATTTTTTTAAAGTTTCAGTTTTGGCTCCCTGATCATATTTGTGTATTATGCAACAAACTGTCAATGCTGGGGATTATTTACTGAAATCTACACTAAAGATCAAAATACTGAGTAAATAAGAGCCCCAAGAGCAGCAAGTACTCAGGTGGTCAACAAAGGACAGATGCTGGAGTGCTGTGCAGCCATGGCAATTCAGTACTTGCAGAAGACTGACTAGGAGTCTCTGTTGTTTTATGTGGCCCACAGTAGTACGTCTCGAAATATCCCACAAGCATAAAACAGTCATCATGATTCTCTTTAGGACTTCAAATTATTTTAATACTTCAAAACTTTGGATGCAAAAGCTGTCTCTATAGAGTTACTGGTGGGGAATAGAACTGGCAGGACTGAAGTCTTAATTTTCACATCAGCAGCGAAACAAGATACTCATTCTACAAGAAATGACATGCAATCAATACATGCAATAAGTCCAAACATTTTCAAAACCAGCATACTAATCAGAATGCCTCTTTCTGCATTCAGTCCAGATCTAGGAAAACTGATAGGTTACCAACACAGCCAGGGAGTTTCACTTAAGACAGCAACATCCTTTTCCAGACTGTCTTTTTCCTCCTGAAACACATTCCTGCACAGGTGTTGGCTGAAGCAACTGAAACAATCTCAGTGCTATGCTACTGATTAAGATTTAAAAAGTAATTCATTTAATTTTTGTTTGTAAAGCAGCAGGGAACTCTGTATTCCCAAATCACAAAGGAAATGCAGACTGCTAATTACCAATTTGCAGGTGTAATCATCAAGATGCACATGTACTACTATTAGTTCTTGTAAATAAATGTATCCACAAAGGTAGACCTTAACACTGCATTTAAGAATGTCCACTTCAATCTTTCTGTCAAAAACATACACACCATTGAGGCTGCTTGTAATTAGAAAACACTGAAGAGATACCCACACTTTCTGAAGGAAGTAAATCAACTTTAAAGCAAGTAAGACATGCTTCTAAATGCCAAAACCACCTCAATATAGTACAATTTCTACAATATCAAGAAAACTGTAACTTCTACAGGAACTGCATCAGGCCCCACATACTAACTCTCAAATGTGCGTGCTTACGTCTACAATATTTTTGCTTCTCTGTTCCTGAGAAATTCCACAGCCATCTGTAATTTCTCTTTATAATTTTGTATTTCATCTCCAAGAGCATGCAGATGGGCTCTGTATATAAACAGGCCTGTTATTAAATGGTATCATTTTATGGATGGTCATCATTTTTTAAAAAGAGGCAGAAGAACAGAGACAGCCCTGATCTTTTCTGGTGCTTCCTGAGTGATCTGGCAAAAGTTCTAGAGCTGCTAACTATGGCGAGTCTGGGTTTGTTGTAAACAAAAGGGAAAATTTGTGAAAGTTCTCCTTCCACTGTGTTACCACCCAGAGACAGCACACAGTGTAAAATACAGGGCTGAGCTGCATCTTCATTTGGCTTCACAAGCAGAAGGGGCTTCTCGAGTGTGAAATGTGCTGCTGTCAAAGGGCTCAGTGCTGACAGATTGGGACACACGCCGCTGCTATGAACAACACTTGGAGAGCTGCTCCTGCCCCAGGCAAATAACGATCGGAATTCCTGAAGAGAAACCACAGCAGGAGGGATTCCCAGTGTCCCCACGAGTGATGCCCATGCTCAGCACTAGGCCACGGTGAGTTGCTGTCAGTTTTCTCAAAGGCAGCAAGCCTAAAAGCAGCAGTTTACCAGGCCTCTTCTATCAGACTCGTGTCAATGAAATATGAACAATTTAAATGTTATCTTCAAAGCGCACAGGTCCGTTGTTTACACACACACAAACCTGGCCTCAGCTTCCAGCCCTCTCCTGCCCTCAGGACTCTTTGCTGGCCCACAGAAGGAAGCTACCATTGCTGTCACACACTGTCATTGCACCGTCATTTCACATCATGTGTTATAAGGTGGCTTTGTACAATCTTCCACAAAGGATGCTTGAAAAAGGCTGCCACTCCTTTGGGATGAGCAACGTGACTGAATTCAGCAATTTCCCATTCAGTGTAAACAACTGCAGGCGCAAATCCCTTCAGAGACATAATGACTTACAGTTCACAGGAGCTGGTGTTTTAATCAGAAAAATGATGTACACTGGTGTGAAGTGCAGTGTAGGCTTGGGTGGTTGGAACATTACAAATAAGAAGTTGAATTTTTTTTTTTCTCTGAATCTGAATAGTGTTGGAAAGCACCCTGAAATAGCCACTTCCCAGAAGAATCTTTAAACATTCACCACACAGCCTCTACACAAGTGTATTTAAATTACATAAAACATTACTGAGAAAGTCTGAGAATAATCCTACTTCAGATCAAGGCATACACCTTGGGAACACCAACAAACACTGTTCACAGATCAGCCACTTTAATGCCTGGCTTCATGAGCAAGGATACACCATTATTCTTCCCCTATGTGTTTTAAAATATTAGTACTTCAACTAAGTGTTTTGGAGAGGCTTAAAAGAAGCAGATTAGCACTTCTGTAGGGACCAGATATGTCTTCCACTTGATGGGTTGTTTATTTTAATGAAATATGGGTAGAAATTACTATCTTCTCTTGCTGAAGTGATTTCTTTTTATGTAGGACCTTTAAAAAAAAAAAGATTATTTTATGCAGTCAAAGCTGATTTTAGCTAGCTTTGCATGGCATCAGTCAGTTAACAGGGAAAGACAACGACCATGCTGTTAGTGCAAAAACTAGTGGAGATAATGATGCTTTGTTTATGCATTATTTCTTTTAACAACCATGTAATCCGTCCACCCAGAGGGAGAGTAACTCAATTTCTGCTATTTGTCTTCCCCAGTACCTGCAGAAGAAATGCCTGACAATAACACATCAGATACGGAATGGAAAACGAAATCCTGGCTCCTGGTTTCCACAAAAAACTGACAGCATACACTCTACGTGCACAAAGAAAACCCCCCAGTGGTTCTCACCAGAACTTGCTGCATTTCACAGTGAACCAGAAGCGAGGCCAGCTCTATATCTTCGCTATAGCCATTCTTGAGAGGAACTGACCTAAAACCTGGGGCAGGGGAACATACACAAAGGACAGTTAGAGTCAAGGTTATCTGCAGTCACACAGTCCCGAGGGGATTCTGCAGGCTCAAATGCTCCACTGCTGAGAGAGGCTTTGCTATGGCAATTACAGAGAAGCAGAAGGCAAGAATGGCGAAGTTGAGAAACATGTGACTTCAAATGCTCTTGGAAACCAAAGCCAGAGTAAGTTGGATTCGCAGAGAAAGGAGGGAGTCTGGCAAAGCAGAGGAAATCACAGTACAACAGTGCTGAACAGCATCTTTTTGACATAGCCCCTCTTTATAACCACTGATCCTACCTGATTTGATTCCTTTGATGGGAAAAGTGGCGTGTGCTAAGAAATTGGGATCACTGAACATGTCCTCCTCATAAACAACAAAGCGCAGAAATGCCAGATTTGGGTCGTAGATTTCAAATTTCACTTGCTCTGCACAGGGTGCCCAAACTGGGTTGAGGCCATTGTCATCTGTAATGAAAAGGAAACACTTGCAGTATAAAGCAGTAAATTGACCTCATTCACATATGGGTATGTATCTCAGGACATTTCCTAGGGATAACAAAGGCCCAAAAATCCTATTTACCACCTGTCTCATGTTGTAACCTTGCTTCAGAAGGTTTGTGTCTGTTTACTTGGTGGGGGAGATAGGAGAAAACTAGGCAGGGATTAAAATCCACCAAGAAAAACTATTATTAGTATTTAAACATATAAAACCCCCTTGGACATGTATTTGTGGGGAAAAAAAAACCCAACAAAACTAATTAATAGCTGATATTCATAAGCCTCACACTCCATACATGGGTAAAAGCAGGAAAAGCACTAGGAAGACTAATACACCCTGGCCAAGTTCTGGTAGCCACGTACAGAACACCAACATTTGGTGTATGTGACACAGCCAGGAAGTTTGCTCTCCAAAGTCTTGGTCACTTCCCCTAAAAAGTTTAAATCATAATCCTCTTCTCTGAAATACCACAGAGCCACAATGCACATCTTGCCCCTGATTTTGTATTTATTTTCCACTGGCATCACTGTTTTGGATAGTCAGAATGAAAGCCTGTTGTTTACCAGAGGAAAACTGCTGCATGCAGAAATATTAAATGGTGAAATACGAAGTGGCTGAGACATTGCCCCATTGCACTTAAATGAAGCTCATTTACAAACACACATCCCTTTTCCAGAACTCCTCAGGAGTGAGCTTTGATCAAACTTCTATTGCTTTGCAAGTTACACTATTTAACAGCCCTATCCACCCAAGCCGTCTCCAAGGGGATGCCAGTCTTAGAAGCTGAGTTTAAATATAGTCTGGATCTCACAGCAGTAACTCCCTGTTTGGGCCAGACTTTTGGGAACTGACTAGCACTGTTGAGGCACTTTCAAGACAGCACTTTTTTAAAATATGCAAATACACAAAGTTACGCATAGGCAGAAACATAAGAGAATGGGATGGTTGGGTTTTTTTCAAACTGCAACAGTATTATTTTTTCTAAATTTGATATACACTGAATTTCTCAAATTAATTTGCCCTCAAGCAAACGAGGATAAGACTGTATGACCGATCAGTCCAGGGCAACAGTTAACTTACTCCTCTCTGTATTTGAAGTTGCTGGCCAATTACAGGCAACAAAAATACATGGCCATCCTCTGCTCACTTTATTTAAGTACACTGGAAATTTAACCATATCCCTGCAACACAGAGACCCACAGATACTCACTCACAACTGTTGTCTTGAATTTGTTGTTATCATATTCAGCCCCACAAATTTCAACCTCTACAAAGGGGCAAGCAATGCTTCTACCAAGCTTAGGGAGATGACGAGCGCCTAAAACCTGCAAAAGCAACAGTAAATTACAACCACCCCAAAGGAGACTTGGCACCATTATTTCTGAACAGAAGGTATCCTACAGAACTAGAGAGAGAAAAAAATCCAGAAGAATGTGGAAAAGCACACACTCTCTTTCTTGAATATGTTTGCATGTATTAAATATACTATCTGAGCAACCAATAACCATTGTTTGGGGTAACCCAGTGATTTTCATTGTAAGGTACTGTAGCTGACATTTATTACACACAATATATGCAGTTCCAAACCAGGCCTGTAGCATAAGTTTTGTTACCCTTCTTCAGTCTCTATTACAAACCTATTTCAAGACATTTATGCTTTGCATTCAGAGCCCCTGTTTACCTCATCTTTAAACCGTAGTGAAGAGCAGTTAATGTGTTTCTTTTTCCTCAGAAAACATACTTTTAAAGGACATGTCTTACTGCATAGCAAATGAGAACAGATACAAGTTCAATTCCTGTTTGGCACCAAGTCAACATGGCAAAATTTTCCAATGATAAACCCATGTCTCAAAGAAAAATGAGAATGACATACAGATCAAGTCATAGTGTATTAAATATGATAAGGGGGGGAATCAGCTTATTAATTCTTTTCTGTTTAGTTTCTTTATTTCATGATAAATATCTTTCTCCCACACTCAAAAACCTCTAAACTAGTTAATCTTCTGCTAACCAATCTCCAACAGGACCCTTCTACTGAGAATTCATGAGGTTAATGCAAGTTAGTTTATTTGGAGTTTTAATTAGCAATTACATAAAATCATCCCAGGATTGTGTTTCCAGTCCTAAAGCACATGCTTCATTAGCATGATAAAGATATACATTTCTTCTCAGGAACCAGTGATGCTAGTTTTATTCTCAAACACGTTGACATTTAAAAACAGTATTTTGACAGTCTGTCAGATCTTGCTCTGAAACATAATAGCTTTATTTTTAGTTTTATAGACATTTATGACTGGTAAAAACCCCATAATTTACAAAAGAGATTTACCCTCACTGTCATAATCATCTGCAATTTCCTCTTCGAGTCGTTTGGCATCGGGTCATACTCCTCACTTCTCATGCTCTCTGGCTGCAGGACGTAGCCAGTGCGGCCGTTAAGTGAAAACAAGGCATGGTTCAGCTGCATGTATTTATCTAGGGAGAGAGTGAAACAGTCAGAACACAAGATCCCCAAAGAACTAAAGCTAAGGAAATACGAATGGCTCCTCTATGCAATACCTTCTGGTCACCACTTTATCAGAAAGTGCTGGAAAGACAGGTTCAAAGACTTGGGTCCTCCATTAGCTCAGACTAATAGGTTATTTCTCATCAATTTTAATCCCCAAAACCCCTCCTCCATCCACAATTAGCTTCTTATCAACATGTCTTAAGATAGCTGGCTCTCACCAGAAAGTGGAGTACACCCTGCCCTGTGGCTGAACACCTATTCATACACCTGAAACTTACTGCAAATATCTCTGCTTGTTATCACAGAGACCAAGGTGAAACAAATCCTTCAGAGTTTAGGGCTAGTTAGGCTGAGACAGGGCTTTTGGAGACCTCTTTTTGGGGCACACTCTACACATTCAAAAGCAGACTTCAATTCTTGCACATCCCTTCTAGCAGGGAAGTACAAATATATAGGACAGCAACTAGAATGGCAGAAGGGCCAGAAAGGGGCCTGTGTATGGTGAAATGGAAGGTGGATTAGATCCTTTTCCAAAGGAGTGTTACCTGGAGTTTGGAAGTTAAGAGCCACCATCTGGGAGCCACAGAGCCAGAGACGAAATGGGTCGTAGTTGGATGAGTCGACCCTCTGTCCTTTAGGATAGACACGTGTCAGTCCCTTCAGGTTGTATTTCAACAATTCAACTGGCTTTTGCTTCACAATGTTCTCTGCCTTGGTTTCCACGAAAGAACGGATTTCTTTGAAATCAGGATTGTCTACACAGGGGCGAGAGGAAGAAGAGTGCTTATCAAAGGAAGAAAGAAGTTGACATTAATACTGTATTTTTATCAGCACTTTGTTTTACTCCGCTTTGCTTTGTCCTTTAATGCAATAATTGGCACAGTTTTCAGGCAGACGCAGCAAATTGGTTGAGAATCAAGTCTGAAAGTTAAAATTGCCTGCCTGCCACATGCTTTGCAGGAGGGCAGATAAGAGCCCACAGTCATGTTTTCATCTCATCATTGCTGATAATGTACTTCTGACCACTGTAACACATATTTAAGTGAGACATCTTTTCCTGGGTTTAAATGGGGAGAAGAAAGGGCAAGCCAGGGTTAGCCAATGCCTCAAACAATGACTATAATTAGAATGTCCTAACCACAGTGACAGCTTATTAAATACATTTGCAAAGAAACTCAAAGAAAAGGGCACATTTGCTGGCTTCTCCAACAGCACTGACAAAAGAATGGAATAAGAAGTACATATTTCAGTATCAGATTCCACACCTGCACTTATGCAGACCCCAGTTATGAGGCCACATGCATACCAACACCTTAGACCTGGCAAACAGATTCTTACAGTAAATTTATATAATGCACAGTAAACCCATTTTGAAGGTTTTTTACAAACAAATCACAGGTGTTCAGCCAGAGTTTTTATTCTCAAAAAGTTCAATTGACACATAACTACTCAGCTTCCCCACAGAGTACACCTACAAGATGGTGTCTCTAGTTAACTAGTTAGAAATTTGTGGCAACTTCTTTGGTGACAGATGAACAGCATCAAGTTCCCCAGTGAACAATTTCAAAGAGCCACTGAAAACTGCATGGGTGAGGCAGAACTTTGTTTTCCAGTAGGACAGATTTTATCTTCAGTTCTAAAATTTCAGCTAACATCTGTAAAGATAGCAGAAAGGACAAAATTCAGATGCAATATTAAAGGCAATACCTAAATTGTCCTTGGTTTTGCTTGTTGGCTTGCAGTATATCACCAGATCAGACAATTCAATGGCAATTAATTGGTTCTTTTCCCAGTATTTCCTCCTGTTCTCCTGGAAAATGTAACAAGGTTTTAGATTACAGACAGGCTGAGAATTATGGTACAGTAACTCCAGGGTATAGTCTAATGTGCATTCTTTGGTGCCCAGATTCCCATCTGATACTTTAGACACTTGCATAGATGTAAAGTACTTTCAGACCCAACTCAGAGAACCAGCTATAACCATGTGGTTTGGGGGTTTTAGTGGGGATATGCTTTGGGTTTGTTTTTTTTATGGAAGAGAAAGGTAGTTGGTGTTTTTTTTTAAGCAAGGGTTTCCATGTTGCTCAGAATCCTGGTAACTTTTTTTTTCTTTTAATGTGGCTCTACTAATTTTCAGTTACATTCTTAACTCTATACCTCATACAAATGCAACTGTATGCAGAAAAAATGCAAAGGGTAGCGAAGTGTCTCTATATTTAAAATTCTGAGCCGAACTTAAGTCTTGCTAGTAACTCCCAAACAGCTAAATTCAAAGCCTTTGAGCACCATTCCTGTAGTTTCCTATTTGTGCACCAAACCAATAATGTTCTGTATGGAAAATCACGTGCAATCTCATTGACATCACCAGTACTAAACCCACTATCTACTCCCATATTTGGAAGCACCTGCTCTGTGGAAGCTGAGCAACATTCCCTGCCAGAAGAGACTGGGAACTGCTCAAAGCAGTAAGACGTGTCCTGAGTGGAGATATTCGAGCTGGAGGCTTTTCAGACATAAGAAACTACAACAGGATAAAGTATGTTAGAAGACTCCCATACTGAACAGTGATTAGCACTGGCACAAGAGATGATGAAGCAGCAGCAATTAGTAAGACTTCCAAAAGAATTCCCTCAACAAGACAAACATAAGAGGAATGAAAATTACAACTAGGGAGGCACGGGTTTCCAGAATGTTTCACTGAACCAGAGATTATACACTGAGGTCTAAGAAAAGCAGAGAGGACCACAGTATTTAGACTTGGAAATAACCTGGGGAAAAAGCTGTACAAACCTCATTGTACTCAGTGATTCACCACAGTTTCCCAGAAATTGCTTAACAGTAATCAGACCTCCAAACAGCAAAAGACCACTTCTAGATGGCATGGGCTCATCTCTAGACACAACCCTCTAGTGATAACCAAGCAGGAGAGCTAGCAATGAACAATCCTTCCTGGGAGCATGGCAAGGGTCAGTGTTGAGCAGAAATGACAAGATACACAAAGCTTAGTTTTATTTCTTGTGTATAACAGACACTGCCCAAACCCAAACTCATTTGGAAAAAAAACCCCTGTATCACATTGCAGCATCATGTTAGTTAACTCACTGTGCCTTTTCCTTCCCCAAAATTCATCCTGTTAACTGTACTGGCAACAAGGGCCTTTCTTCATCTTTATCCCCTCCCCATGCAGCAGTCTACCATGTGACCTTTCTAGAGGCCACGCTGTGAGGAAAGCCTCCCAGCTGACAGGAATGGGTTTTAAAGCATCTTTGAACACAGTGTTTAATACTTCTCCAACTGTACAGAGAGAGAAAAAGCTGCCAAGCTCCTGAAGAGCCATTGTTGTACCACAAAAAACACTCAATTTAGAAATGCTTCTTCTAGGTCATGTTTCTCTTTTACTCGTTTTTATTTCTAAATGAAAGCCTGGCACGAGAACTGTATCTCTCCTCCCTCAGCAACAGGTCAACAGCTCCTGTTGCTTCTCCCCTCGCTGAATTTGCAGCCCTCTGCTTGAGACATCAACTTGCCTTCTATAAATAGGATTAGGACAACCCTCAGAGCATTACCACTCCATATGACAGATAAACAGCATGAGCCAACACGATCCTGAAACACATTTTCCATCAGTCACATCACCCACTTAGCAAGAGAAAGTGAATAAAAGCAATAAAGAAAAGCATAGCCATTGTAAGGACTTCTGGGTCACGTCAAAGACTTCTAGTACACTAGAAGACATGACAGGGAGGTAAATTAGTGTATCAGAACAGGAAAAACAAGTCCTGAAGAATGTCTTTAAGTAGCAACAGAGGAACACAGAAGCTGAACTTTGGCAGAATCCCTACATTTTTAGGCAAGTATTTGGAAATACTACTATTGGAAAACTGGAAAATCCAGAACATGCCTATTAGTTTCAAATAAATAAAGTATTAGCCAAACAATTCCCTATCGGTGCCACTGCATTCACTGGAAAGCAGACTCTGTAAAGAGGATTCAGAAGAGTTTAGGGAGCAACAGGTCAGATTTCACACATACTCACCAGTGAATTCACAGCTCTGAACAGAACAGCCTTAGATCTGAGTTTCTGCTCCTTAACACCAGGATGAACCAGTGCAACCAGATATAACACTGTAATGGTATCTACTCTGGCCTACTAAGCACCTTCAGTGAGGTGCAGGGTGTCACACAGACAGCGCTGTGCTGAAAAACTCCTGCCAACAGAAATTTACATCAAATGCTGATTCACAAACCATTCCCCAAAGATTTTATGGAACAAGATTCACGGCATTGAGAGAACGTACAGAACACAGCAACATGCATGGAAATGAAGGATCATGTGTTAGCAACATGTGTAGGGCAACTAAAGAAAAGAACTATTGTAAATTTATAGCAGCACATCATAAAAACCAACAATGAATGAATTTTTATCAATACCTCTTCTGCAGTTTTCCAGGTGATTTCACGGATACTTTGGTACCATTCAAAGAGTTCTTCTACTTTATCAGTTGCAAACTCAACACAAGGATCTTCTGGATTCTTAGGTTCCAGAATGAAGACAAAAGGCTTTTGGTGCTTCCCTTGGGGCATTTTCACTGTTAGGCAATAAAGTAGCAAATGTATACTGAGATCCAGTAGTTCTTTTTCTAAGCTGCCACTGTTGATTTATGACAACAGTTAGTATTATAAAGTTTCAGTGTATTGATTGCACTGACTGTATTAATACAAGTAGAGGGTTCAGGGTTTTGGTGGGCTTTTTTTTTTGTGTTTGTTTTTAAAATCTTTCCTTCTAAACATAAAAGAGTCTACTCAACACAGAAAGCTCAGGAGTGCAGAAAATACATACCAACATTGTACGTATTGAGCACCAGTATGCCACGGCACAGGGAGCCTAAGGGGTTGTCCTCAATAATCTGAAAAACACCAGTCGAATCTGACCCTAAATATCTTTTGGAGTGAACGTGCACAGAACACTAACAAATAACAAACATGCGCCATTAAATCTAACCTCAGTTTCACTGAAAGCACACCCACCGTAAAGTTCAAAAGCTTGTTTTTAAAAGCCTGCTTTCTTATAGAAAAACTTCTTATTTTGATACACATGAGAATCTCTTCAGTGAGAGTAGTCAAAACGAGGAGTGCAGCTTCTGACCTGACACAACCGCTCATTTCTCAAGTCTGCTTAAGGTTACAATGACCGGGGAAAGGAAATTTAATACTTGTGTTCTCCTCCAAAGACTCCTGGAAAAATCACTGGAAGTGCTTCAGAACAAAAAGAATTCCATGTTTTAGTTCTAAAACTCAAAAATGTCAAAAGTGATTATTGTGAAATTATGTTTTCTTTTGCTGAAGAGCTCTTTGTCCAAGACACTGGACAAACAGTATAGGGTAGTTATGCGCAAAAACTTAATAATGGAGAGGAAAATGGTTAGCAAGACCTGTTTGGACACATAGTTTTCTTATTTGCAAATATTAGGACAGTAATTATACAGGAAACTAGTTAAAAGTTTCAGGCACACTATTGTTTAGCCAAACTATCTGAAAAATCAAATATGGTATGACCTCTATTAGCAGGAAATTATCAGAATCTCCTAAAACTTCACCAAATCAGCCATCTCTTTTACAGCTTCCTATGAGGGACGCCCTGACAAAAATATTCAGCAGCAGAGAACAATGCAGAATGCATTTATGTCTCTACTCTGTGTCCTCTCCAGCACAGCATGCAGAGCTGTCAGTCTATAAACCAGACTTTCACTTCCAGGAGGTAGCCAGGGAAATGGAGTGGACAAACCCTAAAGCCTCACCTGACTTTCAAGCTCAGCAGAGTTATCAGATGACATGTCTTCCACATAATTAGATGGAAAATAATGCTGGATTTTTTCTCCATAATCCCCCTTCCACCTGAATTTAAACAGAAGAGAGAGGAGAAAAAAAATAAAGAGTTTCAATAGGCCATTAATGAAGCAATAATCCCCAAGAAATTGGTCATTAGTACCCCATTCCTAGCTTGTCTAGATGGCTATCACCAAAATATAAATGATGAAGTAGCTAAAAGCTCTAACAAAGTGATCATTAACTGTAGTAACAGATGATTTCAGAGGGATTACAGTTACTGTAAACTGCAATTAATGACTTAAGAGGCTTTTTCCCCCTCCAGTACTAAAAATGCTATTATGTGGTTGATTACTCTGTAGAAACTACAGGGAAACATTAGGTTCCCAAGCTTTCCAAGCAATTTACAAGCCAGCCAAAAAAGAAAAGCTATTATGAAAGGAGACTGTACAGAGAACTAAAAAAGGTGGGTTTGATTCCTCAGAAGTGCTTAGCAGAGCAAGGACAGAAACAGAGCAACGATTACAATGGTAACGGATAAGTGACTTCCCAGAACACACAAATGTTTGGGAAGGATGAGGGTAGTTCAGGAAAAACACCGGATACACTGGGCCATGGAGGTTCTGCAGTCTGAGATTATTGCTGTGGGATAGAAAAATGGAAAAGACAGGAAAGGAGACTTGAGGATGAGGGAATTTTGTGGGGTTTTGTAATACACTGGCATTAAGATTTATAAGGCTGTAGTTAATAAGCAGCAATCAGACAACAGGCAGTTTTTTAAAACTACTACTCAAAGATCATTTCTTTCCTGCATCTAGTAAGTCACCAGAAGTTCTCCCACGAGGAATCTTTGTCCTTACCAGCCTCCAGTTTCCTTTGTGACATTATGAATTAAAGCTCCTCGAGAGAAGCTCAGTTCATCACTCCTTTTGGCTCTGTAGTCATACAAGGCTTTCACTGTTCTCTGAGGCTTTAAGAGAAACAGAGCAAAAGGGTCATCTAGGGGGACAGGTCATAAAATAATCAATAATCCAATCTTTAAAAAAAAATTAAGCAGCATTGGATTATTTTTGTTGCAGTGAAGCTTAGAAAACAAAATACTGAAGTTCCAGAGTGACATCTATTGGTGGAAGCAAGTGATGCTACTTAGTTATTCTTCCAGTAGCAGCTTGGAACATAAAAAAGGAAAAAACCAAAGAATCATGCTTTTATAGGTGCTGAAACATAATTACTGTAGAAAAAAACAAACAAACCCCACACACAGTAAAATATCAATCCTCTCTTTTTATTACAGGTATTCGGAAGCATTTGGAGTTTGCAGGCTTAGACGCCTGACAAAACCTTTGCTTCAAAACCACATCAGCTATCCTGCTGGCCACATTTCCCTTAGGAAGACACGCAGTTTTAGCAGGATAAGCAATTCCTTTATCTTGAATTTACTACTGCTACCCAAATTCTTCATCAGCAACGCAAATTCATTGGCCAAAAAGACTAAAAAGAATTACAGTCACGATATTTACAAGCAGGTGATTTTTATGGGAATTTACAAGTAGGCAGGCTCTAGCAGGAATTACAGGTAAGTAATGTTTGCTGTGCCACTTGTTTTTAAAACAGTATTTATATCTTGAAAGAAGGCAAATTTTGATAACTCAATAAACCAAAGGCCCCATTTTTATACAGAAAGCACATGAATACACTCTGCAGCTCTTTGTGCATTCAGACCATGCTTGCTGATGGAAATACAATGATCTTGTGCACACAAGTAACAGTGTGTAGAGACATCCACAGGCACAGAAAAGGGGTTTACATGCTGTACTTCCTTGCCACAAAGATGTGGCCTTCTCAAATCGAATCTTCTCACAGGTATTTAACTTGGGGGCACACCTGCATAAACCAAATTGTCTCCACAGACTCAATAGCAAAAAGTGCCCAAACTCCCAGTACGAATGAATCAGTGCAGGATTTGCACAAAAGAAAATGTGTGGGTACAAATTTTAAAGAGAGGCTAGAGAAAAGTCACACCCTTTAAATTTCTGCTGTCCAGTCCCCCATGATCAAGCAGCCTGATGCTTTCATTTCTCTTTTTCATCACTGCTAACAAGAAACCCACAAGACTCAATTTTCAGAAGTCTACAGTAAATGTGAGTATCTCTCTTTATAAGCATACCACTGTGGGGGTGATTTCACTGGGTTCCACATACATCTTGACATCATAGAGGGAATTAATATCTTTTTCCTAAAAAGAAAAAGGAAAACAATAATGAAGTTTCAGGAATCAAAAATTATACTTCATGGAACATTCATTGCTGAATCCACCTTCTTGACAACACATAGGCAAACAGAAAAGGAGGGAAGGCAGACACCCATGTTTTGCTCTTTTCTACAGCTGAACGTAGCTGAACATGAGTTTGTTATTTAATCTGTCTGTGCCTCAGTTTATTGAACAGTAAATTCCAATGAAACAGAAATACCACAGAAAGGTAACAATCACTCAAACAGCTTTTTGACTGTGAGTATCCTTCTATGTGCAAACAGGAAAGAAATACCTGCACTTATGATTTCTGGGTTCCAGTACTTTAGTACCAGTATTGGTTTCACTATTAGATAAAAACTCTAAAACTATAAATATACAGTGTCACATTTTTCATTTTATTCTCTCCTTGTGATTCCAGTTGGACGTGGTCCTAAGATACAGAACCTTTGCCACAGGTAACATTATAAAAAAATGCAGAGGTCTAAAATCTTTTCAGTCCCTTTTAGTGTCCCCAGAGGAAACAAAATCCCCAGGTTTTGGTTACCGTGCAGTAGCGCTCCAGCAGCTCCTCCGTCACCGGGTACCGCAGCTTCATCTTCCTGTACAGCCGGTGCTTCTCGTAGTAGGTCACCAGCTCCACCAAACTCTCAAAATAGGCCGAGGTGCCCAGCACAAAGTGACGACCTTCTTGCTGGATTCGGAAGTGCTTCACCTTCCCCTCCGCCCTGCGGGACAAGGGCGGGTGCTGTGAAAGGTGTTGGTGCTCACAGGCGCTGTGACCTGGACCAAAGCTGCCTCGTGCATGCTGACCACGTGAAATGATTTCTCCCTCTAACAAAGACTCTTTTATTCAAGTTAAATTACAGTTGCCTAATTACCAAAATAAAATCCTCACTTTTCCACAACGTACAGAGCCTTGAGACAAATCCATGGTTTTGCTCAGGTTAAATTTCTGTACTTTTTCCCCCCCAGAGAGGTATTTTGTCACCTTCATACTGACACAAATGTCTCTGATCAGAGTCCCTCTGGAATCCACTGCTGCTGATCTGCCACTGTACCTAAGCACCAGACAAACACCCCTCAAAATGAGTTGTCTCTACGCTAACGTAATTTTCATAACTACAGAAATCAATTTTAAAAGAAAAAAGAAATCTCTTGTGCTTGGACACAAGGTTTGTGTTTGCATTGATAACAGTAAAACAACCCACTGACAACCATCCCACACAAAAACACCCCTTTTCAAGCTGCTGAAGTTTTGGTACTCCTTGTTTTCCCCACTGTGGAATGGTTTTATTGAGATGTAGCAGCTCCACTTAATTCAATATCCACCTTGGTAACAGCAGAAAGCTTCAATCCGAAGCACACAGGGGACTGGGGAATTTTGGACATCTTCAATACATAAGGCATATAAATAAGCAATTTTGTATGTTGTTAAATTATGTGTTTTCAGAGAAATGCAATTTGATCTGAAGGCATGACGGAGAACACCACAATTCTATACATTTTATTAATGTTTTTCCAAGAACCATAGTTTCAGAACTACGTTCCCTGGTGAGAAAAGCCAACAATTTCACTTTGACCTTTCTTTTCAGTTATATGACAGGTCAGGACTTCTAAGGGATAAGGACATAGAATTACTGATGAACCTGCACCAAAGGAAGCTTCAGAATAACACTGTCTAGCAAGGGGTGTCAAGGAAATGAAGGAGGACCATGCACTGTATGGGAAGAAAAAGCACAAAAGTCTACGCCAGTCACAAATTAACTCTTGTACACATTCCTATACTTGCTGCACAAATCAATGACTCAAAGGTTGAAAGCAAGAACATCATGGCTCTAGAAAAACCTTAGTTTTTAAATAAGAAAAACCAGAACATTGTTTTGCTACCAGGTAAGGCAGTCCTATCTGTCCTTGTCTTACCTGAAAGTCATGGCAAACGAATCAGGTTCATCTCTCTTTCTGATGAGAAACGCTCCGTCTCGGGGGATTCGCATGAGCATGTCTTCTGCCTCGCCCCGGCTCAAGTTGCTGTAGTACCAACTACAACAGTTAAAAACCAAAATGGACAAGGCATTACAAGGCTTGTCAGGTGTCATGCAGGGAGAATAACAGACTGAGTTATTAGCAATAGATTTTCAGACGTTATAAGAAAAATTATGCATTACATTTTCCTCAACTTGCCACATAAGACAGCAGTTTATTACAAAACATTGTAACACAGAAGCTTATTTTGGACGAAAGCAAAGAATATTTCAGAACACCTTGTCTGTCTGAAATCATAAAACATAAATCTGCATATCTGCCTGAATCCAAGGCACTGGATCCTGCTTTTAGTCTGCCATTCCATTTTCAGTAGTTAAGTTTTGACACAATAGATTTAAAGTGAAGTCCAAATACAGACAAAAGGAAGACACCAGGCATTTGAATTCTTTTAATCAGAGCTTGATTTTATGTTTCACTGTAGGGATCTAATGTGCCTTCAGTGAAACTGTGGCCACTTACACTGACAGTATATCCCCACATTACTCAGAAAGAAAGGAAAGTCTAACCCTTAAACTCTACCTTCCCCTCTCACTGGCTTTCAGTATTATCTCTGGGTGCTCAGTGACTCCCAAAAAAAGAAGTTTAGTCACAGATCAGTATTTCACATGCAAAAGAGATTTACTTTTCTCCTGCTAAAAATCCCCCAAAATCCCCAGAACTAAGGGCAGCGATTACAGTGTTCTGTCAGCAAACAAGGGCAAGCTCTGCCCAGGATCTACCACAGACAAATACCAGCTGGAAACAAACACTGAGCTGCACCAGTTCCTACCACATGGGATGAAGTCAGCCTAACCAGTTCTGACAGGGGTGAGGTGGAGGGCAGGATTAGGACAAGGTAACTATTTGGGCTCACTGCCCCAGTAACAGTTTCCAGATGGCACAGACCATGACCACTTAGTTGCCAAACCACAGCCAACTACTACATATCTAATCCAACCCACTGGGTGTTGTAAAACACTGAGCAAAGAAGGAATTGGCACGTTTCCACAGCATTACAGATCTCGCTGATTTTCCTACTTGCTGCCAGTAAATTGCTTTCCCAGTGACTGCTCTTTGTTGTACCAGGTCCTCACAAAGTCAATGGCATTACCCAGTATGTTTTCAGGGATGTTTATTCCCCCAACTCCCACGGACAAGCAATGCTAAAGCGTGTTCCTGAATCCAGGGAATCTTCTATGCGAAAATTCAAGACCATCTAAAGCAACACAAAGGCCACTGACACAACAACAGCGCTTGCCTTCTGCTGTACGTACTCTTTAGTCTCGTGAGGGCTGGGATTAGGCACAGCATCAGTGAGGCGCAGCTCAAACTCGGCACACCGCAAGTGGGCCTCCTTGTAGTGTTGGATGAGATCATAGATGCTGTCAAAAGTGAGGTTGTCTGTCAGGTAGTACTTCACAGTGTCCCCATCACTTGTGGAACGGATCCGGCAGTGCTGGACTCTCCCCAACCTCCTGAAGAAGTGAAGGGGGGGCATAAGGAAAATACAGGTTTTATAAAAGATTTTCTTCTTTTGAAGCCCATTCCCCATCCATTCCTGGTCAACTAGTTGGTGAGTTTATGAAGAGGCAAGAAATCTTTGTCCTTGTAAAACAACCAAAGTAACAATAGCAACAAAAATCCTGACAAGGGAGATTACAGGACCTAAAATAATAATTTTCAACTGACAATGGTTTAAAATCTGTCATGAAATTATTCTGCAAAATTTGCTCTGCCAGCTCTCTGGGTCAGAAATCCATCTGACACAATTCCTCATAATGACCCAACCAGAAGAAAGAAAAACAACAACAAAAAACAGACTATCAAAACAAAAACAAATAAACAAAACACTGAAAACAAACAAACAAAACCCTGAAAATTCTTTATTATTTTCCCTCTAGAGGATCCTTACATTGAAAAGAACAAACTCTGCTAACAAAGGTACACTCACGAGACTACACTTTCAGTGCAGAAATCAGCAATTTATTCTCAAATTAAAAGAACTAATTTTGGCCCAGCCAGTGAGGAAATAGCAAACTGTGTATCTTGCCAGAACGCTAGAAAAATTGGGGAGGAGGAATCAACCTAGTCGTTCCTTTCTTGACAACTCTAACACTTCAAATAAAGCCTGCCTGGCTGAAATGCCCTCTGTTACACTGAAGTTTCATTTAGAAAACAGTCTTTCACAATCCCATCAATAACATTTGAGCATTATCCCTATTTCTTCTCAGCTATAAATGCATATCTGAGAGGCACACACATCACTTTGTGCAATGCCGTAAAACAAACAAGTCCCACATTACATTTGTATGACAGTCACCATACCAGAACGACAAGGTGTAATCATTAGGGAAAGCTTCACTTTCCCTAACTAGGAATGTCCCATCCTTGCCACCCATTTCAGCACAATATTCCTGGAGCAGTCTCTCAGCAGTTGTTCTCCCCCCTTTCATTTTCCCATGGAACCATTTCTCTTTTAAGTGCAGTTCAGTAGGTTTCACCTCCTAGACCAAAAAAGAAGAATTTTTACAATGCACTTCTAATTTTATGATTTTGAAACAAAACACTTGCTCTTGATAAAACAATTTTCTCTTTCAGGACTTCAGCTCTTCCTAGGCCTGAGCTCTCCAGCCAATGACCTTTATAGTCAGGCTGCTTTACCATGCACAACAGCCAAGTAACATGTGCTCAACTGTGACAAGCACTTTGCAAAAGGGAAATGACCAGCACACACCCTGTAAGAGGTGTGCTGTGTTAGTAACACAACCATTGTTTCATGCTGTTTGGTTTGAGCATATAACTACCAAAACTATATTTCATTGCCTTTGCAAGTCCTCAATTAACCAAGGGAAGAGTTATTTTATTAAAAATAGGGCTAACTGGAGTTCACCTTCGCAAAGACCCTTTTATAAATTCTTTTATCTCCACACCTGTTACCTGACACGGCTCCTCTACAATTTCAACACTGGCATAAAAAAATGCATCTGAAGTCATTGAAATCATCTGAGAGAGTAAAAAGAATATGCTTAAACAATAAACACAGTCATCACCTTGGATGAATCTTCATCAGCGTTCTGTTCTATGTCATCACTGAATGAAAGCTTTTCATCAGCAATAGCACAGTAGTGCCGAGTCCATTTCTGAAAGTTGGGAGATATTGAAACCATTAACAAGACAGAGGGAAACCAAAATCTCAAAACAAAGTGTAACAATAAACTAAATACCTTCTTCCCACCATTCACACCCGTTCAACTATTACTTACATAAATATTAAGAAAATTCATATAAATTCCCAGTATTGTAGAACTAAGTAACAAACTAGCAAGTGTCACAGAAATAATACCTGTTCTATTGTGTCCCACATGTAAAGTTCTCCTTGTTGCTTCTTTTCCTCTTTCTTGTCTTCCAAGTTCACATCAATGTCTCCCTTTGGCCCCAACTTTTTGTGCTTAAGAACAGAAAAAAAGAAAACCCCATCACAGTCACACACTTGCAGAGAATCACACATAAAATTGATCTCAATGTTTCAGTACATTCAGTATTACTGGAAGGATCTCCCTCCATTGCACAGCCACCTTCTGTTATTACCACAACAGCAGCTGTTCCACAAGGAACAATAGGGCTGAAACTTCTGTCTTTAAAATTTAGATCTCATAATAAAGGTCAAAAAACTAATAGAAGTATCATTCAAGCAAAGAAGAACCAACTAGTTTGATAAGATTTCACCATTCTTTAGAGAACAGAAAACATGAAGTGACACATACCAAGAAATAAGGATAAAATAATACTTTTGCAGAGAACAGGACATAAGGAACAAAAATCAAAACAAAATAAAAAGACAAGGAATTAAAATGAATGGGGAATTCACCCTTTTACAAGAAAAATGAGCACAAGGGAAATCTTGCTGAAAAAAGGGGGCCAAGTTCAACTTTCTTGAGAGTGCTCACAAAAAATAATACCTCAAGGGGCCACAAGTAATACCAATTACTTAACTGCAGCTAATGATGGGATTGTCTCATCCCTAGTTCTAAACCACATTCAGTTCTGTACAGCCTTCTGCTGGCAGTTTGCAATTTGACAGGCTTATCTGAAAAACCTCACAGGCCAGGAGAGCAGGAGTTGCCTCTGACTGTTTACTAAACACATTTTCCAAACAAAAGCCAAACAACACAACCAGCTCACTGGCAGGTCCTGATCTATTTAAAGACTCTTCAATGCTCTTTTAGACAGCACTGAGTGTTACGGATGTTCTCTCGTGTGCACTCATAGGGGTTTGGAATTCCCTTTAAATCAGATCTGTCATGTGCCTATGCAAGTCCCCTCTGTGCTCTGCAAGATAACAACAAACAGTCTGGAGGCAAGAAAAAATCCCAAAAACTTAAGCTCAGCACTTCTGCACCTTATAGTGGAGTGCTATTATTTCCAGACTTACATTCATGAGCTGGATGCTTATACCTATCTACCCTTATTTCTTCCATCCAGAAGTTTAATGCACAGGACACAGTACTGTTACAAGAGCTCCAAAAACTGAAGCATTTTAGTGAAGAAATCATGAGGAGCCCTCAGATTCTTCACCTGATTTTGCCTTTCAGAAAGTTCTACTGCAGTTTCTTTCAGTCTGAGAAACCTTCTTTTGGTTATCTGCCTGGTACTAGTGCACAACAGTGCTGAGTAAAGCATCTGCCTCGCCCAGAAGGTCAACACTCTAACACTGACTACCTGCTCACAGCAGCTCCTCTGTGTTCCACAAGTGGCTCACTAAATTGCATATTTAAATCACACTCAGTAAGCAAACACTCATCAATTCTTGAAGCTGGACAGCAATCCAGAGAACCTCTGTGTGCAGCTGCAGGTTCTCTGGGTTTCACTTGACCGAGAGGCAGTCTTTGGAAAGTCAGTAACACTAATCTAACTTTTCATTTCAAGAACATACTTTTATCATTTTTAAGCAGGCCACATTGTGTAAAAAGTCTATGATGAGCATCTGCAGCAGTGAACCCTTGCTGAAATTTAGCAATGACATTTCAGGAGCTGGAAGACCTTTAGAAAAGAGCTGACATTCAATCTAACACTTGAACTGCCAACACTTATGACAAAGAAAACCAAAAGCAAGCACTTTAAAATGGAGTTTTACAGAACACTGTACGTTACTGCAAAATGCTACTAGTACACACTTCAGACAAGGGGTTTCTTGTCTCTCAACAGAAACTAACTCGAAGCCAAGAAGCCAGAATTAGCATTTCTGGCTCCTGCTCTTGTTTTCCTGTTTCCCCTCCCAGCACACAAAGCAAGCGTACCTTGATGATGATTTTTTCTTTCAGCTGGGTTGGCGATGGGAGCTGATCTGCACTGGCTTCAACAGGTTTCACTAAAAGCTGATCCCCAAACACCTCCTTGAACACTTTGGCCATGTGTCGCTGCTGCTCCACGCTACAGTGCTCCTCAATTGACAGAATGACTGGGTACCTTCGATGGAGAAAACCAAGGTGAGTGAAGACAATTTCTTTTTGCTACAGCTGGCAAGGCAAGGAAGACCACACCCTCCCTCATCCCCCAGATGAAAGAAAATATTTTAAGCAAAAAAGATGACAAAAGGAAGAGACAGACAACAAACAATAACAGATGTGCAATTAGAATCAATAAGGTCAGAAGGGACCTGTGGAGGCTACCTAGTCCCTGCCCCTTCTTTGGGAAGGCCCAAGTCCTAGGTCAGATCAGATTGCTCAGAGCTTTGTCCAGCCAAGCTTTGAACATGTGCAAAGACAAAGATTCCCTCCAAGCTCTTTGGGCATGATTTCAGTGCTAAAGCACCATTATGTGAAAATTTCTTTGTCCTCTCCTCAAAGTTGTGTGTTTCCTTCACACATACTCTGAGAAGAGTCTGAAACCATAATGTGTCAGGTATTATGGCTGTCACTAACACAATATGCCTGGGCAGACACTGGCACACATGAGAAAATAATGCTTCTCTATGTCTAACTGGTAAACTGGAAAAACATGACACTGGCAGCCTGATCTCTTTCCCAAATTTTGGGCAGTACTTTTCATGTGAAGGATATCTCAGTACAAGCTATAGAAGAGCAGAAATACAGATTTTAACCCATGCTAGCAGTTCAGCAGGCAGGCTGTGAATTCTACATCTCAAGAGCTAAGACCGCCCCCCTCCAACATGAACATCACCTGACAGACATGTTATTAGTCACTTGTACTAGGTTTTGTTGTGTTTTTTTTTAAATTTAAGACACACTATTAAGCCTTTGAAGTTTCACTCTCAGCTTAATAAAAGAAGACCTAATCAAAGAGATGGAAACCACTTTAAGGTACTCACTATCTTCCTTAGCAAAAAGTCATTATGTGCTGGGACTTTTCCTCAAAACTGAATCTATTAAAGACCCACATTTGACAACAATGAAGACTACTGGAATGTCACTATTCTCCTAATACTTTTTACTCTAGATTACAGAGAAAACCAGTTCAGAAAGGGCTATGAGATCATGCTGAAGGAAAATCAAACACAGCTTACTCAGATGTAACAAAGGCATGATCTTTGATTGCCTGCACTACATCATCAAACTTGATCTTTGTTGTCCGTGTCCATCCATGGTAAATGATGGGCTTCCCATCAGGACCATCCCAGCAATCCACTAGGGAAGACAAACAGTGGAAAAAGGAAGAGACCAAACAGTTCAGTGTGCTACATACTGATTCAGAGACTTTAATGTTCTAATAAAATATTTTATCACATTGATTTATATCTCACAGAGGAAAATGATTTCACTTAAGTGAGAGCAAGACAAATAAAATACAATATAAAATCTACCCAAAGCATTATTATGTGGGAATCTGGAAATAAGAGATTCAGGCAACTATAGTGTCAGTCTACTAGGCTACAAAAATTTTCCAAGGATAAATACAATTTCAGCGAGTGGCAAGTTGAGAGCTTAAGTCTTTTGTTGATTTTAACCGTGAAACTCTAATTTGAGATACATTTTGCATCAGCCAACTTGAAGAGGCAATAGCACCTATTTACATTTTATGAAGTAACTGGTGAAATAACAAGAAATAAAGTTAAACCTTTCAATAACGAACACAAGCACAGGGATAAGATGCATGCAGAACTGATGGAGAGCAAATGCACAAAGGCATCAACTGATTTACAAGCAAGTTAAACTGAATGACAAATGGCACCAAATCACAAAAATCTCCATGTCTTAGGTTTGTCTGTATTACAATGAAGGCAATAAACTATGTTACACAAGTACTCCAGTTTAAATTCTAAGCTTTCATACAGATACAAGATTGAATTTTTGATAGACAGTGAGAGGAGATTTAGGAAGACTTTCTTAAAACTGCAAGGGAACAAGAATCAGAGGAAGTGAATGGGGCAATAGCGAGACATAAGAAAAACAATTTAGGGAATCAGTGTTTTTTATATGACTAACTTGAAATTCAGAAAAACTAGTTCTTGATTTCAGTTCTTTCTTCTTTCTTGGTAAACTGGGGAAACTACTTCTACAGAGAGCATGTTACAAACTACTCCACAAGCTCTTTACTCACACTCAATACATCGACATCCCATTCTAAGGCACCTGATGTAAGCTTCTGTGGAGGATTCACTGCGAAGCTGGTCTCCTGTCAGGTATCTAAGGAGGAAAAGAAAACAGTAAAAGACAGGGAGCCAATTTCAACCAGTTCCCACTCACTCACTGGGTGACATTTTGCCTCCTGCAGTGGAGAATATATGTTGATTTTTTTTTTTTTTAATTGTGATGGAAGAACCAGATTCTCTAGAACCTGATACTATCAGATTTTTGAATAGACCAAATTATAGGAGATGAAAGGCTCAATCTAAATATCAACCAACTCTGACATGTTTCTAGAGAGAAAATCACGAGCTTTGAAACACACCTAAACCTCATGCTCAGGCACGATCATGTTGGAGGGATGTGGAGGGCACTTAGAGTGATACCACACCTTATACTTCAAAATATACCTGAGAGCTGCAGCCATACCCACTTCATTGCTCTCCCTGCAGTAACTTATTTGCTCATCTTTCCTCCCTCTCTCTACACCTTCTTTTTTTTCCATTACCATGCTAGATGAGCAAATCCCCTTCATTTGAAGACAGTTCAAACGATCATCACATACTTTGTACAATTAATGCTGACACGAGCTCAGCAAGGCTGTTGGTGCTTGGAAAAAACAGAAGCTCCTTCAACAACTTATATTGCTGAAAGCAGAGAGGCTGGAACAGTTTCAGCTCAATACTTTTTTATTTTTGGAACAGAATTCAGGGTTTGGGTTTGCAGGGAGCTGAGCTTGGTTGTATCTCAAAACCTCAAAGATCTTATGAGAAGGGGAAAAAGGAGTCCCAAAAACTCTATTTGCCACATTTACATCACGCCTTAGGAAGGTTTTTCACACTCACACAGTGCATTTCTGGCATAATTTACTGTCTCCTAACAGGTGTTAGGTTTGTTTGAACAGGGATGGACAACAGGGCTCCTGGTAACTTACGTGTTATGAGAGGAAGAAATCCAGTAGTGGGACAAAGGATTATTCATATCCTGCACATCTATTGAATCATATTTCTCATCCCAAATACTGTTTTCTTTTGCAAAAAGGTAAGCAAGGAACTACAATACAAAGAGAGAATTTAAATATTTTTACCATACAGGACTGAAAGAAAACCAGCAATGTAGCAAGGGAGGCCTGGAGGACCTGCCATCCAATGAAAACGATGTGGAAGAAAAGAAGTCCAAGGGAAGGACTACAAAGTGCCATTATCTCACCTCATCAACAAAGAGGAAAGGTTCAGCAGTTTCTCTCATAGTGTCATCAATAAACTTTGTCATTCGTTCTCGGACTTTACTGAGATCCTGTGCCCAAGATTCCTTCAGATAATAACAATACAGTAGAAAAAAAACTTCAGAGGTGGTGTTATTCAATATAAAAATCAAACAAGGAACAAAGAGACCTACAGATGTGATTTACTTCTTTTTCATCTGCCTTGTTTGCTGCCAACATATTTTATTGTACCCACATATTTTAAGGCTTTCCCTTCTGATATCAAGGCGAAGAAAAATAAGATCCCCATGTAAGTACATTTATACAGACTGGATGTCCAGAAGATATACATTACCTAAATACATATATGCACTGACAGAAAAACGCTGGCCTCCTCGGACGTTTCTTATCTGTAACCTCTTTCATTTCTAAGTGCAATCTGAATGTCTTTTGAACACAGTGAAAATGAGAGAAAAAGAAAGTAGCAAGCTTGTACAGGAAGTGCAGGTCTCACTTTTCAATCTTCTTTGCAAACCTGGAGCTCAGCAGTGCCTAGCGAATCTCACACAATTTTTTCCCCATGGACTCGGTGCTACATAACGTTATAAAAAAACCATGAAGGCGGTTCCAATCCCTGCCTCCATCCTCATTTGCCTGCTGGCACGGGACATCTGACTGGCTCCACTCAAGAGAAAATTACCCTTGACTGGAATGCAGGCAGGCAGCTTGGTGAGAGCTGCTAAAATGGGGCCGTGGCCAAGGCACTACCTCTGCTGACAGCTGTAACCTGGCCGGGCAGCCACCTCTGTCAGACACCCAGCGCTTATTTCCAACCCTGTCTGTTTATCTACATGACTAAGGGGAGGCCTGTTAAAACCTTATTTGCTTTGTCCTCTGGTGCACCTTCAGAGGCTTTATACAGATGAAAAATAATAGATCTTGTGAACTTCAATGGCAACAAAGGAGAAATCTTTCCGAGGCCCAGCATTACAGTGAAATCAATCATATTCTGTGACACACCACATTTCTTTTTAATGAGCCCAGAATTCTGTGAGACAACCTCAAGAAAAAGAACTCAGTATTTCTGCAACGTTCTCACCTGCTGCTCGTGGAGCAGGAACCTCTGAAAGTCGTGGAGGTGAACTGCTGAAGCGTCTGGACGGTCAGTGTTTCTTTAAAAGAAAGAAAGGGACAGTGAAGCTAAAGAAATAAGAGAGCAAGTGTGACCAGATGTTACAGCAGAAGATAATACAGATCTGTATCTTGGATTTACAGTATAAATGTGTTGTCACCACCAAGAAACTCTTATAACTTCAATGGAATTCAGAGTGGGCTTGCAGTATTGCAATTACTGTATTTTGAGCCTTCTGCATTCCTGAATGTATTATAATGGTAATTCACTGGGAGAAGTACCAAATCTGTGCCCACTGCTTTGTAGCAAATGAGCAGCATTCACTTGACAAGGGTGTTGGTAAGTTCAGTTGAGGCACACATGGACACTGTTCTTTAAAATATCACAGAGCCACACTTCCACAAATACCTTCTTCTGTGTAATGTGTAGATGATCCACTGTGACAGAACAAAACCTCCTGAAAAAGGAGGCGAGGGCACCAAGGTAAAGTGGCATAACTCCTTTCTCTTTTGTAGGCCACAAATGCAGCAGCATGTGGTACCAATAAGGTAATTATAACCTACTCCCCCTCCCCTGATAAATCCATGCTTTTAAGCAGTCTCACAAAGTTTAATTTATATACATAACCCAGGGCTAAGGAAACTCTCAGTACACTCAGAGCAAACTTAAGTTACTTCCTTAATCTGTTAGTGTGATACCCAAAACCAGGATAAACTGGTTTAGTGCACAGTCAAAGGGTTAGCAATGCCTGTGACCTACTTTTCATGCTCTACACATCTCAAATTTTCAAGTCCACCAAAAGAAAGGTGCAGAAGCTGTTACTATCAGCACTCTCCTCAAGTCTGGGCAAAGCCTGTGCACCACACCACTCTCCAGACTGAAGTTGAAATTTCTGTACCAAAAAGTCCTTCCATAGTTCTGTTCAGCTCTTTATAAAAATCAGAGGATAGGCAACTGCAGTTATTCAAGTCCGTACCATTTTTGTAGTCAGAAACTAAAAAAACATTCATCAAATTATATTCAGGACTCAGTTCCAATGTAAGTTCACCCTTCTGAATGCAAAAATATGGATCATTTCTTTTCACTTACTAAAGCATCAGAACAAAAACAAAAAAACGCCCAACAAATAGTGATGTAATAAAAAAAAAACAATCTGGCAGCACAATAACCATATGAAATGTGGAAAAATAATACAAATGAAGAATCTCACCCAAGAATGAACACAGAGGAATCCTTTTTGAATTCATCGAGAATCTTAAAACAAACAAACGAACGAACAAAAACACAAAAAAGAAGAAAATATAAATAATAAAAGAATATGTCATTTTCTAATTCCATCCAATCATGTCCATTGCTTTGGGAAGGGGAAATAAATGCCTGTCAGCTCTAGAGAAGTCACATCTAAGTTGGCAAGACACAGGGCATAAGGAAAAAAACATACTGCCAGGGCTGGCACCTGCACTTCAGGGCTTTTCAGAGTGAACATACATTTCTCAGGTGAAATCCTTGATTTGATAAAGCACCTTACACCCACAGTCAAATTTGTGGGGAGTTTATATTGTTTGATATCCCAGAAAAACCAGAATTAGGTACCATCCACCACATTTATTCATGGGAATGTAAAACCTAAACAGCTTCCAGCTTTGCACAGCATAGTTACAGATTGCAGGAAATTCATCAACTGACCCAAAGCACTTGTTAAGCAAACTGAGAAGTTTCTTTGAAATGATTCACAAGGGGCAACAACAAGAGCTTAAGGAAGTCAAGAGAGTCTCCTTGTGCTGTGTTTTACTCTTCAGCTTTCTGCTCAAGCTAATTAACAAGACTTTCATGACCAAAACTAAAACTCTGTCAGTTAATTTAGGTTCTTTATCACTTCACCACGATTTCAGCATCACTTTTAAACAGCACAAGCTACTGCCAAAAAACCAGCAGTAACTATCAAAGCTTCTATTTCAGCATCTGCAAGTTGAACTGACAATAAGCACATAGTCAACAGAGACATTCATGCAAGTAATTTCAAATTATGTGTTTTCACACAGTTTAAAAGGGTTCCCAACTTTCAGAGTCACCAAGGTTTGCACCACCTTCATGAATCTGTACAGTGAATGGATGGAAACACTAGTTAGGCAGTTGCCCACTTAAATTAGCTAAAACGTAACTCCACTGCATTTATTCTTTTCAAGGACTGTCTGATGTGGGTCCTGTAATGGACTTACTGCTGGTAACTTGGAATAAGGAATAGCTTCTATCAATAAAAGGATCAACCAAGCCTAATGAAAGGACACTGCAAATCCTGAACAAACTGACAAGAAAATGTCTCCCTAAAAACTCCATTCTCTCTGTGCATATCTCTACTACCAACACAAACGAAGCAACATGAATGACTTATTCATCTTCTGACACCAACTGCTGATGGTGACTGTGATCCACACATCAAGTGCAGTGCTACACACTTCTTTTGGGACAAGAATGAGGGGAAAAGAAAATCAGTAACAAACAGAAACAAAAAGATAATCAGCTCTCACTCATTAGTCCGATTGAGCAGTTGAACAGTATGAAGGCTATTTATGAAAAAGCTTACCGATTTCTGTTGTTCGAACATGATTTTCTTGTAGAACAAATGAAATTGTTCAAAAGTAAGCTCTTCCTTGTGAGCACCTATTTCCTACAATGGAAAGCAGCATGCAGTGAATTTAGAACTCCCTGAACTGCACTTGCACAGTGAACAAGTTTCTTCTACTCCAGTTGCCACCCTCTCCCACATTCTGGTCTACTCCAACTTCACTTGTTTTAACCATTTGGGATGTTTTGAATGTATTTAATTTTTAAGAATACTGGGTAATTTTTAAGAATATGCTCCTAGACCCCATCCTTAGCCTTGCATCTTGTACCCTGGCTCCACTTCCACTACTGAGACTGAAGCAGTGCCTCATTTGCTCATGGATCAGCAAAAGTAAGAATGTAATGTCTGTTTTAAGGGTGGAGAGCTGGAAAGCAGGAAAAGGTGGGGATATTTAAAGTTCCTGTAGGAATGGAAACAGCTTTCAGAAGTTATTCATATTAGCATAAGTTTGAGCAAAGAGGTTATTACTTGATCATATTGTAAAAAAATCTTTTACTTATATATGAATTTTATCTTAAAGATAAAATAGTTTCCTATGCACTTGCATAATATTGGAGCTCAAAATTCAGTGTTTGGTTTGGCCAATCATATAATGAAAAGAAGAAACATTTGTCTGTATTTTCTTAGAGCCTTACATATAGGCAAAGCCCAGCTGAGAAATTAATCAATAGAATTTAACTGTACATGGTAAGAATCAAAAATACAGATAGTGTCCTAAAAAGAAATATCAACACCCACCAGATAATACCAAACACATTTAAGCAATCTGGTAATTACCGCAAATTTATCCTTCAAGAATTTCATGCTGCTCACTTTGAAGTTTACTTGGGGGAGGACAGTTTTCAGCTCTCTGAGACTGATACTGGGAAAACAAACAAAAAAAGCATTAAAAAAAGATAGCAAAACCACCACAGTTCTGTTGTATCTAGTCAGCTAGTCACAAATCTGCTATCAACACAAAAATGTGATTATTGAAACATTCTGGGTTGGGCTCTTCTCACACACCCGTAAAGTTCTATAAATGTAACACCTACATGGAATCAATCTAGACAGGGAGAAACAGGCATTTCAATTCATTTGAACACCCATATCAGAATAAGAAAAATCAGATATGCCCTATTTCTCTCCATCAACAATTAATCAGATCTAGATGATCAGCTCAAATGTAGATCTTTACACTGTTCCAGTCTCACTGAAACGGGATTATAGACACAGAAAATATCACCCAAAGGATATACCAAACAGAGGAGCAGAAACAGAAAATAAAAAGCTCCCGTTTTCTATACTATAATAACTCTTTTCTACAGCTGTTATTCACTTAGATGGTAACGCTGATTCGCAGACCAAGACTCTTCCCTTCTGCAACATCTGAACATGTCCTCATTCTCCCCTCCCAACCAAGTCTTCCCAGAAAGAATTGCCTTCAAGATTCCATTACACAGCCCTCTGACCCTTTCTACAGGGTTTCAGAATGCCCAGTGATATACCAACAACAGTCAAAACCCCAAAGTTTTCTAGATAACAGCAGGACGGCAGGTCAAGAAAACACAGGCACAGGATCTGTGGGTCCTACTGCCAATGCCCATAAAGCACTTAGATGAAAGTAACACTTCTATTCTACAGCGTTCATAAAAGCAGCTACCCTATGAGATCTTCTCATGTCCATTGTGCAGAGGGGGAAAGAGGCAAAGCAAGAAGGAACTTAGCCAAAGTCCATGCCGAAGCCAGATTAGAACTCAGGAAATTCCTGGCTTTCCGCCTTGTCGCCAGACCTCTGGAAAAAAACACTATTAGGAGCAAGAATGAGCACTCCATTTGTACCCTAAACATCAAGCAAAAGCAACTTCCTCTGGCCAAGCAAGTGCAAGGGAAAACAAAGAGCTGGGACGTCATTACCACTGGAGAAAAACTCCACCTCTGAAACAGGGCTTGCCTGGAAGCCTAACCTTTACAATTAACCTCCCCAGAATCTGAAGCTCTAAACACGATGGAATTCAGGACAAACTCCTTTCCTAAATTTTTCTAAGAGCATGGATCATTTCAGAAGAGAACGAAAAACTACCCTCTCCACAGTGCAAGTCTCCTTGATCCCAACCAGGCTGTCCTGTAGTGATGAAACAACTCTAAAGCAACAAATGAAACCTCTTCAGCAGCCACCTACAGGCCAGCCAGCCACAGCTGCTCTATATCCTAACACTGGCTTTTGTTTCATGATCCCCAACACATCCCCGTTGCTGGGTGAGTTTTCAAAACACATCAGGAGGTGTAAGTTGATATCCAGCGGAGGATGGTACCGTTTCCTTCCCCACCATGGCCAGTTTAGGAAACAAGGCTCTGAACTGGTGCCTCAGCTCCCCCTGCCCAGTGCCACAGGCTGCCTGCACAAGGGTATGATTTCCTGCAACAGCACAGCCTCAGTCACACAGTGAAACACCAGCTGCAGCTTGCTTTTAGGAAAAGGTTTGAATGAGAGGAAAAGCAGGTACTTCTCTACACCGAATTACACTTTAGAATAAAATGCATACTTCAGACAAAGAGAAAGTAATAACACACAGGGGAGGAAGGGTTAACATTCTTCTCAGTGTCGCATGATTTCTGGCAGCTTTGAGGAGAGCTTTGCAGCTGAATTCATTTTAAAAAATGAAACCTCTGTTGCTGTGCAAAAGCTACAAAGCCACATCACACATGGACCTGAAATGAACTACTGAACCTAAAACACATGAAGCTACACAGCACACTGGGAGCTATAACCCACGGGGCTTCTCTCACATGAGAAGTACCAGGTCAGAGGTGATTCTTCTGCTTTGGTCTGTTCAAATACGTGGCAGAGACAAGCCCAAGTTGCCAGGCCAACTGCTGGTTTGGTCTGTGTTAAACATGAGTGCTATGAACACTGCTTAGCAAAAGGCAAAATTCAAGTTGCTAGATCAAGAGCAAATACAATTTTTCAGGAGCCTCATATTTCACATCTTGGACAAAGGATTACTTCTTTATTTTTATTCCACGCTAGAATCTGCAATAAAAGTTCACTAAAAGCAACTGAACAAAGACAGAGTTTCTTACCTATTTCTTCTAGATTGATCAACAGAATAGATCTGCTTTCTCAACCAGCTTGTGGAAAAGACAAAAAAAAATGTTTAATCTAAGAATTATAAAGAAAATACAGCCAATGAAATTTCAAAATTCATAGACAAAACTCGAAACTCAATAGAAATAGTTAAAAGTCTTAAGATACATCTAAGGATTCAGCTAGTTTCATAACTGCATTTGCAAATACGTGCTTTTTTGCTGTTTAATACTGCATTTTCGAGTCAATAAAACAACAAAACTCATATAAACAACACAGGAAGGGGAAGGGCAGGCAGGACTGAAAAGACTGAGAAACCAGAAGCTGTGAAAACATAAGGTGATAAAGGGAGCCAAAACTTCAGCTAATCTAAACTGGAGTAGCTCCACAAAGTCAATGATTTATGCCATCTGAGGCTGCTGGCTCAAAGATCTCTTAGATGCCTAAGTGCATGTCACTTCTGAGTACAGTAGAACACTATTAGCAGCACCAACAGTAAATATAAATTCACGCACACACAGAGTTTCGATCCTCAGTCTCAACAGGAACTACTCCTCAACAGGAACTACTCAGTTGACAACATCAATGTCAAAGCCATGATTTGGTCAGGGAGCAAGAGAGGGCAGAGTATACCCTCACAACAGGTAACACAAGTGACCATAAATATGCCAGCAGTGATGGAAAGCAATCAGGTATGGAGACAATGCTGAAAGCTCATCAACACAACTGGCAATCCAAGCATGAGTAGTTCCATATGCAACATCCTCAGAAGATTAAGGGCCTGGGTTCACCACCACAGGGCTGCTAAAAAGTAATTCTTAAAACTGTTCATTGTCAGCCTGAGCCTCCAAGTCAGCTGATCACACTGCCACACAACACAGTGGGTCCAACAGAAAGCAAAAGCTGCAAAAATGTGCCTCAATTACTAGGACACAGGACACATGGACATCTACTAGAACAAGCCTATTATGGCTGCATAAGACATTTGGATTTTCCAAGAAGCCAACACACACATACGCAGGTGTTCTTGTATGAAGAGATTTTGGTTTGGGTACACAGAACAAGGTAAACTGCAAGTCTATATGAGTGGATGAAGCAGAGTGTGATTCCAGAGCACGTAGGTAGCAAAACGGACCTTGAGAATTTCCATATGAGCCTTCAGTATCCTCCGCTATCTGGAGAGTAGCTGTCCTTAGGGTAACTGACAAGCACCACTTGCTGCACCTTAGAAGTTTCTTTCAGAGTTTCCACTTTCAATTCCAGAGCACCATCCAGCTTCATAAAGTGAAAATATGACCACATACCTCTCTGTGATGGCAGGTGTGGGAGCACTCATGACCTCTTGATACAAGATATTCAAGCCACACAACCATTTATCAGCATCATCTTTAGAGTCAGCTGAAAAAAGTAATACACTGTGAGAAACACCAACACAAAATCATCACAAACCCAAGACATAACTTGTGATGTTTAGATAAAGCCTAGAATAGAAAGCTGCTGACTGACCCTTCTCTTTGGTAAATCTCATTGCATAGCTTCATGTTGCCAATAATAAAGCTGATAAGAAACTGCATGAATTTGGGGGTAGGTAAGCTTTGACAAAAAAATAACTCCCTTTAGGAGTCTGCTTATCAGGGTAGGAGAGTTTCAATATCTCAACAGAAACACTATGAATCTACTGCTGAGCTCCCGTAGTAACACAATCAAAATTAATTTTCTTATCTTCTGTCTCCAAAGTGGCAAGAGCCCAGGACCTAGATCAGAGCAACTTCAAGTGCACAGGCAAAAGAACTCAGTGCTACAGAATACAGCTGGTTCCTTATAATTCAATCAACCTACAACAAAATTGCAATATACTGCCTTTTGATGGAAGTAACCACCTCCTGTCTGTCTTAACCGTGCCCCTAAACACAGATTGTTCCAGAATAAACTTAGGCAAGAGGAACAGAAAGGGAGCAATGTACAAAACTAGTGTAACTTATACAGAACACATTTTAATACAAGTTAAAAAAAGGTCTAAAATTCCTTACATGGCTTAACCCTAGAAGCCAGGTACATCTTCCCCCCAACCCTGAAGATTGGTACATCACTGTCTTGTTTTGTTTTAAAATTAGTTTTAGCCTTTCCATTTTCCAAGCCAGGAGAGTCCTCTCCATCATTTATTGTGATTGCATTTCATAATTCTTCAACCCTACAGAAGCAAGATGATGAACTGCCTGCTGGGTATAGCCTTCCCTAGGAAATACCAGCTAAGCTGAAACCAATTTTCTGAGCCTTGGATGAGACGTGATCATCACAGCCCTCAGCTGGGCAAAGCCCACTTGATTTAGCATCCAGGCTCTGAAATTTCATCAAGGCTTTCTCCAATTAAACCAGCTCTGAAAAATTATTTTCACACAGGAGCTGTAATCTGTGCAAGTTCTTTTAATGGCCTTCAAAGTGAAACAGTTTCTCAAAAGATGAAGATTACATTTTATTTAAACATACTTTGAAACAATGCTTTATCCCCAAAGGATGAAGCTAGAGCCCAGCCTCTGCTCCCCATGGAAATGCTTTTCAATTAGTTACAATTTCAAAAAGAACACCCACTACCACTGCCAAAGCAATTCTTCTCCCAAGACAATTCTACCCTTTATGACAGCTACCATTCCCTTTAAGTAACAGTTATTTTGTATTGTTTTAAGAAACCACAACAAAGCGTTTTAACAAGAAAAGGATTTCCCCTTTAATTGAAAGTTATGTCATGTTGTTCAGCATTACAGCAAGGTATCTCATGGCACCAAGTGTTTTCAAAGTATTGGCAGAGCCCTGTTTTGAGAACTGCCCTGGAGGAGGGACGGGGGCTGTTGGAGGAAATCAATCTGAAGTACCTGGCACAGCTGCACGTAAGCACAGCCACTTACTCAACATTTTCACAGACTTCAGTCAACACCGGTAAAATTTATTTAAAGTTGAAAGCCTCTAACAATGGATTAGTCACAAGCAATCTTTCACTTCGAGAGCATCAGACTGCAAAGAACTTGTTTCCTAGTAGTGCAATCTATAAGCAATTCATTCCATAAAAAAAAAAAAGCTGGCAGCATTAAAACACTCACGAAGCACTCCCCTATCCTCACATGTGAACTGTGCAATGAATGTAATGATTTAAGTGGGTAAGCATGTTCCTGCTCAGGACAGAGAGAACTACTACTCCAAAGAAATTGTCTGTATGATTCTAAACCAAGGATTTATTACAAACTTTTTAGAAGAGAAATCTCTTTGCCAACTCTGCTAGTTAGAAACTGTATTCAGCCTGCACAGTAAGAATTTATATCCCTTTCCATTTCAAAATCTTTGGGTTTTGTGACCCTACAGGATACAATGTCCCTCTGTTTCACACAGATCGCTTAATTTTCAATTTATCACCTTTGAGATTCATTTATGGTGTCCTAGGACCTCTTTAGAAGGGGTTTAGTATTATCAGGTGACATGAACACCTGTCACCCAAACTAGAACTTCGTTTTTCCAAATTAGTCTGCAATTGCCCATAGAAAGGTTTCTGTGACACAGCTGTAGTCTAAGCCAGTATGAGTGTTTGTTCCAGAATCATTTTGGCCAGACTGCAAATGGCAGGACAATATTCTGGCTACACTGAAGAGCTGACTTTAAAGAGGACAATGTCCCCTTGCTCTTCAGTGTTGAAAACCCTACTGGAGATATTTAACCAGCAAAAGTCTACCTTGCTAGAAACGACTGAGCAAATCACAAACACACTTGCACGATGCAGTATTTGAAAGTGAAACACTATAAGTGCAGCAGTT
The DNA here is from genome assembly GCA_013396755.1 of Sclerurus mexicanus. NCBI lineage: Eukaryota > Metazoa > Chordata > Aves > Passeriformes > Furnariidae > Sclerurus > Sclerurus mexicanus. The sequence goes on along the minus strand of VWZF01006462.1, from coordinate 1,025,595 downwards.
CACACATTAGAAAGGCCAAGTAAAAGGTCTGTCTCCAGATTTTAAGCACTCCTGAACTCCAGAAATCAAACCCACAGCATTCTTTGCATTACTGTTCCAGTATGTCTGACTTGTTCCATCAGTAGCTTTAAAGACGAAACAAAGCAGAAAAAAGTACCTGCTAAACTTAAGGTGTTGAGGACAAACTGGGTGCCATAAAAAATGGTAAAGCAGTGTTCTTCTCTGTGCTTTGCTCTGCAACGTTCAAAGTCCTTTGAATTCTTCCCCGGGCGAATTTCTTTTATTTCCATCAGATCCACTGAAAGGAAACAACATTCAGTCAGTACAACTGCGGAGCCTGAAACACTTGCAAATTGCACCAGCTTGCAACCCAGGAACTCACAAGCAAATATATTATTGACTAACAGAGAAGGATTAGAAGAAGAAAAATAACTTGTCTTATTTTTATTACTTCACTCTCACTGAGTGTCCCTGGACAACATGCAAACACACAGACCTTTGGGTTACAGAAGATATGACTTTACAAGCAGCATTAACTCTAGGCGAGAAATTTCCAATTGCCACTGACAACTGTTCAGAGACAAAGAAGAAAAGATATAACTTCTACCTCACCTAAAAGTTACAAATCATACTTGAAACAGTCAGCTAACCTTGTCACCTAGTCCAGTCACCAGCACTCGTAAGAAAAACATTCTAAGTAGGAATATAAAGAGAAAATTGAGCTTAATAATTAAAAAGTTAGTGAGTGTTCTCATGGTCAGTTGTAAAGAGGTCTCTGTTATTTAACATAACCTGTTTTATCACTTTCAACTGAATGCTCTCAAGAAAACACAGGTTCATATCGGAGCACAGCAGAACGGGAACACTGCACAAGCACACACTTCCCAGTCAGCTCCCTTTTAATCAAACTCTTGCTACAAGGCCTGCACAGCAGCAGCAAGACAGCACTGAAATAGAAATATGTGCACTCTCAAGATAAGATGCTTATTAGAAAACTGAGGAAGTGGTTTTGTTCTGCCTGTGGACCAGACGAATAAACAGCTCTTCCCACTTCTGGACAGTCTTGACTTACGAGCTACAGCATGAAGTGTGAAGAAAAAACATTTCATGGCTGCTCTTGAAATGTGTTTATCAGACCTAGCAAGATCCAAGGAAAACAGCTGAGGGTTTCTGTCCACGCATGTAAGAATGCACAATATAAAAGCCCTGTTTTAAATGAGCATTTCATCAGTTACAGAAGGCAATTAGTAACATAATGAAACAGCAACTGCTGCCAACGGAGGGTGAGCTGAACAATGGGTAAAGCTTCAGCCTGCATAACGCTGGGTTTCTGTGATGCCAACACGGGAAGGAGAGACAAGCAAGGAAGTTCCATCAACAAAATCCCGCTAATGAAACATTAATTCATCTTGGAAGCAAAGTATCCCAGGCCAAACTTTCCACCAGATAGTCCTTCCTCCCAGTCATTAAACAACTTCCAGGGGGAGAAAGAGACTTGAAAGGTTAATGTGAACTAATCATAGGACAAAAGCATCTTTCTGCAACTAATTTTTCCAAGCATCTTTATCTTCAAGGTAGAGCTTTCCATGTCTCGACCTTTGTGTCTCAGCCTCCCTCTCAAACCATGTAAACATGTTCTAAGATCCGTATATTTGATTATTCGAGGGCCTTAATTAGATGCAAACTTCTAAAATAAATTCATACTGTGACTATAAATGACCAGGAACAAAAAGCTCCTAATGGTAACTCTGATCCCTTTACTATCCAGAGGGTCTCTTAGATCTCTAGTGATGTATCCAAATTACCATCCTAAATGCTACCACCTGAAAAAGTTGATCTTGCCCAACAACTCCCATTAATATCAGCAGAGAACAATCGTGATGCAAACAGAAAGTACCCAAATGTAGAAGGAAGGAGTTTGTATGGCTGCAGTAAATGGCATGGGACTGCACAGGCTGGCTCATTCTAATCACTGGCAAGAGCAAACCCAATCACCTCTTCTGCCTTCCCCTCACCCAACTGAAAAACAGTTTTAACTTCAAAGTGACTCCTTTCAGACCCCTATAAATCCGCACACGTGAACAGCACAGCACGGAGTCCCCCTCGAAGGATAAACTATGAGCAGAGATAAAACAGATTTCACAACCTGCTCTGCTGCTGTCATTTCCAGGGGCTGTTACCTCACCGTGACCTCTGAAATAAGCACACAAACTTACTCAATGCCTCCCCTCAGTTACACACACTCACTACAGTTCTCCTTGCCTTACGGCCTTTCAACCCTACCATGCCATTCTCCTGCATGAACGTGTGTCTGTCCATGGAGTCACAAGGATTTTTGTAAGCACAGGTATATTATTGCTCCTCCAACTGGTCTTTGAAAAAGAGATCACTAAGCCCTAGTTGCTAAACATCCAGAAGATGGAGGAATGGGTCAGCAACAGAACAAAATTGGGGGAAGGGGAGGAGAGAGAGAAATATTTATATAAAAACCAAAATTCAAAATTTTACAATAGTCTACTTTTCATGCAACATATTAAATAAGTCCCACAGAATTCTGGCAAGATAGCACTAAATTTGCTTGAATAATACATAAGAAAAAGATATAATACATGTTATACTTTCAGAAGATGAATAGAAACTACCTACATACACTTCAATCACATTTTAGAGTGTCATTTAGGATGTATTAATCTGTATTATTGAAAAAAAAGCCAAGGCAGGAAATCAGAGGGAGAAAAGAGAAACATGCAGACCAAGCATAAATTCTGGTCTCACACTAAGTTCTGTGGTCTCCCCAGGTAGTCTGGAGTCACCTGGCACCTTCCACATGATGTCCATGAACTCCACAATGGCTAATCCCAACTGAACAGAGAAAGGAAGGGGCCAGGAAAAGCTGCAACATGTTTCAGACTCAGATTAGTAAATCAACTGTACCAACTTAGCTGTTACCCACTTACTGTGAACTTTTTATAGCACAATCTGTCTCTGAACAAGTAAAATGTAACTTCACGCCTGTGCCAGATCTACAAGCACAGCACTTCAGATATTCTTATCTCCATGCTGCCTTGAAGCACTGGAGCGTTCCTGCTCCTCAATGCCATGTGCAAATTGCAGAGATGCATCCTGACCTGGCTTCACGGACACATATTCCTGGGGCCTGATGCACCCAAAAAAACCACCGACCTGAACATAAGCAGCTTGCAGTGTCAGGTCAAATCCAATACACTTGCAGGTGCAATTTCCACAAAAAAAAAAAAAAAAAAAGATTAATGCATTTCCCAAAAAAACATAAACCAAAGTATGCCCTGTGGAGAAGCTGACTCACACCCAGCTAGACAACGAGGACGCTTCCAGCACATTCAGTTCCCGGCCAAACAATTTATAGAAGTCTAGTGCCACTCTAAAACCCACAACATTAGTTTACATTTCATCCATTCCTTCATGTGGTTATTTCCCCAGGTTGAAAGGATCTCCTTGGCAGCCTCATCAGTCACGGATTTATTCTGACAACTCCCTCAAGTGGCTCTTTAACGAGACCGGACTCCAAGGCACCTTCAATTACCACCCTGTCTCAGGCTCTGATCTGGACGTGCAGTATTCCTGGCAGTTCAGAGCCTGAAGCTGATGAACTTCAGCTCCTGCTGTTGTGTGTTGTTTGGCAAATCAGTTAATTCAAAGGATCATTACACTACTACATAGCTACTTTCCAAAGACTGCAGAGATTAATTGCCCAGTGCCTTCCAGGGCACCTGCTGGAGCTCTTTACTGCCATGAACTTCACAATAAACTCTTGATCTTCCACATCTCCAGTGATCTCCACTCCAATAACCTGGCAGCAGTGATCACGTTCAGTCACACACTTGGAGGTACGAATTCCTGTTATGCTTCCTTCAGCCACACTTAGAGGTAAATGGTAAAACAGAACATGGATTTCACTACAGCAGGTGCTGTGCAAAAGACAAGACACAAGGTGATCACAGGAAGAAAACTATGAGCAGGACAACTCAAAAAACATTACGTTGTTGTACATAAAAGCACTGTGCTTCTCATCCCAGAAGGAGAGAACAAACCAGCACTGCTATTTAAAGGGAGTTCTGCCTCTGTCTGCTGCATGGTCACCCACCTCTGGTTGGGAGCACAACCACTGAGCACCCAGGTGAGGGAACAGCCCCTGCTGAGAACCAGGGCCAACTGCAGAGCACCTTCTGTGAGCTGCAAGTGCCCACGTAAATTCACTGTAGGAAGGCAAGTTTGCACTGATCACCTTGGCTGAGTCAGGTAGTTTTAGGCTGGAAAGTCAGGCAGACTATATATAAATAAGTCAAAAAACCCTAGAGGCTGTCAACCTATCAAGGTATCCTTGATAGAAAAGTCTTGATTAGCAGTGTAGAAATTCACCCGAGTCTGCCATTACAGACTACAGAATCCTGTAAGATAACACTGCCAATTCAAAGCCTAAATTCCCCAGGAGCCTTTCATCACAAATGAGCTTGGATCAGAGCTCAGTAATGCACATAACGAAGGGGAAGAAAAAGCCTACAAAGCGATTCAGAGGAGGCTTACAGAGTTCAAAATCACGCTATGAGCATCATTTCAGTAAGTCTCAAAAGGCTAATGGGAAATTACTGGCAGTGTTTCAGAGACAAAAATAAGGGCCTCATCACCCAGGTGCTGTGCACTGAGACACAGGATGGGCATTCTCTCTACAAACATTTTCACCCTGTCATTTGTGTTTATGCATAGCAGCATTCCACACTTAAGAACCAGATTTCAGAATACTTTTCTTTTTCACAACAACTTGCATGACAAAATATTCCAAAGAAGGTTTCATTTTAGAAAGACAGAAACTGCCCCCTTCAACCCAGGCTATGTGCAAATGAGTGTCCAGTGAACGAAGAAAGCCTTTAGTATCCTTTGGCAAATGTACTTCATGGTGCTTAGTGAGGACAATGGCTCTGCTCTCACTGGTGCAGAATTAAATATTAACTACACAAGGTGTGTTTAACAGCCCCTTTTACTCAGAGCAGCAATGAAACAAATCTTGTGCGACTCTAGAGGCAACAAGGTGAGGCTTCTCTCAGAGGACAAAGCCACAAGAAAGCAGAACGCAGCATGGCAGTATAGATGTGGCTGGGAAGGTAATTCAGCTCATACAAACACAGATGTTTGCTGGGACATTCAGTGGCCCAAGGAAGTCATTACAGAGAAGCCACAAAATGATCTGAAAACACAGTTACAAGGACAGAACAGTGTGGTGCATCTTGAGAAAGCACCCGTGAGCACCTTTCCAAAGGTTCTCTGGGGATTTAGTTGAGTGACTGACATGAGCTTTAGAGAAGTGCACCTTTTAAACCCACAGGGTTTTACATAATCAGGTCACACTGAGCTGTCATCTACAGCAACAACAAATTACCATTAATCCACTCTCACTGGATTGCTCAGTTGAGCAAACATGTTACAGTCTTCCCAGTCTGAGCTCTGAATTCAAGAGGCTTGACATCTCAAGTGGCTATTGGTTTCATGTTAAAAATTAGAAGGCACCTCCACAAAATGACATAAGAATAGGGAAAATTTACATATATGCCCATAAAAGTTTACACTCTGCTCTATGCAACAAAACCAAACCAAACCATTGACATATATACCTGACTTTGGAGAAAGTGCCCTGGAGTACCTCCATCTGACACTCACTCTGATCAAGCATTTTAGGGGTGTCAGGCCTGTGAAGTTCATTCCATCCCCGTTTGCTGCCTGGCCATGACAGGAAGTCTGGTCGTTGTAAGTTAGCATTAGACATTGCAGAACTGAGCTGCTAAAGGGAAGAAATTATTTGAAAAGAGCCAGAAGCTACACACATTCATTTTTTCATTTGACCACAGAAACCAAGCTCTAAATACTCAGCTGAAGACTTAGACAAAGATCCCCTGGGTAACAGCTGAAACACAGCAACTTCAAAACAGGGAAAAAAGGTGAGTTTTACTGTTCCTTTGCTAAGATACTTCACAAAGAGCAGGAAGTAGATTCAGTTTTCCAGTGACATACTGTTCTTTAACGGTAGTTAGAATACAGAAAGCAAATGACAGAATAGAGACTCAGGTTTTTCAATATGTTACTGTAAGTCTGAAACAGTAAGGAAATTCAGACAGAAAGAAATTCTGCTAGCAGTAAGGAAAAACAAAAGTCAATACTAGAAAGTAGCAAGATCAAGTCTAACTTTCAAACCAAATGAAGCTCTCATTTCACACTCCTCAGCAGAATATGTAGATACTTATTACTTCTCCCAGAGAGGTACTGAGCTGTAAATGTTTATACCATCTTCTTCAATGGGAAAAAAAAATAAGTTTTCCACCACAGAGGAAATCTACATTAGCATTAACAACTCTACTAATTAAATTACATAGCTGTTAAATGTATTGGGGGGTTGAGGGGTGGGGGAAAAATCTATGTTTAAGAATGTAAACCACTTGTATCAACAGTGATCTTTCTTTTCCAAATATCAAGGGATTAAAATATGATTTATTATATCATTTTACAAAAGCAGGTCTCCTCTTGGTGGGGTGGGGGGCGGGAATTCCTAGGTCATCAAAACAAGAGAAATCCTGGGTCCTCAAGGAGAATCTTCCTTGAAACGAGCCTGCTTGTATTGCAGAGAATCACAGACATTCAAAGGAAGGCACCAGAGATTTCTCAGAGTATAAATTCTCCTAGTTGTGAATCATCCCTTCACTCACAGATTCATGGAAGGATATGCAGAAACTCACATATTTTCCAGTGACTAACCAAATTCTAGTCACCATGAACTTTCCCTTAATAATTGTCCTTAAAGCACTTTGTGTCTGAAAAAGAATGAAATATCCATTATGGATTAGCCTTCTGGAGATTTACACCTTGCCATCTACTTGCTCTACAAGCTTAAATACCATAACCTCTTGGGCCCTAATTTATTCATCTGCATATAAATGCATACAACGCAACACAAGGAAATTTGGGAGACCTTAGTTGGTAAGAGCTGAATGTCCTCTCGGTCACCAAGGCCCAGGTGCCAGTAACACAGAACATCTCTTAGCAGAGTCCTGGCCAGCTCTGCTCACCCTCAGTCACCTCTTCCTTCCCCTCCGCCTTTCCCTGCTGTCCAGCAGTTCCCTCCGCTGCCAGCCCCACTATGACACTGCACTTGTTTGTGGGACACTGGGTTTCCAAGAAACAGCCCAGCAGAGTAATTGATGTGGAGGCAGAAGTGACCTCCAGACACCACGGGGTGTACAACACCCCGCCCCTGTGTGGCCAGCCTGGGACAGATTGAAGTGGGGAGAACCCACCCAGGGTGTGTGTGACCCAAGGGCCCCCACCCAGACCCACGCTCAGCTGTAAAGGTTAAACATAAACTAAAAATACAGAGCATAAGGAAGCTACACACTGAGCAACACACGGCCATAGATCCTGCTGGCAAGTCACAGCCCCACAGTCATCCATCTAGCATGCATAAATTAGTTTCTGCAAGAAAAGGGACATTACAAAGTAAACAAGCAAGTCAAATCCCTCCATACAGGGAAACCAAACTTTCCTTCTCTCAAGGAAAAATTAGTTCAGCTTTACTACAGTTGCCAAGATCTGTAATTCTGACAACTGCAAATCCATGAATATACAATGGTCTATAAAACCTACAGGTCTTACAGTGATCCATACACTTTTTATATATTCAATGGCCAGAGCAAGAGACTTCAGCAGAGAGTAACTTTCCTCTGGAAGAGCCTTTCATTCTCTCAAAGGACTATCTGGGCAGACAGGTGAGACTGACCTTGGAATTTAACTGCTTAATACTAGGCTGTGAACACATCCCCTCAAACTTACTTCACACACACAGTCAGAAATACCATTCCTATTTATAACCCTCATTCCCCAAGACCCCGGGCGTTTTGCATCAGAGGCATGATGAACCTTTCGCCAGGTCAAGCGAGTGTTTGCAACACTCAGCAAAATTTACTTCTCCTTCAAGACACAGAAAATTTCTCCTACTGGAATCACTTACAAGGGCTCCACAGAAACCAGTCAGTGTTCATAGCAAGAAATAAATGAGGAAAAAAACCCAGAACACAATGGCTTCAAAGCATGGGTGACCTGATGAAATATTAATATCACATAGAACATACAAAACACAACAGGAAAAAAAAAAGACTGAAAAAACCAACAAACAAAACATACACAGCTCCTTAAGGGAAAAACAACTGTCATCAGAAGTTAAACCAAGCTTTTGGCACTCATAACTTAGGCAACTTAGGATGGACAGTGCTGAGATTCCACAAGCAGCCCCACAGCACACCTAGTAAACTTCAGGTTATCTCTAACAGTTGAAAATGAGGACAACGCAAAACACAAAGAAATGCCACTAAGTAAAAGGCAGAAGAAAATGCTCTCACATCTTTTAGTCAGCATCTACAAGTATTTCCCCCAGAGACCTTGGCATTATTAGGGGACCTAAAATGTCTCTATGCGGAGAACAACAGCGAGATGATGAACAGAAGCCCAAGCATGGGTGAACACAAGGCACATTTAGCTCAGATCTGCTTCCTTCAGCTATTTGCATCGCTCTTTGCAGGCCTCCCTAAGGAAGCACATGGTGCTGGCAATCATTTTAATTGTAACGAGACCTTGCACGCCAAACACCCGCGATGAAAACGTTTCTCTAAGGTTCAATGCTCCCTTCTACCACTCAGTTTTGACGAGGGGTTGCGTTGGAACATAAGGGACTCTGGAGTCTTAGCAGGTGACTAACTCAGGACCTTGAAACCACCTCTTGTATCTCACAGCTTCATCCTCCCAAGTCATTGGTACTTTCCAATAATGGTCCTAAATAATGATTCCTATCCTGAAACAGCAAATTGCCTAAGAAAACAGAAATATGAATTCAGTTTCCTTGTGTTTGAAGGTGGTTTGGTTTGGGTTTTGGGGGTTTTTTTGGGGGTGAGCGAAGTAGTAAAGAACCACTCATTTGAAATTATAAGACACAGTGACGACAAACAGCTGTCACTCAGTAACTTAATTCAGAGAACACAAACTCCTGCAATACTCAAAGATGAAAACTTTGAGAACGAGACTCAGGATAAAAGCACATTCATCATATTTAAGCAGCTCTAGATACCTCAACAATGAGCTGCAGAAAATTCTTCATCTACTTTGCAACAACTCAGAATATTCTCCGCAAATTACCAAACTCTTTCCAGCCAAAAGCTTCATTATGTTACCCGAGGCTCATTAAAAGTATATCCATTTACTATTAACTCCAAGTTCGGGTGTGCTTTGCAAATACTCACAGACACCTTCAATCTTGTCAGCTGTCTTGCTCCATGCAACCTGCCTGGTTTCCATTATGACTTGAATAGTCCTTCTTTCGGAGCTGCTCTTTTTAAGACTGAATATTGTCATAACAGTTCCCAGCTCCAAAGTCCTTTTGATCTGGCTTTTCTCATACTCCGGCAGCACTCCATAGTTTATACTCTTTCTGGGCATTTTTTTCTTTTTGATCAAACTTCAATGGTTTTTCAGTGTTCTGAAAAGGAAAAAAAAAAAGAAAAAGAAAGGGGAGACAACATTTAAAACAACATTTTCATTTCTTTAAAAATCACATTTGTGTAAGTTAGATACCTAACAGAGACTCCTGCCCATGCAAATGCAAGGCAGGTACATGGCCAACAGCATCCTTGCTGTTTTCTCCTCAAAGGAAGCACAAAGAGCCTTCACAGAGGGCAGTTCCAGTGACACTTTGGTAGACGCCCTGCTCCCATCTCTGTAAAAAACTAAGAGCTGGGTGGAGCAGCTACTGCATGCAAAGGATTTGCACCTAAATTTCTCAAGCAAAGACCAATGCCTCTCTTCTGGCTGCACCATACCCCTAACTGCTCCCTCAGTCTTCTCATACAGAAGTACCCAGTGTTCCAGGGCAAAATACAGCAAGCCAAGGTCTGTTCAGCCCAAATACATGACAATCACATTAAGGGGCATAACTCCCATATGTTTTTGTGCATGCACATCTTCAACTGCATGTACAGCACCCTCACTATAAACACAGATTTACACCTCTAAAGTCCCCATGTTAGGACAGGAAAAAAAGCAGGGAAAATAAAAAAACACAGAAGAAAGTTAAACTGCAGGAAATATCGAATTTAAGAATAACCAAGCATTATGGACAAAAGAACAAAACACAATGAACGCAAACTACTGAAATGCTAAAAACCCCAGTACCTAGATCATAACAAAGAGAAAGAAAAGGAGATACATGCCACAGATTTGAATCATACTTTCTACTTTCCCAGGACTACTTTTTTTATATTGCCAGTGCAATCTTCCAAGGAACTGAACTATGTACCCAGGTGAACTGCATTAGGTTTGCTCTTTTTGCATCAGTTTGCTGCCTGATGAGACCTCTAAAATCTGAGAAGCCTCACAGGTCCTGCTGTCAGTATTACTGTCTTCTTGATACTACATCACGAGGAGCAAGGACCTGCTGAAAATTGAAGCCGAGCAATCCAATGACAGGGTAACACAAGAAATAATTGTACTAGCTAGCATAAACCCTTGCATTACATTAGAATTTAAACCTCTGTGAGAGCTATATGAGAATCTAAACCAGGTAACTGTCCTTTTGAGAGCTGTAGCGAGGGGAAAGCACGACTAAATACCAGCAGTGAAATAAATGTTGGCTATGTCTGAAAAGTCTCAGTTTATGCACTTTTAAAACTTCACAGACGTATTTCTCCTACACAGTCCTTTTCTTACCCACGTGTCGGGTGGCAAGTATTTGTGTGTGCACACTTGGGACACATCTTGGCACCAAACACAGCAGCTCTCACAACTATTCGCAGGTTTCCGTGCTCTGGTTTCCCACATGTCATTGCACCAAACAGCTAATTACAAGCCTGATTACTCCTCAGCAGGACTATTTCCAAACGGGGTGCTCTGGAACCTGCTCTTTCACCCATGAATACCATTTTCACACGACACAAGTTGCAGGGGCTGCTGCCACACGGTTGCCAGCCACCCCCTTTAACCTCACCTCCGAGCAGGACAGGTTTCAAGAATCTCTGTGCCAGTGCAGCCAGCAGGCACAGCATCTCCTCTGGTTCTCTCCTCAGTCCACTACTCGTCCTCGCAAGCAGTTGCAGTTTCTGTGTTGATGGCTAATTTGACCATGGCACTTCTCATTTCCCCTTCGTAACTTCTTCCAGCCCTCCTCCCCCTCACCCCGTGCACTGCCTCCTGACCTGTCCCTCGCCGCACAGCGCCCTTCTCTGCTCGCTCTCACTAAAGCCACTAACCTGCCTGTCGAAATCGTGCTTTCACGGCAATCTGTCTGATTTTGAAGCTGTCCTGTGCAATCTTGCCAATCCCTTTTTAAATGCTACCACTTCAAAAAACCTTTTTTGTAAATTAACAGAGAAGCCACGATGGTCCCTTATTAGCTGCAGGGTGGCCTCTACTGTACTGCCCACCATGAACCTGAAGTGCTCTACAGCAGGAACTATCCCTCTTCATGTTTTGCAAAACATGATACACACTACTTGGTGTTTTATATCAATGAGCTTGTTATGGTAATAAAAAAATGGAGTATTCTTTTCCTTATAATACTATACATATGTATTACAATCCTACAAGTGAGAGGGAGTGAACAATTTGAAGTACCATAAGCAGATTTTTTTGGTTTAGCCATAATGCAACTAATCCTTTCAGGCTCCCTGCAATTAATCAGATAACCATCTGAACTATCACAGGTTTGCACCTAACAAGACAGCTGTAGTCGTCTTGCTACAATGACTTGTAATAACAAGAAATGAAAGGAGGGAAAAATAAAGAAAGATAATTAAAATCTTTGTGCCTATTTTTCTGACAAATAAAAGAAAACCTGTCTTCTTGCTTTGCCCTTTTCATTAAGAATTGTAATAAGATGAATATGCTGTGATTTAGAACAAGGTTTGACCATTTTAGTAACACTTCATTGCAATAATAAACATCTAAACTTTTAAATTGGCATCGTTTTTCAGGAGACTACCACAAAATACACATCAGCTCTGCCTTTTACAGTACAAGGTGTAGCTGTAAAATGAAACATGACTTAGAACAACAAGAAAAGGAGTTTCCAAGTAGAGCTGTTAATAAAAGGCAATGCAGCAGGTTTTTTGAGAGATAAGTCCCTTAGTACCAAGGAACTGCCTCTCTGAGGTGGCTTCTTAAACAGTTTCCGCTGAATATAATATATTGGACTTCCTCTTTTACAGTAGCCCTTGTTTCCAAAACCAGAGAGAATGGTGGTTTTAGTCTAACTTAAATCCTAAATCCTAAGTCTAGTTTTTAACTTACTGTGAAACAATATTATAGCTGAGGACACCCACTTCGGGAGAAAAGGTGGAAGGAATATTGCAGTATTTGACCAACCCAAGTGACCACTTCTAGACTGTTCTGGTTACCCGCTCCAGTTTAAGAATAACATCACAGAGCACTGTCTAAGATTAAAAAAACTAACATATGCTTTTGGCTTGAGACCTAACCTTTAAAACCTTAAGAGTTGTCTTACACTCATCAACAGGTGCCCCTCAGCCTCCCTATACCCATGACTGCACAACTATTTGAATTAACAATATTTTTACCCACCCGTGCAGCAGAATTTCATAATGACCCTCATCGCCCCATTACCTGGATGCCTCTAACCCAGCAGAGTGTGAACTACAACATGCTGTGTGCAAGAGAAGCATTACTGCTGTTCTACTGAAAAGTTACTGAAGCCTGAAGTAGAAAGGTCCAGCATCACTTACAGGACTCAACAAGTGAGTTAATAATCACGGAAACAAGCCACAAGCTCCAGTTTAGACACTGACACCTGACTCTTTACCTGCAGGAACTACAGGAGTTAATTTTGAAGGTGTCCTGTACCATATGCAGAACTGGGACCACTTGTTACTGTTTAAGAGTCATTTTGATATTGCTTTTAATTGAAAAGCCCAAGTGAGTTGGACTAAAAAGTCTAAAAGACTCACTGCAAGTAACCAAGTGAGCATGGACATGAAAAAAGAAATCAAAAAAACTACTTAATCGATGCAAACCCCTGCATGTTTAGTTTTACTTGATTACAGTACTTCAGACTTTCAGAAACAAACCCTTCTTATCTGAAGATCAGTCTACAGCCCCTAACTTTGTGATAATAGAAAGTAAAGGCAAACTACAGCTGCACAGACTAGCACAGAACACCTCAGATAAGCACTGACGAGCCCATACTGCTGTAATTCCACCACACTGGTAGGACACAGCAGGTGCTTTCCAGGCAACCCAAGGCTCGGCCAAGAAGTGCCACCCAAACTCTGACTCCGGCCGACTCCTGACTCTCCCCCGTGCTCCGGGCGCTGCAGAAGGGGCTGTCGCGCCGGGCTCTGCCCTCGGACACATCCAGGACACCCACACAGCACCCAACCCCGCCCGTGCGCGGCTCTCGGCCCGCCGATGGCCGGGGACCATCCTGCCCACCTGCCCTGCCTCTGAAGGTTCCCTTCCTTCCTTCCTCTTCTTCTCCGGCAGAGCTGCCCCGGCCCCTCAGCCCAGGCACCCTCCCTGACCCTTCCCACCGCCGGGACGGCCCTGGGGGCTGCCGGCCGCTCTGCCCGGCCCGCACACACCCACAGACCCACAGCCCCACAGACCCTCCCTCCGCACCTGCAGCCGCCGGCGGCGCCGGGGCCGCCCTCACCTGCGCGGCGGCCGCAGCTCCGTGCGGGCAGCGGGGGCCG